>CATNUY010000036.1:0-345000 GCA_951217065.1 Baccha elongata
GATGCAGTTTGTATATGCTTCCTTCAACGTTTTGTTTGACACGAGACGCCGTTCGATCTGGAAAAATCGTGCCATTGCTGCCTTTTTTGAATTGCCAAGAATTGGACGAGCATTATCCTTAAACGGAAGTTGAACCTCATAACGTCCATCCAACTTCCTTTTAAATGTGTTTTTATAATGTGGTTCACATTGTTCTTCTTCCGTCGTTAGTTTATGGTAGTCGATGTTTTCTTCTAACTCTCAAAATTGCCAAAGTTGAATATCTAAAGCGTTGAAATTGTTTTGGGCTGTTATTGTGCTGAGCTTTACTTCATGGTTAACAGAGCCAGTCAAGATCCATCCTAACTCAGTCTTCTGTGCAACGGGCGATCCTATTTCACCTTTAATGAGCCCTTTTTTTCCCGGGGACAAAAAATGAAGGGTCAGCCAACGAAAGTTTTGGAAGGTGACTCCAGGCCGACACATCAAGTTTATTTGAGGGAAGCAAAGATGTAAGCTTTGAAAACACAAAAGGCTTTACATTTAAAAAAACAACGGATTTGTTATGGAACAAATGGTGAAGTCAACCTTGAAGTTTGAGGTACCTGTTACAGTCTGGCCTAAACCAGTGACATTTGCCATTGTACGTTGCTTCTTTAAATTTAGGAGCTGTGAAGCATTCTCTGTTATAAATATAACCTCTGAACCAGGATCGATTAAGGCTCTAAGGATTTGCATGGATCCATTGGGGGAAAAGACTTTTACCAATGCAGTAGCGAGTAAAGCTCTGGAATGCATTTGGTTGAATAATGATTGAACATTTTGAGAGTTAGTTGAGCTCTCTTGTTCATTGTTAAGTTGAGGTTGCGATTGAGGGATAAGATGATCCGGATTTTGAAATAAGTGAACGTTGTAATTGTTATTGTTTTTTCTTCTAAATGGATTTTCGTGTTGAACTGGGTTATTATTCTGCCTTTGAAATGATGAACTTTGTACGTTAGCATTATTGTTGGTTTGTTGAGATTCAATGTGTAGCAAAGAATGATGTTTTAAACCACACTTAAGACAACGGTTGCTACTACTGCATTCGGATAAATGGTGGTCATACCCTAAACAGTTTGTGCAAATCGCGTTGCGTTTCATTGCATCAATGCGTGCTCTTATGCCCAAATTTAAAAATTGTCTGCAGAATCGAATTCCATGATTGGCCTTGCATAGGCGGCAGGTGAACTGTCTATTCAATTGCTGCGTCTTTACATGAAAAGAAGCGGCTGGTTTTTTGAAAGACGTTGTTGCAACTGGATGCTTAAATCCCCTATCCTCACTAATATTTTCTAAGGAGCTGAATCGGGCTCTAATAAATGCTGCGAAAGTTTTCCAGTCCGGAAGAACTTTTGAAGTACCTAAACGATACTCCCAATCTTTTTGAGTTTGGATTGGTAATTTTTGATAGCCAACATAAATCAAAATGCAGTCCCAAGCATCTACTTTGATGTTTAAATTTGCAAGCGCATGAATGCACGATGTTGTGACATCATGAAGTGACTTAAGGCCCGACGCAGTTTCATGGGAAAGCCTATCCTGCTCCATAAGCCTTCTGATTTGGGCATTCACCAATTTTCGTGTATTTTTATATCGGTCATTTAATATTTCCCAGGCAGACGAGTATGATTGCCTTCAATAGGGAGATGACTGACTAAATCTAATGGTCTTTTACTGAGGCACGATCGCAAATATTGTAATTTTTGTATATCTGACAGATCGGTATTTTGATCCACCATACTCTCAAACATATTTTGAAATTCGAACCAATCTTCGTATTCACCTGAGAATGATTTTATCTCAATCGGTTTTAATTTGATTTCGCATAAAGATGATTTTAATGACGCGTTCAATCGCGTCGAATCAAGTGAAGCATTTTTACTTTTAACTTCTTGATCGAGTAAATCTTGCAGTTTGCCACTAAAATTGAAATACAATTGTTTAATTTGAGAAAATGTTTCATTTTCGAAGTATTTGTCTTTAGCCACATCTGAGGTGGTATTTACAATCGCCGTGTGCTCCTTTTTTGCCATTCTGAAAGTTTCTTCCACCTCTACGAAACAAGCGTTAAGATACCCCCTTGATAATTGCGAAGCAGACTCTTTTCCTTGTTTTTCAACGAATTTTGTATTATCTTTATTTAATTCTTTGAGTCTTTGATCTTGAGACTCGATATATTTTAAAACTTTAGACATAGTGTTAGTTAATTGTAACACGAGATTTATTAAAAAACAACTAGGTATGTAGGTAGGTACACTGTTTTTTAATAAGAGTTTTGTTATAGACAAAACAAAAAACCGATAGTTTTTTTTTTTTTTTTAAAGTTCAGAGTTTTTGTTTAACGAGGTAGGTAGGTCCACACTTTTTGAATGTTTAGTGCATAAAAAAAAATTAAAAAAAACCAGGTAGGTAAAACGTTTGAACTTTTAATTGTCAGAGGTATAAACGGTGTACCTAGGTATTTATTTAAAGCAGTTTAAATTTAAATGCTTATTAGAACACTAGGTAGGTATCCATACATATGGCTTTCACAATTTATTAAAACAAATTAAGGAGGTAGGTATCTATGTATATGTTTAAAGTTTTTTTTTTTTTTTGTTTTTCAGATTTAAAATTTTATTTTATTGGTTGAATTAATTTAATTTTATTGTAAATATATATTTATGCAATAATATATAGACTTGAATAACGTTGAAAACCGTAATGACTTTTAAGTCTTTAAACCGTATTTTAATTTTCAAGGGTGTAAATATAATTTCCCGGAAAAAGTTTTTTTTTTTTTTTTTTTTTCAAATTGCTGTTGGCAAATCGTATTTTTTATATACGACAATGTACACTGCACACACTTTTTATTTTTAAGTTTTTTCCCTTTTTAAAATTTTTAAATTGTTATTTAACGTTTTTTTTTATTGTTTTTTAATGTTTATAATTTCACGCACTGTCCTTTAACGGACCCGAAGGACCATTTTCTTGAACTAAGTCGTAGGTTCAAGAATTTAATTTAGAGAAAGTTATTTTAACCAAGTCGTGGTCAAAATATATAATTTATAAATAAAAATTTAAGGCGACCAAGTCGTGGTCAACGTATTTAAAAGAAATAAAAAGTTGTTTTATTCTAACGTTATAATAATCTTTATTTTACTAATTATTAAACTGTTCCAAGTTATAGCTATCTAAATGCCTTTATAATCGCAAGTAATTATCTATTTACTTTTAGCAATTTTACATAATTTAAGACTTCAAGCATTTTACATGTTACAACAAAGGATAGATATATATTAATACATTATGTTTTCTTTCAACTTTACATTTTGGCTTTAGTTGGTTTTCGTTTCTCTGCACATTCGGATTATTTTAGATTTTGTGAAGTTAATATGTATATAAATAATTGTGTGCTTTATATTTAATTGTGACGCTGCACTGGATTAATTATTGATTGTGCATTTTGCAACATGCAAATAATTAAAATTTGCACTTCAATAATTAATCCATTGTATAATAACAATTTCTTCAAATATACAGATATATATATAGATCGTGGTTGTGAGTTTCTGCTTGTGTTGTTGTTGTGTTTTGTTTTCTGGTGGCCAACACTAACATTATTGTTCAAAAATATGGATCCGACGTTAGTGATAAAATAAAATAATTCAATTGTCTTTTATTAAATTGAAATTTATTCAAGGCTGTTTTATCGGAAAATGGTGATTCATTCTTTGAAAAATGGGTTCGTGAATGTATGTCGGAAGGATTTGAAATTTGATATATGTACGTTTTTTCATTAATAATATTTTAACTATGTGTCTGTAAGGCACATTGCCTTTTAAAATGCAACAGGTGTTGCACGACACTAGTTAGAAGGAATAGATAGATAGGAAAGAATTGTTTTGGTACAATGGATAGAGAGCTAGTTGATTTTTATTTTTCATTGCATAACCTCATGGGCGACGTCCAGCATAAGCTGGGAGGTATGCTGAAAAGAAAAAAATGCTTTGTACTCAAGTGAGGATTGAACCTGCACCCTCTGGGTTAACAAGCAAGCACTTTTTTTTTTTTTTTTTAATTAATTCATGTTTTTTATTTCAATTCAACTTATAACTAACTTAAATGCTAGACAAAAACCTTAAAAACTAGCTTACAGAATAACTTAACTAACTTACTGGCCCCATACGGGCGCTCTAAATTATACTATAACTATATATTAAAAATGCCTTTGGGCGTAAAAACTACTTAAATTAAAATTCAAAATTACTTAAAACTAAACGATAAATTTTTTTTAAAACTCGTTTTTCAAGACATTTATTTTATTTTATATAAAAACTTAAAACTACCCTTTACCTAAATAAAACAAAATTGACCTAAATAAAACTAAAATATACGTAAATATACGTAATTAACTTAAACTACTTAAAAATACTTAAAATAACTTAAAACTACAACAGCCACCCGCAGCGTATTTTTTTTTTTTTTTTTTTTTTTTTTTTCGCAGCAGCTTATGCAAATGCACACACACCCACACATATGCATAAATGAATATATATGCATATGTACTAGCGCCCAATGTACATATCCACAAGCAAATGCAGTTTTTATAATTTTTTTGGTGCCACCACTGCCCATAAAATAAAAAACCTATTAATACTTAAAAATACGTGGGTCGGCCAAGGCAACAATTTTGACTAACCATCAATATCAAGGTGGTCACCCAACCACCAGTATTTTTGAACTTGCTTGTAACAGTCCTTTTTGTCCCGAAGTGGCACAGCTCTACTGAACCGCAGACGCTCTGCTCCGTTCCCAGAGCCGACGTCTCGACCATACAGGATTCGCCGATCCACAGTTCTACGGCCGACGTGGTAGATTAACGGAACCGCCAATCTATCCTGTATCAGCCCCCGACTGTCTAAATAGAGGAATGTCTCGGGCGGGATGAAACCGTTAAGACAAACGCTCTCACTATATTCTTCATTGGGGTAATAAGCCCCGAAAATAAGTCCATTGGCTGAGGTCATCGCTCTTGCAATGTGACCCCGAATCAGCTTAATTAAAAAGTTATCTATCCTGTTTATATTGGCCCCGTTGTATAAGACCTCGTTGGCATAATAATGTTTGTACTCCGACTCTGGTGTTCTGTGTAATCCAAGACAGGTCCTAAGACACTGCCTCTCAAACACCCGAATCTTTTCCATTTGAGATGGGGCAACGTTAAACCACACAGGGCACCCATAGGCAATCATCGGCCGGATGAGGGCCATGTAGCAAATCACCTTCACCCTGTTTTCAAGGCGGCTGCTATAAAACAACCGTCTTGTCAGAGCAAACGCTCCCTTAGCTCTGGCCAGAGCAGCATCTATATGTCGATTGAAATATAGATACTGATCTAGCCAGATACCAAGGTACTTTACTGCATCTTTACTCGCCAGTGGATGTCCACTTGGTCCAACGATCACTAGATTTCTCCAGTTCTTTCTTGTATCCCTAGAAGCCCTAGACAACGGGGTTCTAAACAGGATAGTTTCTGATTTCTGAAAGTTAATTTTTAACTTCCAGTCATCACAATATCGCTGAATCTTGTCGAAGTCACGCTGCAAGAGAATTCTGATGACCTCAACTTTTGGACCCGTCCTGTACGCTACAAGGTCATCGGCATACGCAATCGCATGAGTGAGACTACCTATCAGATCGCTGGTGTAAATACTAAAAAGAATCGGCGAGTTCACAGCTCCTTGCTGTAGACCGTTTTTAATATCAAAAGTTGTGGTGGAAGTTACATTGCCACTTTTGACAACAAACTTTCTACCATTGAGCATGTCATAAAGCATATACAACAGTGGTTTACTTATGCCAAATCTGGTTAATTTCAGATAAAGACCCTCTAACCATACGGTGTCGAAAGCCTTCTCTAAATCAACAAGAACGGCACCCGTGCATTGATTTTTCGCTTTGTTCCATTGAACATCAGAAACTAACTTAGACGCGGCATGAATAGTATCATGTCCCGCCTTAAAGCCAAACTGATTGTCTGGAATAATATTCTTGTCCTCAGCCCACTTGAACAGAGCTCTATTGAGAATCTTTTCGAATACCTTACTGATACTTGAAAGAAGACTTATCGACCGAAGATTTGCCGGATTGGAGCTGTCCTTTCCCTTTTTGGGGAGAGGATGGACCACAGCTGTCTTCCAACTCACTGGATAATATGCATTATTTAGTGCGTTGTTGAACAGTGTGGTATAAATGTCTATGGCTTCCTCAGGGAGATGTCGTAACACAATGTTGGGTATACCATCGACCCCCGCAGATTTCTTTTTCTTTAATGTTTGAAAAATTAACTGAAGTTCTACCTTCGAAATTAACAATGAACTGGGTCCATTTCGCTCGGCGATGGTGGCGTTTGCCAAATTTTCGTCATTGAACCCGGTGAAACCAGTATTCTCAGATCGCCATTGCGTTATGTTATTTCCAAGATAGAAATTGTGCAGCAAGGCTCTGTTCTCCAGGTCATGATTCGGGCGAATGCTAGCATTCACCTTATACACTTGCTGGAAAGCAGCCCCCACAGCTTCTACCTTTTCCTGAGGATCTTCTATCATATAAAAATTGTCATCGAAAACGGCACCCTCCGGATCAATTCCCGCAATCGTTAGTACGTCTTCGTTATCTGTTGTCCTCTGGAGTTTAAGACATGGAAGATCGTTTTGATCATTTCTTCTAAATATCTTATTTATTTGGGGAAACATACTAGGGTCGCTAGAATTAACAGCCCGAATTCTGTTATCCCAATATAAATTAATAGATAATCTATAGTTTTGTCTAATCAGAACGTTAATGTTTTTGATCGACGACTTCAATGTCCTAATCTCCAGATCACGTGTGTCCGTGAAACGTCTATAAAGAAGTTTCAACCTAGTCAGCAGTCCACTTTTTTGTCGGTGTAGTGCGTCAATTGTCGCGTTCTTGTATAAACCAGAAGGGTCTTGTTCCTTATATTTTGGGATTGTTTTGTCCATTGTTCGTTTTATAGTCGTATCCATTTGAGTCAGAAACCCATCGATCTCGAGGTTCGTCAGGTTTCTGTCATTTGGTGGAGAAATGTCATCGGAACGTATTTCTCTTGCCAAGGCGTTGGAGAAGCGTGGCCAGCGCGTCTTACTGAAATTGTAAGAGTGCACAGGCACATACTCATCCAATTCCACAAGTTCGCTCGGAAGCTGTATTACGGTGGCAAGTCCGCAGTGATCGCTGTCGTATTCAATTGTTCGTAAACAGTTTCTTGTCTGTTGGTTTGTTGCGTCAGTTATAACAAGTCGTGAGTCAAGCAGTAAAAGATCCAGAAAGCCACCGCTCCTAGGAAACGAAGGTCTATCTGTCGCAAAAAGATCGATCCTACACTCAACACTGTGACGACCCATCCAATTAAATAAATGGTACCCTCTCGGATTTTGAATTTGATTTCCCCAATCTTCATGTTTGGCGTTCAAATCTCCTGCCATGAGATAATAATTTTCATCCAAGTGCAGTCTTAAGCATTCGAAAAGTTTTTCGAGTTCTGCGATAAAATTAGCAGGCTGAGGTGCTTCGGGTGCGTACGCCGCGATCACGTACATTCTTTTCCCCTGAAGGAGCGGAATGCAAATGATGCAGGCTTCTAGCTGCCCAAATCTTCGCACTTCACTACTATATATAACCTTATATTTAATGCCCTTTCGTATGAAGATTGCGACCCCACCCCCTTGAGAGGAGTTAGGCCGATCCCTTCGCAAGATATTGTAATTATTATTAGTCAATTTGTGTTTCTGGGTAAGCTTAGTTTCGCTAGCCATAAACACGTCAGGACTTTGGTCTTGCAGCAAATGAAAGAGATTTGCTCTACGTTCGGTCCTAATCAGTGAATTTACATTCACAGCTAGGATCTTAAAGGGTCGCTCAGGCAGCGCGCCTTTAACCATTTCGCGTTGCCGGCAGAATAGAGTAGAGGTAATCCACCCTAGCCGCCTGCTCCCTGATCTGTTTTTGCACGTCGGTTAACTGACCATGAATGGTCATCAACACTTGCATCAGATCTGACTCTGGCACAGGAACCGTAGGCACTTGGACCTGTTTGGCTACCTGTGGTTGAGGCTGTACCGTGTTTCCCTTTCCAGATGCGATTTGGGCGTAAGAAATTGCGGGATTAACGGAAGTTGTTTTTTGGCGTACTTCAGGGCGTCTCACCTCAACTGTTTTCTTTTGGGCTTTGTTTTGCCTTATCTCCTGAAACTTCGGACATCCCCGATAGTTTGCGGGGTGCCCGGAGCCTCGGCAGAGCGCACATTTTAACTGGGTCATATCTGTGACCCTATTTTGCCCGAGTTTACACTCCACTGTTTTGTGGGTATCTCCACATTTAACACAGACTGGGTCCATACCACAGTTTACTGCAACGTGTCCGAACCCTTGGCAGTTCATGCATTGAAGCATGTCTTTCTGCTTATTTAGTTTTTCCCATCGTACAACTTGGTAATCCAGGACTGTTATATTCCTTAGACCACTCAATTTGCTTTGGGGCGAGAGTTGAACTAGGAAAAATGGTAAATTCCGTTTCTCCCGTCTGGCTTTGACTGTGGTGAACGGTCGGACCCCGATAAACTCGAGATCGTCGCTCGCCACTTGACGGAGCTCAGCTAAGAGCGCCTGCGGATCCGTAGAGGATTCGATACCCTTCAGGAGGACTGTTTGAAGCTTGTCTTCCTTCGGGGTGAAACTATAGTATTCTGTTCTAGTTTGAGACAGAAGGTCTTTCACTTTTTTATAGTGCTCTAAAGATGAGCACTGAATGGCATGCCTGTCTGCGTTAAGCCGCTTAATTATGAAATTGTTGCCTATGACCGACCTACATATTTCAATTGTGTCTTTTAAATGCATTTTATAAGTATTAATAGGTGGCACCTTACCTTTCTTTGCTTGTGGCTGTTGCTGTTGTTGCTGTTGTTGTGACTGCTGCTGTTGTCTCTGCTGCTGTTGCATTGGCTGCTGTTGGGTCTGCTGCTGTTGTGACTGCTGTGGTTGTTGCTGTTGCGGTTGTTGCTGTTGCTGTTGTTTCTGCTGCTGTTGCTGCTTCTGTGTCTGTTGTCGTTGCTGTAGTGGTTGTTGTTGTTGTTGTTTTTGTTTTGCTTGCTGTTGCTGAGGCTGATGCTGTGGTTGCTGAGACGGTTGTTGTGGCTTTTGAAGCTGTTTCTGTGTCTGCTTCTTTGACTGCTGCTTCTGAGGCTGCTGCTGGTCTGGGAGTGGTTTTTGTGCCTGAGGAGGCTCCTGATGTTGCGAAGCTTGCTCTTGGAGCGCTTGTTGGCGGGTGCGCTGTTCAAGAGCAGCTATGCGCTCCTTCTCCCGTCTTGCCTCCTGCTTCTTCTTGAGCGCTTCAACCAGCTCTATGAGCGAAGAGATCTGCTCCGTTAACGCCTCGATTTGCTGGTCCTCTTCCTCGTCAGACAGCTCGACTATCTCGCCACTGACGTAACGTCCTTCTCCTTCTACTGACATGTATGAGATGTTATCAGCATCTGCGTCAGCGGCGTTTTCTTCGCCTGTTAGCCTGGCGTCCTGATCGTTTGGCTTGTCGGCGGCGATCGCTCCATCAGCCTCTTCGACGTGCCTGTCATCCGTCTCAGCTTCGTCGTCGCCTTCTTCGTTGTCATTGCTTTCGCTTTTGTCTTCATCGTTAGAGGAGCTATCTAGCTGCCTCTGTATTTTGGCCTGAGCCGAAGCCTTGGCTGAGCGCCCGCGCCCTTCTGTTTTCTTGGCTGCTTCTATATCAGAGGTACGCTTCTTAACTACAAGGTTTGGTTTGTACCTAATGTAGCGCCTTCTCTTTAATGGATCTTGCTCATCGACACATGCCGGTCCTGGCTTTTTCCCTTTAATAGGACTCGATGTCTTTGCAGTTGCTATGCTGCTGGTACCGACCTCGGCACGTGCCGATGACGATGTTGTTGTAGTTGTCGTTGCTGTTGTTGTTGTTATTGCCACTTTGGGCTTAACTGGTTCTGCTGCTGCTGCTGCTGTTGTTGCTGCTTTTTGGGCTTTTGACTGCCCTGATACAGTTTCTCTTTCAGCTTGGCCTGATGGCCCCGCTATTTGACTGTCGGATGACACATCACCTGATGTTCCTCCAACTGTCTTCCTTGTTGTTGGGGGACCATCTTTCGATGTCCCCGTTGGTTTTCCCATCTGCTCTTCTTGTTGTTGCTGCTGTTGTTTCCTTCTCTTTGAAACCTCCTGCCAGAAATTATTTAAAAAAAGGCCTTGCCCGGGGTGAGAATCGAACCCACGACCTTCCACTCTGAAATCTGCTCCTCTACCACCTAGGCTAACTTGCCACTTGGTTTTGGTAGATCTAACTCACTACTATAAGCACTCGCGTCTCTACTTGAAATTTACACTGTGAAAGCCGCCAACGATGTGCACACTTCCACGGTTGCTGAACGGCTGACAAGCAAGCACTCCATCCATTGTACCATTGCCGCCCACATTAATCTTTACAAAGGATGAATTCCTTAAACCCCTCAATATGGTGCAACAATTCTTGTCAACATTAGGCCCAGAAGAAATGTCTTCACAAGAAAACACCAAGGAGCGACTTGGATTGTTGTTTCAAATTATAAGAAAAATGCAACATGACGTACATCCTTTGGGAATCCCCGAAACAAATCTCGTATCACACACACCACTAATTGAGCAGTTCAAGGATGTGTAAATGGATGGGTGCCTGCAAAAGCTGCACAAATACTAGAAAGCTTATTACAAGCGGGTATTCCAGTATGGTTTGTTTCCCAACTCGAGGAAGAGATCTTAAAGTGTAAATACACCAAAGTGAGAACCTATACAACACATTATTTGTTTCTTATTTCAAATGATTGTTTTTCTTTTTAAGGATATGATGAAAACTATGGACATTGTATTTGCTGTAATGCATTTAGATATTGAAAGAAACACGGTTGCTATTCTGGGACGTATTGTTCCACTTATTTTTTTCAATAAAACTGGAAGGTAATTTTTATTTTATTTCATTTAAATCAAACTAAAATGTATAATAATGTTTTTTTGTGAAGATATAACTGAGTCGCAATCGTTTGTCTTGGCAAGATTGTGCGTCTATTGAATTATATCGAATTTAGAAACAAGAACACCTCCATTGAAAAAACGATCTCGATCGGAAGATTTGGATGAAGTTGACATTGGCAATCCAGCAAGAATACTTAAACTGACAAATACTGAAAGTTCAGATAATTCGAGCTCCAGTGATTTAGCAATGGAAACACACCAGAACAGTAAAGAACCACCTTCTGTCATCATTTTATTTCATTTTTCAATTTATTTCTCTTCTTGCCGAGTGTGGTAAAGATCGTGTTAAGCCTGGCTTAAAGTTGCTACCAAATAATTTGATACAAAATTTACTTAAAGTTATGGTGACGGATGAAATAACTGTTGGGCTTATTTTCCGGTATGTATTTAAATAACCATATTTTGCATTAAAATATTTATCGTTATATTAATATCATTCTAGAATTTATGATCTGAGAATCAATACTGGTAGACAATCTGATGCCGTTTCGAATTTGTGTTTATGTCTTAACATAAATTTAGGAAAATTAAGCACCCAATTGAAGATATCAAAGTCAGTATTTCAACCGTAAATTATTTCTAAACACAAAGAGGTAAATAAACAAGAAATGTAATACATAACAAGATTTTGTTATAATTTTTTTAAATTTTTTTTTATCGCAATGAAGAGTTTTGTACACCATCTGTTGAGAAAAAAACATTTCGGCTTGAAACAAAAGTATCAATAACATCATACATATTCAATCCAAACAATCCAAATTATTTCAAGAAAAAAAATTGTTTATTATAAACTGCCTTGCTGAGAAGTCGGAATCTTCCAGCAAAACATCAACATCTGATGGTGGAACAGTTCTGTCCTTTAATAAATTGTGTATTACAGCAGTTGCCACAATTACTACAATACTTGTTTCAACATGTGTTCGTAGTTCTAAAAAAATAAAATCATTTATTATTGTGTGCATATTTATTTATTTTCAGTCTATGTACTTACTTGTTCCAATAACCGGAAATATTATTTTCCACACACCAATGGCTTGTTCCACAATCCGCCTTGTCCGGACAAAAGCATTATTATATCGTCTAACAGAGGAGTAATTAAATAGATTTTGCAGGCATAACCTGCATCACCAATTAAAATTACATAAAGGAACTCCCCGCATTCTAACCGAGCTTTTAGACTGGAAAAATTGAAAATCGTTTGTCATGCGTTGGCCAACTACAAAATGTATACAAATGTTTAGCAATTGTTTTTATTACATTTGTGAAGTATTACCGTGCAACGATATCCATAATTCTCATGTTTGAGTCGACCACAATTTGCGTATTAATGGAAAAATAGCCTTTTCGACACCGAAACTGCTCCGCTAATGGCCCGCCGGTAGACTCTATTGGTATGTGAGTACCTGCAGAGTCAAAAAGTGGGTTTAGAATGAAAAATGTATGAAAAATATAACTATGTATATTTACCGTCTATAACCAATATTATGTTTGGTAGTCCTTGCATATTATAAAAACCCTGTTTTATTCCATCTTGGTTTTCAGTCGAAGGAAACTTTATCTCTTCTGCGGCCAATTCAGCAATTGCTCTTGATACGCAAACAATTATCCTTGAGACCGTAGGCTGTGATATTCCAAACAGGTCCGCTCCAACGATTTGGAAACAACCGGTAGCATAAAACCTTAAAGCTATAAGGAGCTGCTCACGAGGAGGAAACGGGTCGTTTTTATTATTTAAATATACAAACCTATGCTGAATCCTCGCGAGTAGTTAATCCAACATGAAATTTGGAAGCCGAAATCTTTTTTCAAATTCTGCATCTGAAATGCCTTCATTCCAATTGAATTTTGAAAATGTATTTCTGGGATTTCTTCTAGGAAGGCTTTCCAGAAGTTCAAACAAAAAATCTTCATCCGAACTGGATCCTGAAGATGAAGACGAAGAAGAAGAAGATGAGCCCATAGCTATTTTGTTTTGAGTGAGTTCGCACTCACTCTACTATAAAAGTTGTGTTCAACCATTGTATATAAATTTATATAGTACAACCATGGAGCAGCGCCATCTAAAGAAAGTTGTTAACTGCACATTTGGAGGTTCTTACATTTACTAAGTGTCTATTCTGTTACCCTAACAATAGTCGTCTACGAAACAAATTAATAATATATAATGTATTTTATTGGCTCTAAAATTCATATTTCCTTGACAAGAGTCGTAAACAAAACAAAAATAATATATGTTTACGACTGTTTGGTTGTTGTGGTTTAACATTTGTCGGACTGATCTAATTTCTTTTTTAGTGCAATAAAAATGAGAAAAAATGAGTAAACAAAGAATTATATGTTATTACTATTATTATTTGTTATTTCTAACCAAAAATCTAAATAAAATTATTTTTTAAGAAATGGACGCTAGAAGAACACCAAACTTGACGCCAAGGGAAAAAGACAGAATATTCGCTATTGTTCTCCGATATGCTGCTCTGGTAGAATAAAAAAAAAAACAGATAGCATAAGCATACCGAAAAAAATGAGAGTTGCGAAAAAGTAGCAAACGAGTTTAATGCTACTAGCAGCTTTAAACGATCTGCTAAACAAATCAAAGCATTTTATCAAAATTCAAAATCTAATTTAAAAAAAGATCTCAGAAATATGTTTGACAGTAGCAATGACTATTTTGAAGAGGTTTGTAAATCTGTTGGTACACCTTTACGTTTTTTTTATAATGATCTTCGTTTTAGCATTTATATTCAGGAGTTTCTTATGAAACAGAAGAATCTACCACAACCCAACCACAGATATCAACACCAACAACGATTCTGGCATTACCATTTTCACAGAATTCACCCGCTACAACATCACCACAGTCATCATCCATCCCATGAACACACCCAACATTTCGCAGAAACGAATTTGTGCAAACAACAATTGTGGCGACAGAAGTTTTACCACAAGACTCCCCCACAACATCAGCACCATCATCCTTCATCCCAACAACACGACCAACAACACGCCCAACTCGCAAAAAGCGCGATAACAAGGAATTTGAGCAAATGATGCTTGAGTTGGGAGAGCTTAAGAAAGCAAAACTAAAATCAGCTGCAGAAAAAAATGAAGCCAAGCGTGATTATTATAAATTGAAAATGGAGGCTTTAAAAAAAAAATTTAAAAAGAAGATACATAACTAAGTTCTGGTAATTTATTCTCAAAAATGTATATTCTTGTAAATCTTGGAACCAACCAGTTTCAAAATGTAGGACTAATAAATATAATCTACTGTACTATCATACAGGTATTTATCATTTTACCTGCACCAATTTCAAAGAGCCGCTCTTCTTTTCCTTGTAGACAATAATTTATTGCCTAAATACCTGTATTCTCTAAATACTTGACTTCAGTGTTACAAGTCGATATCTACCCCTATCCAACCGATTTGATTTAACTAAACGAAATGAAATTTAACATTGCCATACACATTGATACACTTAAAACATTGCTTGGAACCTCATTATATTTTAAAACATGTTCCAAGTGTATGGGCCAAAAACATTTGCCATTAAACATTTTAAACACTCCCTTCATCAACACCCTTGGAATCAACCAGTTATAGGATAATTATAGTAATAGGATCAGAGTCAGTAGACACAAGTATGTAGGTACATCCATATATAAAAAAGAAGGTTATGCTCTATTTAGTTAAAATCATTTTATTTTTTCAATACCGGTACACAATGACAAAGCGTAATTTTTCAACGGCTAGATCTTGTCATTACTGATAGGTACCTATGTGATTTTATCATAGGTATAGCTGCCCAACCATCACTTGCAGTTGTCTGGAGGTCTGGATGAATAAGTTTTTCAAAGTACATCAGAACATCATAGGACATTGATGAGTCTCCAACCACCTGAGATACAAATTCGTTTAAAAAAAATAATATTAGCATTTACTGTCCTTACCTTAGATAACTTAGATCTCACATGACCATAGGGAGGTAGGTAGGTAGGTAAGATGGCGGTTTCGCAGAACAACTGTTCCGAATAAAGCACAGAGAAGCGCCGTTTGATATAGTGGTAGTGACTGTTAAGCTAAGGGGATCAGTTTTTGGTCTGTGCCCGCAGTCACAAGGGAAGAACCTAGCTCACACTGTGTGCTGGGTGGTTCCATTTGGACTGAAAGGCGACCAAATAACTTTACACTAGATCTATATGAGGCTAGGCCCGTTCAAAGGCGGTACACCTGCCAGGTGTAAATCCGTGTTTTGATGTTTTCGCTGCAAGATAGAGTAAGTCCTAGTCCGAAAAGCTAGTCCTAAAGGTAAGTTCCAGAAACTTAAAAGGTGAAAATTGAAATGGAAAGTGAGTGGGTGCTTTGAAAAGCAAAGGGGACCAATTTTTGGTCTGTGCCCGCAGTCCCATAGGGATGTACTGGAACTTGCCGATGTTAAATGAATTCTGCAAACCAATGAATTCTGAAAATGAACTTCCAGCTGAATATCTAAATAGTTCTCTAGCACAGCAGGTGCAGGTGACACGACTAAGAAAAAGCGAACAAGAATTAAAAGAAGAAGAGGAATTGCAATTAGCTTTTGCACTTAGTCAATCAGAAGCTGAAGTAAAGAAAAAACAGCCTGCAGTAACAACTTATAGAATGTTACAACGATCACCAAGTCCTGAAGCACCACCACCAACTCCAGGTATTGTCGAAGATCCAGATTTGGCTAAGTATTTAAATCGCCGTTATTGGGAACAAAGAAAAGTTACTGAGTCACCAGCCAGTCCATCGGCATCGAGTCCAATGCCTCAATTGACAGCAGCTCCTGTTATAAGTAACAAGATGTTGCCCGATGAGATTCAAATCGATGAATTCGCCAACAATATGAGAATTCAAGTAGAAATCTTTATTAATTGAATGAAACCGAATTCAAGTCGCGGACGTAGTATTTCCAATGATAGTTCTGTTCAAACACTCTTTATGACTTTGACATCATTGCATTCGAATCAATTATCATATATTAAAGAAATGGACGACAAACGAATGTGTTATGAACAAC
The DNA here is from genome assembly GCA_951217065.1 of Baccha elongata. NCBI lineage: Eukaryota > Metazoa > Arthropoda > Insecta > Diptera > Syrphidae > Baccha > Baccha elongata. Next base: position 16,164 of record CATNUY010000036.1, read on the forward strand.
TGCAAGATAAATTAGCACAAATCAAAGATTCTTGTGCTGCTCTTGATGTACTCCGACAAGAACATATTGAAAAACTTCGTCGTATTGCCGAAGAACAGGAACGTCAACGTCAAATTCAAATGGCACAGAAACTTGAAATAATGCGAAAAAAGAAACAAGAGTATTTGCAGTATCAAATGCAATTGGCTTTGCTACGAATTCAAGAGCAGGAGCGTGAAATGCAGATGCGACAGGACCAACAAAAGGCTCAGTATCGAGTGGGTCAGACTGCATTTTCCTTTATGCCGAATCCGAATCAACATGCTTCACCAAGTCATCAAATGAACAATGTCTGGTATGTTTACGCCTGGAATGCCAGGCGTTACCAAACCAATTGCCGTCCAATTACCAAACCACCCAGGCATGATGGTTGCTGGAATGCCACATAGCCCCATGGTTGGTAGGAATACACAGAATACTGTTAATCAACACATGAGTTCACATCCAAACCCTGTTGATGGACTGACAAATATGAATGTTCCTAATCCAGGCACACCCCAACAATATCCGCATCCGCAAATGAATCCTCATGTAATGATGCAGCAGCATAATGTCGTACAAAATCAGTCCCCCATACCTAATGGAATGATTCAAACAACTCAAGCTCCATCACCAATGGTTCATCCAATGCAACAACCTCCCGTAATTCCAATACATATGAACCAACCCGTTGCAATGCCAAATATGGATCCTCAACAGCCACCAGTTCAAACAACGATCGCTCATCCTGTTCAACCTGTTGCTCCACCTCCAGTTGAAAATACGGTTCCAGAGCCTGCAGCCAAACAAATTGAAGAACCACCCAAAGAGGAGGTTACTACAGCTAATTTAATAAGCTTTGATTAAGTTGAGCATTTAATATTGTGAGTTTTTGATTTATTTTTATTTTTCTTTGATAAGAGATTGTATTTTATCAGCTTAGATTTTCATTCCGTATAACAAATATAAAAATGCGATAATATTATTCAAATAAATAACAAAATATTTTATTTGTTTTGACATTCATTGCAACTGCCAATTCGTTATTTCTTTTTGACATTTTTGTTCGAAAAAGAGAACCGAGTAGAGATGGGATCCGCCATTTTCGCATATTCGAAAAAGAACTATTAAGGGTCGGTGAATACCAAGTTATATTCATAAGTTATGAAGCTCATAAACTTAAGAGCATTTTATGAGCGGTCGATGAATACCGCCCTTAATATATCAATATTCAATATATATATAGATAAAATTAACATTTAATAATTTGATATGTTCATATAAATTTTAACAAAATCAATTAAGAATAATTAATAATCTATTTTTAAATGAGTTTCTAGACAAATATATATCCAAATTTACATAAAACAAGTTAAATAAAATACAACTTGCAGAAACTGGTTCACGTTGACCGTACGAATCGGTTCCCACTGTTAGACTTAGGAAATGGGCCTGCAATATCGATGGCAATTCTTTCAAAAGGTGCTCCAACGTTGTACTGTTGCATCTTACTCTGTAGTTTTCTGCCTGGTCCCTTGGTGGCTGCACAAGTGACGCATTTTCTGCACCATTTTTCCACATCGTCTTTTGCATGCAGCCAGTAGAAACGTTCTCGAATTTTCTCCAGAGTTTTGTTGATACCCAAATGGCCTCCAGAAGATCCATCATGCATGTCATTAACCTTTGTCCGGGGCACAACAAGCTGCATCACATAGGTTTTGCCATCTGAGGATTCCCATCTTCGTTTTCATTGTGCCCAATAGGATTTGACGGTCGGACTTCTATCAGAAATGTCTCCCCATTCTGGTTTCTCTTCATGTTCTTTCCATGCAAGAATGGGTTCGATGTCCAAATCTTCTTGCTGAGCATTCCTCATTGCCTCGTTACTCCAGCCGCCAATGGGTTCAACTGTTGTTCGCTGTGTGGCAATAGATTAATTTTCTTCCTGGCGAGTGCAATGCTTGCAGTCTTGGTTACATGGCCAACGAGATAGGGCATCTGCATTCGAGTGTAGTTTTCATTTTCGATGTTGGATTTCATAGTCATATGTCTGAAGTCTCTCGATCCACCTGGCTACTTGACCTTCTGGATTTTTAAAATTCAAAAGTCATCTTAGCGCTTCATGGTCCGTTCGTAAAAGGAACCTCTGTCCATAGATGTATTTATGAAAGTGTTTTGTGGCCAAAACCAAAGCAAGAAGTTCTCTTCTGGTTACGCAGTAATTTCTCTCTGTCTTTGAGAGCACCTTGCTGAAGTATGCTACAACTTTTTCTTGGCCGTCATGAACCCGGGAGAGAACGGCTCTTATTCCGACATTGCTTGCATCTGCATCGATTATAAACTATTTTCCAGGAGTTGGATAGGTTAACACTCTAGCATCACACAAGTGTCTTTTAAGTTCCTTAAAGCTTTTCTCGCACTCATTTGACCACTTGAATTGTTTTCCTTTATCTGTGAGTTGGTGCAAGCTTTTGGCGATTCCGGCAAAATCTTTCAAAAATCTTCGGTAATATGTAGCTAGCCCAAGAAAACTTCTAAGTTGATGCTTGTCTTGTGGATTTGGCATATTCTTCACAGCTTCCACTTTATCGGGATCAGCTCTTACCCCTTGAGACGAGAAGTATGCCCCAAATACTTCACTTCAGACTTGAACAGCGTACATTTTTTTGGATTGAGCTTCAGATGAGCATTTCGCAATCTCTGGAATACCCCTTTTAAGTTTTCACAATGCTCGTCAAATGCTTTCCCAAACACGATGACATCATCCAAATAGACTAGACAGGCTTTTGAAGTGAGCCCTTGTAGAATGCATTCCATTAAACGCATAAATGTTGCAGGAGCGTTACACAGGCCAAAAGGCATTACTTTGAACTGCCATAAACCGTTACCTGTCGAGAATGCAGTTTTCTCCCAATCTTTTGGGTGAATTTCAACCTGCCAGTAACCACTCTTCAGGTCCAATGTTGAAAAACATTGAGCTACAGCCATCGCATCCAGAGTTTCGCTTATCGTAGGCAGAGGATAACTGTCCTTCTTGATGACATCGTTAAGCCTTTGGTAGTCCACACAGAATCGCGTACTTCCGTCCTTCTTTTTGACTAGTACGACTGGTGATGCCTCAGGAATTTTTGAATTCTCGATTAAACCATCTTTCTGCATTGTCGATATCATATTGGCTAAAGGCATGCGCATTGCTGGTTGACGGATCGGCCTTGCATCACCAGTATCGATTCGATGCTGTTCAAATTGTGTTCGTCCATATTGCCCGTCCTGTGAAGCGAAAACATCAACGAATTCTTGTAGAAGGTTTCCAGCAACTCGTAGCTGTTGTTTATCGAGATTACAGCAGTTAAACATTTTTCTCTTCAAAGCAATGACTTTATCTGGATTCACTGATTTTTCGGGATGTTCTTCGGTTATCTTTCTTATTGCGCTACAGGGTCACATTAACGGACAACTTCTCCTTTTCTGAGCTTGATCTCATATGGTTTGATGTTTAGTATTCGTATGGGCACCATGTTATTTTGAGGTGCCACCAGCGTCTTTCCCACGATGTAATTTTGGGAGCAATGCTCAGAGTCTGGTTCTACCATGAGGTATCGATGGCTCCCAGAATCATCTTTGATGTTTGTCCAAACAAAGACTTCTGACGAAGGAGGTGGGCACATATCTTCTTTGATGATTGCTCTTATCGATGATGAGTTTTGATTGCCATAAACCATTGGAATCTCTATATTTCGGTATATAAGAACTTGGTTAACAATGTCGAGAATTATTTCATGCTTTTTCATAAAGTTGATTCCAATAATGCACTCGTCGCATATATCTGCCACTAGAAATGGATGTTCAAACTCCAGTTCTACCAAGCGGACCCGAAGTCGGAATTCTCCGTATACACTCTTGCTGCTTCTCCGGTTGCAGTCTTCAGACAATAGCTGTTGGTGTTGTGTAGCCATGCCATCTTGACCTAGTCTCTTCGTACAATGGAAGCGGTGGCACCGGTCCACAGTTAGACTTTTATTATTTCGTTTAGTCTGCGAGACTTGGATGATGTTTTTGGGGCCATAAATACCAGAAACCAGCTTCTGTCCCTCGATGTTGGTTCTTACTCGTTTCCCTGCTGGGAAACTTGATGAGGTGGGGCGTTGGTCTTGATTTTTAGTCTCATTTGATGTATTATTTCTGCTTCCGCAATGTTGACATGCGCTTCTTCTTGGTGGCATTCGGCACTGGCGCTGGAAATTTCCGGTCTTGTTGCAATTCCAACACCGGATGTGTCCAACTCGACGGTTGTTCTGGAATGCCATTCTTTGGCAAGAGCATTCTTCTATAGCAACTTCTTTTACCCGATGTCCTTCTAGTGAAGCCTGTTCAGCTGCTTCCATAGTCAAGGCGAAAGCTAATGCTTCTGGAAATGTTCGTTTTCCATCTGTTCGTACTGCTCTCTGGAGATTAATGTAAGGCAAGGCACGAGCAAAGGTTTTCGCAGCGAATTGGTTTATGAATTCCTTGCCCGCAGTTGGATGTGCCAAGTGAGCTAGTCGATGTCGATGTCTGCTTGAAGCTGATGAGGAGTTTCTCCCCCTTTCTGAACTCTCGTGTTTAGTTGAACTCTAAAGACTTCTTGCATCTCCAAAGCGTTTTTCAATGGCTTGTTAAAGTGCACTTAAGTTGCCATGCATCTCTGCTGATATTGTTTACAGTAACTTAGTAGCAGGTCCTCTGAGAGCCAGTGTAAGTGCAACAAACTTGTCTTCATCGTCCCAGCCACTTTGTCATTTCTGCTGCTTCGCACTGTCTCTTATAGATTGACCAAGAAGTTTGTCCATCAAAAGTTGGGGGATACATTTCTTTTCATTTTAAATAGTAACTGGAAGTTTCTCGTACCTTCAGTTTTCTTATCTTGTCCAATTCTTTGGCAATATTTCCATATTTTTGCTTGAATTTTCCTTCTAAATTCTCGAACTTCCCGTCAATCTTAGTCTCAACTGTTATCAGTTGTTTTTCGAAGGCTTCAAATCTTTCGTCAGCAGCAACGAACTTGTTTTGCAACGCAGTGAGCTTATCTTCGAGAATCTTCTTTTCTTCTTCAAGAATGCTGTTTCTAAGTTCTTTTGCTCATTTCTTTGATATTCGAATCGTTCGAGAAGTTTCGTTTGTTCATTTTTTTGTTCTTCTCCTTGATTTATTTTTTTTTTTTTTATAATAGGCACGCACTCAAGGGATTTTTGTTCCCTTTTTATGCCAAAGCACAGTGCGAGCGTTAGGAAAAATGGGATAGACGGAGAGGGTTAAGGATGAGGTGTCGGTTAACATTAGTCTTGAATTCCTGAACACTGCAATGACTGGGGAAGACAGAGTGTGGAAGAGAGTTCCACATTCGCGTAGTACGTCTAAAGAACGATTCTCGAACATGACCGTACGTCCGAAGTTGGGCTCGAGGGTGAACTGATGGGCATTCCTGGAGGCGCGGGTATTACGGTTGAATATCTTAAGGGGAGGAATGCAACTGGCTATTTCAATAGAGCATAAACCATTAAAGTAACGGTAAAAGAGGGTGAGGCATGAGACATTACGTCGATGTTCAAGTGACGTAAAAGTCTCAACGATGGTACGGTCACCAATCATCTTAAATGCTCTTCTCTGGATACTGTCCAAAAGACTTAAGTACGTTACTGGAGCATCAGCCCAAATGTGGGAGTTGTACTCAAGCTTTGGACGTATGTAAGTTTTGTAGATGGTAGCCAGATCAGAAGGGGAAAAGAAGTTCTTGCATCGTCTTAAAAAACCTAGACATCTTGCGGCATTTTTGGCGACATCGCATATGTGATCATTCCACAAGAGGTGGTCGGTGATACACATACCGAGAATCTGGAGATGTTCGGTTTCACTGATGCAAGTGCCACACATGGACAGTGGCAAGGGGGGTATATCTCGCTTCAACGATACAAGACAGCATTGAGTTTTCGAAGCATTAAACTCTACGCGGTTTTTTATTCCCCATTGTACAATCCTGTTTAAGTCAGAGTTTAATGAGCTTATCATATTTTGCCGTTGCAGTTCCACACCCGAAAGGGAGGGATGTGAGTCTGGGAACGAATATGAAAAGCTAAGGGTACTATCGTCAGCGAAACAATGAATTGGATTAGAAGTTACAGACAAGAGATCATTTATAAAAATGAGAAAGAGGGTCGGAGACAAAACGGAGCCCTGGGGCACACCAGCATTTATTTTGTGGGTTTCAGACTTGAACCCGTCCAGTACAACTTGTATTGAACGGTTCGAAAGAAAGTTTCTAATCCAACGAAGGAGGAATTCATCAATACCGAAGGCACGCAATTTCGATAAGAGAGCCTGGTGCCAAACTCTATCAAATGCTTTTGAAATATCGAGTGCAACAATCTTACTTTCTCCAAAACGATGTAAAGATTTGTTCCACTGTTCGGTGAGATATGCCATCAAATCACCAGTGGACCTGTTGCTGCGAAAGCCGTACTGCCGGTCATTAAGAAGCTTTCGTTCTTCAAGATATTTCTTAAGCTGATAATTTATCAGCGTTTCCATGACCTTAGAAAGAGGGGACGTAAGTGCAATCGGACGATAATTGGAGGGAGAGGAGGATTCGCCTTTTTTGGGTATAGGCTGGACAAATGCTGTTTTCCAACTACTCGGAACGAGCCCAGAAGAATAGGATAGATGGAAAAGCTTACGCAATGGTTTTGCCAGTGTTGAAGAACACATCTTCAGAACAATAGCGGGGATACCATCCGGGCTAGTGGATTTGTGTATGTTGAGATCCTTTAGGACCCTCGCCACAGCACGAGTGCGAAAGAAGATTTGTCCCATGGAATCATTAACGCGCTCAAGAACTGGCGGAGTCATGACACTCTCTGGCAGCGAAGAGTTGGCGGCGAACTGCCTAGCAAAAAGGTTAGCTTTCGCAAGAGAGCCAACCACTGGAGTATCATCATCAATGAGCGTTGGGACCGAGGAAGAGGAAGAATTCTTCATGTTTTTCACAAATGACCAAACATTTTTACTGCCTTTGGGACATTGCATTATTTTTTGCCTTAGTTTTTGGTCATGTAAAAATTTGGTCCGTCGAATATGGACATTGCAGGCCTTCCTGGCTTGTTTAAACTTATTCCAATTTTCCTCAGTAGGGTTGGCTTTGTAATAACGGAAACTTACCTCTTTAACCCTGATAACCTCTTTACAGCTCATATCAAACCATGCGTTCTCTTTAGGTCTGATGCTTTTAACCCTATTCGGGATAAAAGTTCTCATTCCCAAAAGAATTAAACTTGTGAGCATATCCGCACTGGAATCTACGTCACTATCGAGGAAGCATAGTGACCAGTTAAAGATCCTGAAAAAATTATTGAGGCCGTCCCAGTCGGCTTTCTCGTACTGCCAAACGGTTCTCTTAGGAGCTCTTTCTTTAACTGGGATTTTTTGGCACGAGAAATTTGCGGATATGACACAATGGTCAGATCGGCCTAGAGGCGATAATACACTTATTGCATATTTATCAGGGTCAGAGGTAAGGAACAAGTCAAGAGTGTTTTCTGCTTGGCCGTCAATGTCCGGTATTCGAGTAGGCTCGTTGACCAGCTGAGCAAGGTGGTTAAACTCAGCAAAAATCTCAGCACACACTCCTTCGGGTGTTGTCTTGCTCGAATGGAGAAGCCAGGAAGAATTGTGTACATTGAAATCGCCCGTAATAACGATTTCAGTGCGAGGATACAAGGAGACAATTCTTTGAATGGAGTCGGACAGTGAGTCAAATTCGTTAGCAGTTGAAACCCTGTCCAAATTTGGGCTTCTATAAAGGAAACAGTAATGGATGATGTGCTTATTAACGGAAAATTTGAACCACATAAAATTAAAGAGAGGATTAAAAAATGAGCTGTACTGTGGTTGAAATTGGTAAGCAACATCACTTCTGATATAAACGGCGAGGCCATGGTGGGAAAGGAATAGTGGCACTAGGTTATACCCTTGAATATAAAATTCAGTAGGATCGGTAGCCTCACCTACTTGGGTTTCACTTAGTGCCAGAACAGCTGGCCTGTTTAAAACAGTGTGGAGGTACGTCGACAGAAAATTCATTCTTAACCCACGAATATTACTGTAATCGACCCTGAAATTCTCAGTCATTGCAATACTTAAAGATTTTAAAACTAAAACAAGACGAGCTCTAAGAAGATAATTGAATTGAATCTCAGACTTCGTTTCGACTCGACGCCCCTGTTAGTGTTATGCCTTAACAGTGACGTGAACCGACCCGACCCTGGAATTCAAAACAATAATCCTCTATTCGTCTGTTGTTGGTGACAAATCATGTACATACATTGTGTGATCTTCGATTGATCTTCGAAACGTTCGAGAAGTTTCGTTTGTTCGTTTCTTAGATCTTCGAAACGTTCGAGAAGAAGAGCCAACATATTGGACAAGTGTGTGTTGGTACTTACTTGTTCTTCTGCCATTTCTATTTCCAAGACGGATGTGTCTGGATTTTCGCCGTGTCGCCTCATGGCTTCTTGCAGACGAATAATGAGTTCATTCCATTCTTTCCAGCAGTAGGAAGACCCCGTTTGCTTAGCTCTTCTTTTAGTTCAACAGCGTTTAAATCCTTCAGAAGCTTACCCATATTTTTACTTTCAACACAATCACTTTTCACCAGAGTTTTATTTAATTATAATGCTGACACCAATGTTATGTTTTATCTATGTTCGTTTTATTAAATAAAACTTATTTCCATTTTAATACAACTCACTTTACATCTTTCACTTTTAATTCCACTTAATATTTCAAAGCACTCTTTATTTCCTTTTTACTTTCTTTATTTTAAATTCAAACTTTATAACTTTCAAATTACCGACTTGTATACGAATAATTTCCAATTCAAACTGACTTTTTGCCGCATGGTGCGCTCGTATTTATAGTGGCTGCACCATTCAGCATTCCGCTTTAGAATCTCCTAGTACAGTGATAGTCAGAGCCTTCTGGAACTTTCTAGTCTATGGTCTATCGTTAAGAAATGGCGTTTCGTTAACTTCGTTTTGCGACTGTTACTTTAAGTTGGAATCACAATGGTGAGTTTACGCATCGTAAAACAAAAATAGAACGGAGAAAATCTTATAGAACACGTTACAATATTTAAGTTGAAATTGTAATCAAACTAGTTTTTATTACAAAATAAATCCACTCTACATGGCATTGAGTTACTTGCATATGAATATGACGTCGTTTTATTTAAGTTTTAAACGCGAAATTAGTACACGTATTTAACACTATAAGATGATTTCGTATTTTGGCCGCTTTTAGCTGGAACAACATTTTTTGGCCGTTTGTATGAAAATTTCAACCGACTGGCGGTCCATATCGAGTACGTCAATGCTCTTTGACTAATACAGTGCCAAACGTTTATGGAAAAGTTTAAATGTGCTACTGGTTGTCAAAATTAGCACTAAGTTATCTTTTCTTTTTAGGACAAACTTGACTACTACAGTTTGCAACGCCACACGTATAGCCTCCAATCCCCTATGGCCACATTACACATATTAAAGCTAATATACTGCGCAGGTTGTCAAAAATCGAGTTACATATGGAAAAAAATACATTTGGTGACCTCAGACTTGAATCTACTTATAATAACTCTAAAGTAAAAATGTCATTTTTTTATTATTGAGTTGACTTTTCTGTTGTTGATTTATTTGCTCAAGGATCTAAGAAGGAATAGAATCTTAAGAATTTAAAGGGAAAAACAATGAGATAGTCATCGACAATAACGCTCTTATCTTAAATTTGTCGCCCCGTATACAGCATTCAGTGAAAGCCGGATTCTTCAGCTGGAATTCCATCAAAGTGTTGAAAAAGAGAAAAACTGTCGCCGGCACACGTTTTGTGTGCCATGTGCACTGATCTCAATATATAACTGGATAGCGTATTCCATACAATGTATAACAGTTTTTTTGAAGCAAATTGAAGATGACAGATGGTGGATTTTATCATAATTTGACGTCTACTTCGGGAAAAAAAAATATTTCAATGTTAACCAAACAATTTAAAAGCAAAGTGGGTTTTTCTATGATAAAAAATACAAAATTAAAAGAATTAAATAATTTAGTGATTTCTTTAGAAAAAAAGATATAAAGTACTAACAATTTCATAGCAACATGAAGTACTAACGATTTCAAGTACTTTTGAATATCAGATTTTTATATATTGACTATTAATTAATTAATTAATTGTTTTAATTATTACAATTAAAGACATTCTCGTTCTTACATGATTTTTGTATTAATCTTTTTTCAGGGCAAACGCTGTTCCGCTGAAATATCCTTCCACTCAACCTTCATCAAACCAATGAGAGTTAACTCAATTATCTTCAGTGATTCTGGCCTTCAGTTCAAGGATAATGAACTTGAGGGCACTTGGATAATGCCAAATACTGTGACAAATTTTGGAAAAATTTACTTCGATCCAAGATCCCTATGTCAATCCCGATGTTACATCCCTTTCAATCAAACTCTCTCGCCCATGTTCAGCTCACTGGAAAGCCATTTAAATTTCGATGAAATAGAGCCGCGTAGACGAACTGAAATATTTCGTCACTTCAAGTATTACTTGAGGACAATACCTTTACCGTGAACACCAGTGAAGTTCGCATATTCAAGTTCAACTTAACGGTAGATATTATCTGGCCAAAATAAGTGAGTGGCGTTCAAACTCTACCGATTGTTGAAATCGGCCAAGTCTATGTTGCACAAATTGTTTTAAACAATCCTTCAGATATGCCACTGCTTGTGGAGTTCTTCATATCAAATCCGACGGTTTCAAAGAACACAAAACTTTCGCTTCCTTTGGAGGTGGTAGAGATATGTCCGCACTGTTACTTTACAGATTAACATGTATTTAGGTTGATAGGGGTTCATAAGCCACGAATTATTCAACCCAAATCTAGTTACTCAGCGACAATTGAATTTATGGCCAGGGATAAACAACTGCTGAAGTACAGAACATAAATAGTAGATCCATGCACGGTAGTTCAACGCCTGTTAGAAACTCTCACAGTGGTGGTAAGAAATGCGGAAAAACACCTGGACGTGAACGCAAGAAAGAACAGTCAAACGGAAGTAGCCAATCAAAGCGATTTGATCGCAAAGGATCCAAGTTCAAGCCAAATGCATTCCACTTCACTTCACCAGTTGCAAGTAGTGGTGCAGCACCAATACCTACATATGTGGGATCCTAATCAGCAGGCAAGTTTCTCAGACGTGGTAGCTGCTGCAAAGACACCATTGAATGATTTATCACCTCTGGACTATGAGGAACCATTGAGCAAATATTTGCCACTGGATAATGGAAACGACTGGAACGATGCTGATCTTAAAAACGATGAAACGTTCAGAGACAGCATGATTGTGCCAACTTCCGCTTTGACAAACAACTCGAATGGAATTTATAAAATATGTTCCAATCAGTTGGGGCCAATTGGGACAAAGCGCTCGCCTGCTTTGACTCCTAGCTGGGAACCTTTTACCGTGTTGAAGCCGACCGTTTGCAACAACTCAAGTTTTTTTTCTAATGTAGTGCCATCTTACATGTACAGGGATTCTAATCAGTACTTAGGTTAGTATCCTTTTTCTATTTAAATCAATATGTTTTTCTAATACACATTTTCAGGAAGAAACCATGTAAACTCTGACCAAGACTTCTCGCCGGGACACTTGCAGAACCAGTGGAATTCGAGCAGTGAATATTTTGCCTCGCAACCGCAGCACCTCACAGAATCTAATAAGATCCCAACAGCTAACTGGTCAAATGGTAATGGTGGATCTGCTAGAGGTCAAACTTGGGATTCAATGGGATACCAGCAGGCAGCCAATGCTGCTTCCTCTTGGCAACATGCTGCTGGCATTCGTCCACCACCTGGATTGGAATTTCAAAAGCGTGATAGTCCCATAACAAGTTTACCAAAACCTATGTCACCCACAGCGTTTGGACAGCAACAGTCGCATCCAGATTCAGATTCAGTGAGAAAATGTATATATGCCTGATTTATACATTTTCTCACTCGTTATAATGTCAGGTACAAACTTGCATTCAAAGTTTTTCCTGGTAGTCAATAAACATATAAAAATCTGATATTCAAAAGTCACCCATATCAAAATGCTATGACTAGACGGAATGTGATAATATTAAACAAAATCTGATCTTCGACGGTCTGCAAGTAATTGATGATTAATTTATCAAAAATAATATTTTTTAAACTTACCATCAATTTCTAGCCAATAATACAAACTTAATATCAAAATGTGATTTTTGTAGTTGTTAATTTTAAAGTTTTTTAACTAATAATATTGTTTTTTTCTTCATAACCATAGGTAGGGCAATATATAGAGCCCAATCTATTGCAATGCGAAGATGGGTACTCCTGGCTCAAGCCAGGATGGTATGCAGAAACTCTATAATAATAATAATAATTTATGGACAATGCCGGAAGGCAAATTAGCACTAGCAAACTTCACTCCGAACAACCACTTGTTGTTTAGAGAGGAGGCCCTTCGAACGTCGAATTGAAAATGACATAAGTGATAAGTTTGTGGAGGACATTTTATGTGTTAGCTGATTTTCTTTCATTATGGTGATGTTTGCCTTGAGCTCCTTATGAAAAAGATCTGAAATTTAGCATTTGCTTAAAGGCGATGATCCCCTTATACTGAATTTATCAGTTTAAAAGGAAGGAATGAATTCTATAGTGTGTGGTCTGCAACGTCAGGAATTCGAGTTAGCTCGTCAAAAAATTGAGCCAAATTGTTTAACTCAAAATAGTCCTCTTGTTTCCTTTGGGAGTTGTCTGGCCAGAACAAAGAAGCCAACTAGAATTGGGTCCATTCAAATCGCCCGCAATACAAATTTCAGTGTAAGGATAATTTAATATACAACAATATACAGTTTCAATTATGAAGGAATTCCTTACTTAGGTTTCACTAAGCTCCAGTATGTAAGTACTTCAAATAATGTTATCAGTTCAACGAATGCTGGATTCTTCTATTAGAATAGCAGAAGAACCGAAAAAGTTACTTGACCAATTCACAATAATGTTTTTATTTTCTGCTTATTTTAGAAATACATAATTTTAAGAAAACTTATTACATCCTAGGATGTTATATACTATTAAAGTTGTCCTTTTTCTCCCCAAATAAATTGGCTAATTGAAGATGTGATTTGGGATACGTTTTGTTTTTCTCAGTTAAAATTAGTTTTTTCTTAATATTTGCATTTTATATATTGACTTCATTATAATGTTCGTTATATAACAATAATTTTAGGTACACTTTACTATATTTTGTCTTAAACAATAATACTAGAGCAAATACATCTGCATAATAGATAAGTATAGGTACTTGGTGTAAGTATTCATATACGTTTACATCACATTTAAAACACAGTAGTAGCAGTCAGTTCTCTTGCCTTGAAAAACAATCCATTTCTGAAAATAAAATAATATGTTAAACTAAATTGAAGCGTTATATTTTTGTAAAATCTCACCCCAATTTAGCGTTTTCTAAATTGAAAGTCTTCATAACCACAAGTGTAAGAAGTCCTCCTTGTATCATTGTTACTAGACTTTCCTTAGCGTATTTAGCAAAAGTCATCATGGTGTCTGATACGTTTTCAACAAAGTGTTTTTGACGATAAGTAGTTTTTTCAGTTACAGAAGAAACTGTGTATCGGTTGTTTGAATCGTTTTCTCTTTTGTCGTCATGAATCAAAAATGCACGCACATCTCGTCGGTCTGATTGACTGTTTCGTGGAACGTTTTGTCTCGATTCGTCTCGGTCGACACGCTCCCGGTTTAATGCAGCCTCATTTCTTCGGTCTCCTTGTGTTTCACGAGAAATAATTCGTTTTGATTCTTCTCGATCCACCTGTTTTCGGTCTAATGAGAGCTCAACACGTCGATCTATTGATTATTCCATGCCACGTTGTGCCTTGATTGTTCTCGGTCAAATCGACTGTCTTGTGATATGCTTTGCAATGATTCTTTTCGGACGATGCGGTCTCGGCTTATTGCGCGGAATTCTTGATCACGTTGACTTTGTTTTGAGATGGTTTGCCTCGATTCTTCTTGGTCGGTTGGTTGTCGGCTTAATACATGATCATCCCTTCGGTCGCCTTGCCTTCCACCAGAAATAGTTAGTTCGTCTTGAATCTTCTTCTTCGCTTAGATATCGGTCAAATGCACGGAAATCTCGTTGTTGGGTTTGGCTTTCCTGTGAGGTTTTTTGTCCTGATTGATTTCTTTCTCCGCTCCGCTCTTTTCGTTGATTTTTTCGATTATCACGTGATATGCTCAGTCTTGACTCTTGATTCTCAGTCGAGACGTTCTCGCCTTAATGAACCATCATTTCTTCGGTCTTTCCGACCTTCAATAGATCTAATTTTTCTTGATTCTTCTCGATTAACACGTTCTTATCTTATTGTACGCTCATTCCTTTGGTTTTTTTGGCTTTCGCGTGAAAAAGTTCGTCTTGCTTCTGTTTGTTCCCCTAGTTCCTTATAAGCAGAGAACGCACGGTCTGTGCGACGTTCTCCTTGAACTTCTCGTTCTTCTCGGTCAACCAATACCCGTTCTAGTTTGGACTTATCTTGTCTGCGGTCTGCTTCACTTTCCTGTGATAAAGTTTGCCTATATTCTTCCATATTAACACGCTTTTGTCCTGATGCACGTTCATCCTGTCGTTCTAATCTTGATTCTTCTCGGTCCACAAATTCTTGTTGCAATGAACGCTCACCCCTTTGGTCTTCTTGGTTTGTGCGGGAAATGGTTCGTCTTGATTCTTCTCGTTTATCTCGTTCTTCGCCTAAGGTCCGCACTACTCGACGTTCTTCTCTAATTTCACGTAGAATGCTTGCAATTGGTTCTTCTCGGGCATCAAATTCTCGTTCGAACGTGCTGTCAACTTGTATTCTGTTTGCTTCACTTCTTCGTGGTACAGTTTGTCTTGATTTATCTCGGTCTTCACGTTCTCGTCTTACTACAATCTCATCTCGTCGATCTTCTCGGTGCCCAGTCTTTGTTCTTCTTGGTTGACAAGTACTCTTCTTAATGTACAATTCTTCTTGATCGACACGTTCTGCTCTTAATGCGTGCTCATCTCTTCGGTTTTCTTGGCTTTCACGTGAAATGGATCGTCTTGTTTCTTCTCTATCAACACGTTCTTTGCCTAATGCACGCTCGAATCGACTTTCTTCCCGAGTTTGCCTTGCTCCTTCTGGATTAACAAATACTCGCTCTAATGTGGAGTCTTGCCTACGATCTGCTTCAATTTCTCGTGATAAAGTTTGTCTAGATTCTTCTCGGCTGCCAAGTTGTTGACGTATTGCACGCTGATCCCGTCT
Organism: Baccha elongata; assembly: GCA_951217065.1. Lineage (NCBI taxonomy): Eukaryota > Metazoa > Arthropoda > Insecta > Diptera > Syrphidae > Baccha > Baccha elongata. The sequence goes on from CATNUY010000036.1 coordinate 31,596, forward strand.
GTCTTCTTGACTGTTTTGTGTTAATTTATCTTGAGCGTAACGTCCCAGCTCTACTGCAAGTACATTTCTTCGTTCTCGTGCAACTATTTGTCTTGATTTTACATCGTTGACAAATCGATTTTCAGCAGTAATGTGTCGATTTTCTTCTAAGTCCAAACGTTCAAATCCGTTTCCGTCAACACGTGCCCTTGTCCCAGAAATGGTTCTTCTTCCCGAATGCCATTCCGCTCTCAATAAACGATTCTGCGTAACGTCTTCTCTCCCAGTACGTCGCCAATTAGTCTCCCATTTATAAAATAGAAAGTCGTATGCAATCTTTGTAAGCTTATGTCATTCACTTTAACTAAACTTAGTTATCCGGTTCAAATCTTCAAAAAAGGTATTTATATTTACATTTTCATCTCTCATCCCCATAATCGCTATATTTTCTAGAAATCAAAACCTTTGAATATTTTAATGAAATAAGGAAATTGGTGGTAGAACAGATGAGTGGAAAGATGTCACTCACATAAACTAAATTTCTCGAATGACTAATGAATTATTGTAATAAATTATTCAAGACAAACATTGCAGAGGAGCAAATTATTTGCGGTGACAGTTGTCTATCAATAAATAAGGAGCGTTGATTAGCAAATCAAAAGGTATTTTTATTGATTTTTTAGTTTGTTCTCCTGTTTTCCAATATGTACCGGTTTATGCGTTGTTTTTGTTTCCGATTTACATTCTGATGCAGCCGATATGTACTTCTTACTGTTTTTTCAAATACAATAAAATTAAATTAGTTAAGTTTTCCTAAATAGAATATTTTATTATAATTATTATTATTATTTATTTACATATAATTTAAATTATAAGCAAATATAGAAAAAAGGGCATAGCAAACGGAGGCTTTAAGCCCTGTCTATAGCTGTGTTTTATTATCCTCTCAGATCAGATCCGGATTGGATTTGCTTCGCAAAATACACGCAAATAACAACAACACAAGATCCAGCTTAGTTTCTAGATCTTGTCTAACTTTAATCAAAGTTCTTTAGAATAATATAATTCACAGGGAGTTTTCTCTGTAAATTTTATAAAGCAGTCGGTAATCATCGACAATTATTGCGTACTAGATTGAGTTTGATGTCATCTAGCTGATGAGCCCACCATCAAACTAGGGCGAAACGCAATGCTTTTGGAGTAAAGGCCACAAAACCTTTAATATTGAATTTCATTCATAAATACTCCACTAAATAAATTTTAATTCGACTATTTTTAGTCTTTTTATTGTTTTTATTTGTTCATTCTTATAACTTATAGAGTGTAAGTATGTATATATTATAAATGTATATATTCCTCCAAAAAGTTCAAGTTTATTGTATAATGAACTTGTTTTGGCCTTAGACTTTATCATTGACTTGTCTTGCTCCAACAGCAATATACTACTTCTCGGGGATTTCAATTCAACCCATATAGAATGGGTTCCTTCGGATGATGGATCATTTCAAGAAGCCTCATTAACATCTTCACAAACAGAGCTTCTCTCTCTAAATGGTATTAATTCTACTGACTTACAGCAAGTTAACTGTATTAAAAACTCTAAGAATCGAGTACTCGATTTGGTATTTTCTTCTGACGCTATTAGTACTGTTGTTCAGGAATCTAGTTCTGGCATTACTAATAAAGACAATTACCATCCACCCTAGGATATTTTTTTTGACTTGAGCAACCATCCTCTTAAAAACTGTAATTCTCAAGATTGTTCATTCGTTTTTGACTTTTGAAAGTCAAATTTTCAGTTGCTTTCCGATGTTATAAGTAGATCGAATATTAGAAATATATACGATTATACAAATATTGACGATGCAGTAACTGAGTTCTATAATATAATCAGTAGCTGTATAAATAATTGTGTACCTACAAAAATATCTAAAAACACTAATTTCTGTCACCCTTGGTACACACAAGAGCTAAAATCTCTTCGAAACAAGAGAAATAAAGTATGGAAAGCTTATATAAAAACCCTCTCTCCAACAATTTTCGAACAATATATTGCCTTATTTGAAGAATTTAAAACTCTTTCAAAATTGTTGTCACCAATTACGTTAACGAAATGGGGGCTTCTTTAAAACAGGATCCTAAAAGTTTTTGGCATTTTGTTAACTCGAAAAAAAAAATTCAGATGGCTTCCCAGCAAGTTTTTTTATATGAGAACACTTCCGTACAAAATCCCAGTGATATTTGCAACGCGTTTGCAAATAATTTTCGTAACTCATTTGTTGATACTCATGGAAGTGTTGATATATACTTTTTTAAAGACGTGAACAGCTACCCGCAAGTTAATTTTAACAATATTCCTGTGAAACAAGATAGAGTTTTGCATTTTTTGTCATCCTTAAATGACGATTACTCTTATGGCCTTGACGGTTTACCCCCAATAGTTCTGAAAAAATGTAGTGGTGTATTAATGCAGCCCTTGCAATTTTTGTTTGAGCTTTCTCTAAAAGCTGTGAAATTTCCGTAATTCTGGAAAAAATAATTTCTCTCTCCTGTTTTTAAAAAAGGTGACATATTTGACATTAATAACTATAGACCCATTTCTAAATTGTCATGTATTCCAAAGCTTTTTGAACAGGTTGTATGTGAAAGCCTTTCATTTTTTGGTAAAAACATTATTTGTAAACAACAACATGGCTTTGTGCAGAGAAGGATACTGTTACAAACCTTCTTACCTTCTCGCATAATTGTTCAAATGCATTAGAAAAAGGTAATGAAGTTTATTGCATATACACAGATTTTTCTAAAGCATTTGACCAACTCAGCCATGATATTATTCTTTTTAAACTCCAAGCGTGCGGTTTCCCTAATCTTTTTATTTCGTGGATCAAATCGTACCTTGAAAAAAGATCTTACCAGGTCAAATTTAGAAACTCCCTTTCAAGTACTTTCTTTGCCCATTCAGATGTACCCCAGGGAAGCCATTTGGGCCCTTTCTTATTCATTCTTGCTATAAATGACGTTTCATCTTGTATTCGCTTTAGTGAGATTCTCATATTTGCAGATGATATGAAAATTTTTAAAACAATCAAATCTCCTAATGACCACAATCTTCTGCAGGCTGATGTCAATAGTTTCAGTGTATGGTGTTATAAAAACGGGTTAACTCTTAACCCAAAAAAAAAATGCCAAACAATGACCTTCTCAAAGAAAATATCCCCAAGTTTCTTTGATTATTGTATATGTCAAAATAAAATCAGTCGCGTGTTTAGTTTCAAAGATTTAGATGTAAATTTTAGTGCTAATTTAGAATTTTCTGAACATATTAATTTTATGGTAAATAAAGCGAACTCTATGCTTGGATTCATAAAACGCTGGGCAAAAGAATTTAACGATCCGTACATTACTCTCTCATTGTACAACTGCTACGTTAGGTCTCATCTTGAGTATGCCTCACAAGTATGGAATCCTTTTTATGAAATCCATAAGAACCGTATTGAATCAGTGCAGCACAAGTTTATTCGCTTTGCTCTTAAAGGCCTTCCCTGGGCCGATCCTTATAATCTGCCACCTTATGAACATCGGATACAGCTTTTGCAGATTCAATCTTTATACCAACGAAGGGTAAATAATGATTTCATTTTTCTTCATCAACTTGTCAGCGGACAAATTGATGCTTCGGACCTGTTAGCTTCTATTGGCGTAAACTACCGCGGAGGGTCTTACCACTTGCGAAGATCTGAACTTTTGAATGTTGAACTCCACAGAACTAATTATGGCATGCATGAGCCTCTCAGACGGTCCGTTGTGATACCACGAAATGAGCGGGGGAGTACCTCTTTAATTAAACCAGTTGGAGCTTCTTATGAAGCGATGTAAAGATAGAATATCTACGTTCGACATATCGCTAGGATCGTCGGAAAAGAAATTACCCAGGTGTAATTTACGTCTTTGGGAGAGAGCTGGGCATGAACAGAGAAGATGGGTGATAGTCTCCTCCTCCTCCTCGTCCATGCAGCTTCTGCAAAAATCGTTAGAGAATACGCCAAGTCTTATGGCGTGTCTTCCTATGAGGCAGTGTCCGGTTATGACACCAATTACGGAGCTAAGATGTAATCTGCTCATAGACAACAAACATTTAGTGCGTTTCTGATCCAATTTTGGCCAGATTTGCTTTGTCGCTATGCAGGTAGTAGTGTTTGTCCATCTTAAATTTATTTTCTCTATGGCATTTAGTTTTAGCACACGCCACCACAAAACCCATCTTTAGTTTTTGAGCCATCAGTATAAAAATGAACTGATTCATCTTTCAAGAATCCCTCATTTTCCCAAGTGGATCTTGGTGGGATGGTGACTTGAAAATTCTTGTCAAAAACTAGCTTGGGTATAGAGTAGTCGGAGTGACTTAATTTTGGTCCAAATGCTTTCAGAATAATGGAGTGACCAATTGAGTTATCGGTCCATTGAGAGATGGCTTTGAGACGAACGGCTGTGCTTGCGGCCGTTTGTTTGCTAAAAATATCAAGGGGTATGAGATTAAGTAGAATATCAAGAGCAGCTGAAGGTGTCGAACGGAGAGCTCCGCTAATACACATACAGGCTGACCGTTGGACTTTACTTAACTTGTCACGATATGTAACTTTGTCTAGGGCAGTCCACCATACTGCTACCCCGTAAGTTAGTATCGGTCTGATGACCGCTGTGTAGAGCCAGTGGGTAATGTATGGGGATAAGCCCTATTTATTTCCGATAGCTTTTTTGCAAGAGAAGAGTGCTACTGTGGCTTTCCTAACTCTTTCCTGTATATTTGCTTTCCAATGTAGTTTTTTGTCCAAGATAAGACCTAGATATTTAGCTTCATCTGAGAAACTTAGTGGAGTTCCCATAATTGATGGGGTACTTATTTGGGGAATTTTATATTTTCTTGTGAAGAGGACAAGTTCAGTTTTGTTTGGGTTTATACCCAGTCCGCATTTTTCTGCCCATTTGAGCATAATATTTAGAGCATTTTGCATTAATTCAACGAGAATTTGAGCATGTTTTCCCGATATTACAATGGCAACATCGTCGGCATACGCGATCACTTTGAAACCTTCTTTTTCTAGGTTTTCTAACACCTCATTTACGACTATGTTCCATAGAAGTGGGGAAAGGACTCCGCCTTGAGGAGTACCTCTGCTGACAGATCTTCTTTCATGAGTGCCACTCAGAGATGAATTAATAATTCTACTTTCTAACATAAGATTAATTAGGTCATTAAGTGAACCATGTATATCTAGTTTCTTCAGTGACGCTGTGATTGCTTGATAGCTGACATTATTGAAGGAGCCTTCAATATCGAGAAATGAACCTAGAGTGTACTCTTTATGATGCAGTGAGTATTCGATAGTACGTACCAGTGTATGTAAAGCCGTTTCTACCGATTTTCCTTTACAATAAGCGTGTTCTGCAGTAGATACCAGATTAGGATCTATAGCATTACGCAGATGGATATCGATCAATCTCTCTAGGGTTTTGAGAAGGAACGATGATAGGCTAATTGGTCTGAGATCAATAGGGTTTACCTGGGAGCATTTACCGGCTTTGGGTATAAAGACAACTTTTACCTCTCTCCATAAAGAGGGAATGTAAGTAAATTTTACGCAACCAATTAGGATGATCTCTAGGATGGGTGTTATGATATCCAAGGCAAATTGAAGCTCGGCATGTATTATGCCGAGCTACCTGGAAAATGGATGTCTAGTAGCAAGGTAAGCGGTTCATTGTAGGATTTTTTGATAGAATTTTTCTTAATCGTAAAGCTTCTGAAGTTTCTTCTATTTTTCCACAGAAGTTCCTCCAGGAGGTTCTTTTATTATTCCTTAATTCTTTTTTATAAATTTTTAGGGATTCTTTATAAAATTCCCAGTCCATACTATCTCTAAAATGTTCAACTCGGTTAAAAAGTTGTCTGCACTTTTTCCTGAGCAGTTCTAGACCCGAGTTCCACCAACGTGGTTTCTGTTTTCCTCTTATCTGAGTAAGAGGACAAGAAATGGCCATTGATTTATTGAGAGCTAGGGTGAGATCTTTGACTTTATCATCAATATCATTTTTATTAGAAGGGATACTTAAGAGTGATGGTTTAACTAATCTTACTAAAGTTTCTCTATATAGTTGCCAGTTGGTTTTCCGATAATTTCGGAAGGCTGGCTGTTTTTAAGTTTCTTCATCAAGGCAAAATTGGATGTATCTGTGATCAGAGAACGAATGTTCCTTAGAAACTCTCCAGTTTTTGATCTTGTGATGAATTGTGTCGGAGATAAGAGTGATATCTAGAACCTCTTGTCGATTTTTGGTAATTAATGTTGGTTCATTGCCAGTATAACTTACTATAAGGTTAGTACTTAGAATAAAATCAAAAAGTGACTCACCTCTGTCATTTATGTCTGTACTTCCCCAGACGGTATGATGGGCATTAGCGTCACACCCGATTATAAGGCATACTTTCTGTCGTTCTGCTTCCCTGATTAGTTCCTCTAGATTGTCGCCAGGAAGAGGGCCGAGGTGGTCATGGCCGAGATACGCTGATGCTAACCAGTACGCCCCGTGATTGGTTTGTAGTCTAACTACGGTTACATCGCGATCGCTGTAATCAGGGAGTAAATATACATTAATGCTACTTTTTACTAATATGCAAGATCTAGGGTCAACTTTATTTGATGCATACAGCAGGTAGTATCCGGGAGTCCTGAGTCCTTGAACAGTGGAATTGACAATCCAAGGTTTTTGGATCAGAACGATGTCTTCCCCTTTATTTTGTAGACGGAGAAGAAGGGAGGCCGAAGCCAATTTGGAGTGATGGATGTTAATCTGTACTAACTGCACCATCTTGGTTACAGCTAGATGGATCAATCCCAACCACAGTTTGGCCGAGATCTGCATCGGAATCGAAATCCGATTTAAGAAGGTCGTCCTCATTGCAAGATGTTTCATTTGCGGAGTCAACAATATCCATGTCGGAGTGTTTGTCAACGTTAGGAGCCTCTTCAACAGATGGCGGTTTTATATAAATGGAGGACGACACAGTGGAGGAGTTGCATGGAGTATCTACCTCCATCGTCTGAAGATCGATACCCGAAGCATGTTCCTTCTCTGAAAATACATCCTGGGATTTTGATAGCATCGCGTTCGATGCGTTTTCCTCGTCTTTTTATATACTTTCAGAGTTATGGTAGACCATCCAAACCTAACCGCACCTTGGGTTTCAGCCAATGGAGCCAATGAGTCCTTATTTATCACCACGATGGCTGATCTATAAGAACCCCGTGGATCTTCAAGCTTCGCAACCTTCTAGTCGTGAGTAGGCAAGGATGGATTACCATACTGAAGCATCTTGAGGATGACTTCTTTATTGGAGAGTTCGGCCGGGACATTAGGGCGGGCTCTCGGTCTGCACGGGATATTCTCCTTTGCCACAACCTCGAGTTTTGCATTTGGCCATAGGCCCTCTAACCTGCCGACAGCGAGTTTGTACAGGTCACACGATCTCTCACTATCAAAGGCAACTAGCTTGACTCGACCTTGATACCAACCCGCATCAGTATGAGGCTTGGAGTTTGTTCAAAACCATTTGCCAGTGATCGGGAGAGATCGCGCCATCTGCATTACTACTGTCGATGACAGCCAGAATGGTTTTGTCTTTTAGCACGGCACTAAAGGACAGATCTTTCCTGGTGAAGGATGGAGCGCCAGCGGTGTTCACCTTTGTCCTTTTGGGTTCCGGAGTGGTTCCCTTGGAAGACCTTAGTCGCTTTGACGTTAAGTCGCTGCAGGTCTGAAATTGGGCTAATGTGTTTTTGGCCCAGGCAAGTTTTTCGGATTGCTTTGAGTCTAGTTCAGATGCTGGCAAGGCACCGACCACCTTCACTATTCTCGTAGCGTTCCTGAATTCCTTTTTCATTGTCATTTTCTTCCTCTTCTCGTTGGGAGTAGGTCTACATGACGTATTACCACTGCCATCGAGGAGGGGAGCCTCCATTGTGTTCGGAAGAGATCTACCTTGTCTAGTGGTGGGACAAACAGTCGTGGTCGAACCTTGAGCCAGAGCAGTAACTCCCGAATGCACGAGAGGTTTTGTACGGGCGGTTTGTGTGGGAGTTCCACTAAGGGCTGCATTTTTCGCAGCAGAAGAGAGATTGGCAAGACCCTTGTCAGCTTCTTTGAGTCCTTCTGAGTTCGGAGTGGGTACGTTACCAGCAGGCAGATTGTTATCTCCTCCGCAGGTAGTAGCGTCTAGACTGTGGGACGCTCCACAACCCCGGGGTGGCTTGTTAACCTTTCCGGGAATTGTGGTCGTCACACTAGTCCTACCGCTATTTAAAGCTTTTTCAGTTGGAATGGCCAAAGTTTGTTTTTTGTTTGTGTTCTTGTTGTTATATGTCACTCCTCTTTCACCTCCTCTTTCACCTCTTTCGGGGCCAAGCCATCGCCGGCAGTCGTGACTCCTACCGACTTTTGAACCGATATCCCAGTTCGATTTTTATACTTTTTGTTTACTTTTTCCATATTTTTTTTTCAAGTCTTCATACTTGTGTTTTGTTTTGAGTTATGTTAGTTTGTGTGGCTCTGTAGCTGGATTGCTAGAGAACCCCACGTATAAACACCCCCACCACGACAAGGTCAACTCATAGGGGGTGATGATAGGCTAATTGGTCTGAGATCTTTAGGGTTTACCTGAGAGAATTTTCCGGCTTTGGGTATAAAGACGACCTTTACCTCTCTCCATAAAGAGGGAATGCAAGTAAATTTTACGCAACCAATTAGGATGGTCTCAAGGATAGGTACTATGATATCCGAGGCAAATTGAAGCTCGGCAGGTATTATGCCGTCGGGTCCGGGAGATTTGTAACGATCAAAGCTGTTCATAGCCCATTTCAGTTTATCCTTAGAAATCAGACCAACAATATTTGTCTGTGTGTTGGTTGCTTGATAGTAATGAATCAATGCTATTTATATTTTGTGAGCTACCTGGAAAATGGGTGTCTAGTAGCAAGGTGAGCGATTCTTCGCAAGAGTTGGTCCAAGAGCCGTTAGCTGTCTTTAGGGAGCTAGGCATTGTAGGATTTTTTGATAGAATTTTTCTTAATCGTGAAGCTTCTGAAGTTTCTTCTTTTTTTCCACAGAAGTTCCTCCAGAAGGTTATTTTATTATTCCTTAATTCTTTTTTATAGATTTTTAGGGATTCTTTATAAAATTCCCAGTCCAGACTATCTCTAGAATGTTTAGCTCGGTTGAAAAGTTGTCTGCACTTTTTCCTGAGCAGTTCTAGTCCCGAGTTCCACCAACGTGGTTTCTGTTTTCCTCTTATTTTATTTCAACTCGAACAATGTTTTGACATGTGATGATGAAGGAGGTATGATGTTTCTGCAGCAACTGATCGATGACAGCATTGAAGTGACTGCTGCCGAAAATCACATCAGGGACCCTCAAACTCCGATGACAGCAGTGGTGCCAAATTATATTTAATAAAAATGCCGTCAGTCACATTTATACTAAAAATTATTTTAAAACTAAATTATATAACACTTCATTTAAAATTATTGCATACATCAGGTCTAGGAAATAAGTTGTTTTTTAAAATTTTTTTTGAATCCATTAGAAATAGCGATATTTTTTTATTATTTGAAACTTTTATTGAACGCAATACTAACCACTATGAAACATACTTTGAAGAATTTATATTGAAATGGATCCCAGCATTAAGAACTCACGTACATGGAAGAGCAAGTGGAGGTTGCTTGTTTGGAATAAAAAAATCCTGGAGTAAGACAGCAAGTTGCCGTTTTGTAAATGAGATGAACAGAACTTTAGTTGAAATCACATTGATGAATGAAAAATTGTTTATAGTTCCTGTTTATATAAATGGCAATAAATGGATGGATGACTTCTCTGACTTGTACGACTTCCTGCTCGAATTTAAAAAATAAAATAAAATGGTAATTGGAGACTGCAACGCAAGAGTTGGAAACTCGCAACTGTTACAACTGGAACCAGATTTTATGCCTGACACAGTTAACATCACCAGGCCAGCAATGGATACGAACATTGATGCAATCGGGAAGAGATTCGTTGAAATGTGCGAAACAATAGGTCTGACATTACTGAATGGTGGAACTAGAAGTGACCCGAAAAGTCATAATACATTTATAAGAGGAAAATCTTGCTCAGCAATGGATTATTGCCTCGTACGTGGAAGATGGCTCGAGTGCGTGGTTGATTTAAAAGTAGGTGAGTTGACTTATTCCGATCACTTGCCGCTTTTTGTCGACGGCATCTTCAGCAGAGATGAAGCAAACAGCAATAACTTGGAAATGATTCTTCTACCTAAACTAAAATGGAAAAGCTCTCATTTGGAACGATATCAAAATAGTCTCGACTGTATGTTGGAATATGTCAGCACTACTCAACTAAATTCGATCCGAAGTACAGACATATTGGTCTCATGAATATTTCAGGCAGCTCAACCTTTTCAATCCATGCAAAATCAGAAATGGAAGGAGCCATGGTTCGACGCAGATTGTGAAGCAGCTAGAAAAAAATCTTTTGGATTCCTAAAACTTCTAAGGGCAACAGACTCTAATCTTGCTAAGAGCATGCACCAAGAGGCGAATAAAGCTTTCAAAAGCATTTGCAAGGAAAAACAAAATGCATACTATCTTTACCTGATGCAAAAATTATCGGAAGTAAATGACAGCCGTTCTTTCTGGAAAAAAACTCGATCACTCAATGGTGTACCCTTTGTTCGAAATATTAGAATTAATATCAATCTCTTAGCCGAGCATTTTGAAAATTTATTGAGCAGAAATGCAAGCCCATTGATATTCTATGCCCTGCCACTCCTGGAAAATGAAGATCTTGACCGCGCATTTACTGTAGAAGAAGTCGCCAAAGTAATAGACCGTTGTAATCTAAACAAAGCTCCAGGCGAAGATCGTGTGCCGTATGAATTTCCCAAAATATGCCACGGTAACATTTTTTGAAAAACTTACGGAGGCATACAATCACATATTTAATATGCAAGAAATCCCAGAAAGCTTTCGCAAGAATATTATTCTTCCACTGTACAAGAAGGGTGATGTAAACGATCCGAACAACTATCGAGGTATTTCGTTTATGAACTCTGTGATGAAAGTTTTCACTGGCGTCATTCTCGACAGGCTCACAGCTTGGGTACAACAAAATGAATTATTAAGCGAATTCCAAGCAGGGTTCAGGAAGGAATATTCGACAGTTGATAACACATTGCTAGATCATATCTGGACAAAGGAAAAAAAATATATGGATTCTTCATAGATTTCAATGCTGCTTTTGATTCAATTGACAGGAATGCCCTGTTTTACAAATTAAGCTGCCTGGGAATGTCAAAAATGCTTAATGTAATTCAAGCTCTTTACGAAAATAATGAAACCTCTGTTTGGGATGGCACCGAAGGATCCGCTTGGTTTCATACAAGAACCGGAGTCAAACAGGGCTGTTTGCTTAGTCCCCTTCTTTTCGCACTTTTCTTAGATGATCTCACATTAGCTTTACCTGGAGGAATTAGTTTTGCTGGAGTTCCCATTAAAGCACTTATGTATGCAGACGATATCGTCATATTAGCTGACGCACCACTTATGATGCAAATGATGATTAATAAACTGCAAGGTTACAGTCAGCTATGGGGTCTCACGGTTAATACCAATAAGTCCAAAATTATGGTCTTTCGAAATGGAACAGGCAGATATGCGAGAGAAGAAAAATAGACCTGGGAAAACGAACCGCTCGAAATCGTCAAAGAGTATAAATATCTCGGAGTAACCATTACACCACGACTTTCTTTCAAGAAGCACCTGCAAGAAAAGCTTTTGGATTCAAAAAAGGCAATCAATTGCAACTGGAAGGGGGTACTAGGAAAAAAACACATTGCGCCGAGTGCTAAATACAAACTTTTCGAAGCGGTGATGCGATCAATTATGTGCTATGCTGCTCAAGTATGGGGTTCTCATCAATACGATGAAGTAGAAAAATTGATAAGGTACTTCATCAAACAAATCTTTCGGCTCCCAGATAATACGCCAACGTATATGCTGCATCTAGAGACGGGTGTTTCGCCCCTTTATATCTTCTCACTTAAAATGCTTCACATATATAAAAAAATAATTAACCCTTCCAAACCATCGACTTCCCAACATAATTGCGAGGCATCTTTTGCAGCAAAGATCGCAGTTTTTCGCAGAATGGTCACGCTTGGAAATACAACATAACGTCCAAATACTACAAAACCGGATTGAGGAATGGAGTACAACTTTTGTGATTTTACTAGCTAAGATTGAAGAAACGTGCTTTGAACAGTTTGCAGAGATGGCACAACGAAGTGAGACAAGAAGTATGTACAAAATTCTCCAGTATAACCTTGGCGAAAACAATTATTTCAATTATAACTTTTCTATTGAATCAATCTCCACCTTCTTTAAAACCAGAGGGGAACTACTACGACTGACTTATCAGCCGCAAGAGAGAAACACAGAATGTTCTCTGTGCAACCACAGATCGATTGAAAATAATTTCCATTTCTTAGGAACATGCCCTGTTCTAAAAGAAATAAGACATGCTCACTGGGGTAAAACGTGTTATACAGTTATGTTAAAACCGCACTTAGATAGCGAAACCAGATAATAAATGAAGCATTTTAGTATTATTTATGTATTAATATTTATTTTTCTTTGTTTTTTTTTTAATTTTTCAATTTTATCTACCTTTTTTGTAGAATTTTAAGAGTATGTATATTTAATATTTATATGTAACAAACTAAATTGTAATTGTTGATATATAATACTCTTTTTTCTGGCTGACGGCAAAAGCCAATGCTATAATTATTGTGAAATTGTAAACAAGGAACACTTATTTTGTTATAATAAAATCACATTTTCTACTACTACTATTACTACTTATTTGAGTAAGAGGACAAGAAATGGCCATTGATTAATTGAGAGCTAGGGTAAGATCTTTGACTTTATCATCAAGATCATTTTTATTAGAAGGGATTCTTAAGAGTGATGGTTTAACTAATCTTACTAAAGTTTCTCTATATAGTTGCCAGTTGGTTTTCCGATAATTGCGGAAAGCTGGCTGTTTTTAAGTTTCTTCATCAAGGCAAAATTGGATGTATCTGTTATCAGAGAACGAATGTTCCTTAAAAACTCTCCAGTTTTGATCTTGTGATGAATCGTGTCGGAGACAAGAGTGATATCTAGAACCTCTTGTCGGTTTTTGGTAATTAATGTTGGTTCATTGCCAATGTTACTTACTATAAGGTTAGTACTTAGAATAAAATCAAAAAGTGACTCACCTCTGTCATTTATGTCTGTACTTCCCCAGACGGTATGATGGGCATTAGCGTCGCACCCGATGATAAGGCAGACTTTCTGTCGTTCTGCTTCCCTGATCAGTTTCTCTAGCTTGTCGCTAGGAAGAGGGCCGAGGTGGTCATGGCCGAGATACGCTGATGCTAACCAGTACGCCCCGTGATTGGTTTGTAGTCTAACTACGGTTACATCACGATCGCTGTAATCAGGGAGTAAATATACATTAATGCTACTTTTTACTAATATGCAAGATCTAGGGTCACCTTTGTTTGATGCATACAGCAGGTAGTATCCGGGAGTCCTGAGTCCTTGAACAGTGGAATTGACAATCCAAGGTTCTTGGATCAGAACGATGTCTTCCCCTTTGTTTTGTAGACGGAGAAGAAGGGAGGCCGAAGCCAATTTGGAGTGATGGGTGTTAATTTGTACTAACTGCACCATCTTGGTTACAGCTAGGTAGAACAACCAACACCAAAGTTTGGTCGAGATCTACATCGGAATCGAAATCCAATTTAAGAAGGTCGTCGTCATTGCAAGAGGTTTCATTTCAATCAACGTTAGGAGCCTCTTCAACAGATGGCGGTTTTATATAAATGGAAGACGACACAATGGAGGAGGTGCATCAAGTATCTACCTCCATCGTCTGAAGATCGATACCCGAAGCATGTTCCTTCTCTGAAAATACATCCTGGGATTTTGATAGCATCGCGTTCGATGCGTTTTCCTCGTCTTTTTATATACTTTCAGAGTTATGGTAGACCATCCAAACCTAACCGCACCTTGGGTTTCAGCCAATGGAGCCAATGAGTCCTTATTTATCACCACGATGGCTGATCTATAAGAACCCCGTGGATCTTCAAGCTTCGCAACCTTCCAGTCGTGAGTAGGCAAGGATGGATTACCATACTGAAGCATTTTGAGGATAACTTCTTTATTGGAGAGTTCGGCCGGGACATTAGTGCGGGCTCTCGGTCTGCACGGGATATTCTCCTTTGCCACAACCTCGAGTTTTGCATTTGGCCATAGGCCCTCTAACCTGCAGGTCACACGATCTCTCACTATCAAAGGCAACTAGCTTGACTCGACCTTGATACCAACCCGCATCCTCAAAAATTGCAGATTCCCCTGGATTTTCTAGCATGAGGGTCCAGTATGAGGCTTGGAGTTTGTTCAAGACCATTTGCCAATAATCGGGAGAGATCGCGCCATCTGCATTACTACTCTCAATGACAGCTAAAATGGTTTTGTCTGCACTAAAAGACAGATCTTTCCTGGTGAAGTATGGAGTGCCAGTGGTGTTTGCCTTTGGCCTTTTGGGTTCCGGAGTGGTTCCCTCTGAAGACCTTAGTCACTTTGACGTTAAGTCGCTGCAGGTCTGAAATTTGGCTAATGTGTTTTTGGCCCAGGAAAGTTTTTCGGATTGCTTTGAGTTTAGTTCAGATGCTGGCAAGGTAATGTTCTAGCCAACTTTTGCTGTTTAAGCGCAGCTCGCTTCAAATGGATGGCTAGAGAGCCGCAGTTTAATAAAATAAATAAACACCTTCAGTCTATGAAATGGAACTTAATTTATTTATATTTTCTTACAGCTATTTATACCTAAATTACATTACAAATCTATTTGGGATATCCCCTCTTAAAAACTGTATTACAAATAAGAATGCATCAGCATTCTGCTACTCATAATTCAATTATTGGGGCAATCGTCTCATTTCTAATGATGACAAACTTGCATTCGGGAGTAGTGTAACAAAATACATTCAGTGCCACTCACAAAGCAACGTAGTCAAAACGATGTCTTTGAACTTAGCTTTTGTTGGCTAAAGGGGACAACAAAATTGTGTACATGGTTTTACTATGATATTAAGTATCAATGAAAACGTGCTTGTTTGTTCGCTCTAGTGTTTTGGTTGTGGCTTTTTGAATAAATGTTATTACACTACATCCCTCCCCTTTAAAAAATGATATTTGTTTACATTTCTAAAATTTAAATAAATATTATTCGTCTCTCTTTTTTTTTGTATGTACATATATATGGATTTAGGTTTGTGTTATTTATTGATATTTATTGTAAGTCCGTATTTCTGGCTTTAATTAAATTCAATAGAATGAAGACGGAAAGACAGTTCAGAGTGAATAACTTTTAGATGAACACCGATATTATCTCTTTTGAAGTAGAGCTTCTTTATTTCTTGATTAATCCACAAGATTTTCGCTTTGTAAATAGCTAATTTACTCACTTTAGATGTTGATTTTGAACAGCGTTTGTTTGCATTAAATAGCCCATTGCTAAAAAACATTTTTCTTTGGAAGAGATATGTAGACGATATTTTTTGTATCTGGACTGGAACTCATCGAAGTCTCTTGATTTTCCTTGACAGTATCTTAAACAAACTTGAGCCAAACATGTTGTTTACCTTGGAATATGGACCTGATTCTATTAACTTTTTGGACTTGACGCTGTCTATATCCTCAAGGAAACTAGTGTTTGACATTTATAGAAAGGATTCTGCCACAGATACTGTCATTCCAAGTTCCTCCGCACACCCACTAAATACAAAAATGTCAGCCTTTCACTCGATGTTAAACCGTCTTCTTAAGTTCCCACCGAGCCAACCAAATTTTCGAAAGGAACTTAATACAATAAAGGACATTGCGATTAAGAATGGTTATGACGCTAAATTAGTTCACCGCCTCCTACAGACTAAGTCAAGACGTTTAACGCTCCAGTCAATTTTTCCTATTGATTCAAAACACGATGATAAACAATGGCGAAAAATTCCATATATTCCAGAGGTTTCGGATATGTTACGAAAACCACTTCTAGCCGCTAATGTTAGACCAGCATTCTTTAATAACTTTACGCTAAAAAACGCTCTGTCTAACAACAAAATCAAACAAAAAGTCGAAATTCTTAAAAAAAGTGGTGTTTACAAAGTCTTATGTAAGGAATGTAATGGAGTTTACATAGGAAAGACCTCGAGACAAATAGGAAAAAGAATCTGTGAACACCTTAAAGCCTCTACACATCAAGATCCTGCTTCGGGTCTCTAACAGCACATTAAAGCATCTGGTCATGGATGTTCTCTTGATGACGTCACCCTCCTCCACTGTCTTCCTGCTGGTCGTGTTTTAGATAAATACGAAATATTTGAAATAAATAAACCTAAAACTTTAAATATATTAAATTGTCAAATTGATTTAACTAATAATATTCCTTTACTGTGTAATTAATGTTTCCTATTGTAATATTAACTATGTGTTCATCATACATACACTGTTGTATATTTATTTATTTAATTGTTTCTCTATCCACCTCGACGAATTTATTTTAAATTGTAATTGTATGTTAAACTTAGTGCCCTGAAGATGTCCTAATAGGATGAAACGCGTCGGCTTAATTTATTTATTTTATTTATTTTAATTAATAAAATTAAAAAAATTGTGGAAACATCAAGTGTTTTGTTTTAATTTTTTGTAAAATGTTACCTACAATTAATTTCCACCAAGTGGCAAATCATCGCTCTATTGTTATTATGTATTTCATATTTCTTATCATCTAATAAAATAATACTATTTACACCGTTTTGTGATATAATTTTATATGGTCCTCTAAAAGGTTTATCAAATTTTCTTTTGTTTTGATTTTTTAAATATACATAATCACCTACGATAAAATTTGATTTATTAACATTTTTTTGAACATTCTGTCTTTTATATTTATCATTGATTTAGTTGTTTTTTGCTTGCTCGTGAGCATATCTTAATTTACATTTTAATTCATTCAGGTAATTGTCAATATTATAGATTGTATCTTTGTTTTCTATTACTTCACATGGAAGAGTACATAACTTTCCAAAAACTAGTTCAAATGGTGAATATAAAGTACTACTATGTGGTGTTGAGTTATAACAATAAGTATAGTATGGTATCCATTCTTCCCAGTTATCTTTATCTCCTACGCTCATAATATATTCATTAAATACCCTATGATTTCTTTCTATTGATCCCATTGTTTCATGGTGAAAAGGTGTAGAAACAATCTTTTCTATTTTTAAAAGTGTACAAATATTCTTAAGCAATTCATTAGTGAACTCTGTTCCCTTATCTGTTTTAAGATTTTTAAAACATCCGTATTTTAGAGTAAATTTTTCTACTATTGTTTTTGCTACAGTATTCACTTCTTTAGTCTCTATCGGAAATGCTTCTACAAATTTCGTTAAGTCACATTGTATTGTAAGTATGTATCTATAACCATTAGATGGTCTAAGTGGTCCTATAGTATCAATTGATATTGTTTCAAATGAAGTATTGGGTGTATCTGTAATGACAATATTTTCTTTTGTATACCTTGTTGTCTTGGTTTTATTGCATGCTTCGCAGTTGTTAATAAACTTTTTAACCATTTTATTCATGTTTTTCCAAACATATCTTTGTTTTAACTTGTTGACACATCTTCTGATACCGCAGTGTCCTCCTATTTTCGATTGATGATGTTCTTCTATTAATTTGTGCATTTCTTTTTCATCTGTTATTTGTTTTGGAGGTTTAAATAATATTATGTCTAGATATTTATCTCCTCTTACATTTTCTTGCAGCTTATTAAATATATTTTTAAATTCTTGTATGCATACATTTTTAAATATTTGACTAGTTCTTGCTAGCGCTAATTTTTTAACACCTGCATTGTTCATATTGAATATTAGCTTCCTCAGAATCAATTTTATCTCTGATAAAGATTTATCGCTAAATTCCACAATTACAGTGTTTGCTGCTATTTTTATTTCATTTATTTTTTCTTTGTAACGTTACTTTCTTCAAATTCTAACTTTTTTAATCGAATAATGTCCGATATTGATGTACAGTCCCAAATATGAAGGTAGATAGTCTTCTTATTTGAGTCCAAGGCTTTTGCACAATTTTCTTCTTCATTTATTATTTTATCATTATTCTTTTTCATCGCTCTTGTTAAAACGTCTATGTTATATTTCGGTATCATTTCTTTTAATTCGTCAGATTCAATTTTTATCCTTGATAAAGCATCTGCATTCGTATTCATGTTCCCCTTTTTAAATATTATTTCAAAATCATAATCCATTAGGTCAACTCGAATTCTTGTCAATTTGGATGATGGATTTTTATGCGTAAATAAGCTGACTAGGGGTCTATGATCCGTGTAAACTATAAATTTTCTACCAAAAAGATAAGGCCTGAAATAATTTTTTCCCCAATGTATTGCTAACAATTCTTTTTCTATAATGGGTTTGTTCAATTCGTGTTTATTTAGGGATCTACTAGCATACGCTATAGGTTTATCAGAACCAATCCCTCCCTGTAAGAGTACTGCTCCTAATGCGAAATTGGACGCATCTGTAGTTAGTATGAAAAGGTTTTTTAAAGTCTGGATAGCTAAGTATTGGAGGAGTTATTAAGCTTTGTTTAAGTGTGTTGAATGATTTGTCACATTCTTCTGTCCAAGAGAATATTTGTCGCTTCTTCAATAACTGGTTTAGAGGTTTAGCTATTTCTGCAAAATCTTTTATAAATTTTCTATAATAATTACAGAATGCTACAAATAGTCTTACATCATCTGCATTTTTAGGCAGTGGATAGTTTTTTATTGTCTCAAACTTTCTTGGATCTGGCTTTATTCCATTTGATGTTGTCAAATGACCTAGGTAAATTACTTCTGTTTTCAAGAAATCACATTTTTCTAAGTTTAGCTTCAAGTTGTATTTACGAAGCCTTGCTAAAACTTTAATTAAATTTTCATTGTGATCTTTCAAATTCTTACCAAATATTATAACATCATCTACATATAAAAAGGCTGAGGCTTGTAGACCACTAAGAGCGATCGACAACATCCTCTGAAAACTATTTGTTGATATTTTTAATCCGAACGGTAGTCTCTTGAATTGGTAATGACCCTCATTTGTTGAAAATGCCATTAATGGCCTAGATTGTCTGTCAAGTGAAATTTGATGAAATGAGCTTGTCATATCTAGAGTGGAAAAATATTTAGCATTACCAAGTTTATCTAACACATCTTCTAATCTTGTGAGTGGAAATTTATCATCTACAACCTTTTTATTTAGTGATCTAAAATCTACTACTAATCTCCACTTAGTTTTTCCGTTAATGCTTTTCTTTGGAACTATAAGTAACGGTGAGTTATATGGACTGGTAGACTCTTCTTTTATGTCATTCTTAAATAACTCAGCCACTTGGTTTTGAATTTCTTCTAATTGTGCATTTGGTAGTCTGTAATTCTTTATATAAACTGGATTTTTATCTGATACTGTGATATGTTGTTCATAAAAATTATTTGTGGTCAGTTCTTCATCTTCGTCATGGAAAACATCCTGAAATTCTTCACAAATTTTTAATACTGACTGTGAAGCAGCTGTATCCAAGTTATCTACTTGAATGTTTTTTATTAGGTTTTGAAATTTTTGTATATTTTTAAATTTTGTGTTGTTTGATAATATTCTATATTTACTCAACTGTTCCACTCCTATCATTACGTTTTCAATTGTTTCCTCTTTATCAGTACTGTTTAATATCTTTACATGTTTAACACATTTTGATGGTAGTATTGAATTTGCTAAGAAGATTCCCCTTTATTTTCCCAATGATAACACTATCTTCACCTAAATCTAAATTTATGCTTTTTATTACTTCTGCTCTTGGTGGAATTTTTAATTTTCCAATGTTTTTCATAGAAATATTTAATGGTAGCACAATCTCCTCTTCTTGTGTTAAGATTGTCAGCACACAAGTTTCATAATCAATTTTACAGTTATAAGTTTTGAAAAAGTCTCTTCCTAGTATTGCATCTGTTGATATATTTATTTCCTCACTAACCACGTGGAATTGATGTTTTATATTTGTTTCTCCAAGCATGAGTTCTAGTTCTGTTATACCTTTCGAAAAAATTGTTTTATTTGTTATGCCATTTATTTGACATGACGAATATTCATTTAAATCTTTTACCAGAAACTCTTTACAAACAGAAATATCTGCTCCCGTGTCAATTAAAAATTTTAAAGTTTTGTTTAAATGTTTTATCCTTATGTTAACGAAATTTGTGTCACATTCCCCATAGATATTTAGAACCTTCTTTGGTTTCCCCGATTCTGCTTCCCGGGGATCTCTAAGTTTTTCGTCCTAGTGTTACTATTGTGGTATTCCCTTGCAATGCCTCTACCTCTGTTGTTATTTTTGTTCCTTTCATAACCATTGTTATAATTGTTGTTATTGTACTGTCTATTGTTGTTTCTATCATTATTTGTAAATTTTGGATAGGAAGAGTTATGGTATCTACCACTATGATTCGTCCTAAATTGCATGATGTTATTTTGTCGTGTAGACGCTTCAACCTCTATTGCTATCTGTACAGCTTCATTAAATCTAGCTACTCTTGATGCTTGTACTACCTGTCTACATGCTTCATTTAATCCATTTTTAAAAACATTTAGTCCTAGTTGGTCATTTAACTTTATTATAATTCTTTTATTGGCTTCACCCTGTTCAGCTATCTGAATCTCATTTAATTGTGAAATTAGTACTTCTATTCGCTCTGCATATTTGTTAACTTCTTGTGTTCCCTGATGCTGTCTGGCTAAATCATTATGTAGTTTTAATGGGTTTATTTTTGTTTTGTAAATATCTGTTAAAATTTTCTTTAAATCTGAAAAATTGTCAGGTTCTTTGTCTAGAGTCAGAAGCCTATTTTTTGCTTTGTCAGTTACTTTAGTTGCTATAACAAATCTAATTATTTTTTTCTTTTCACTTTCTTCACCTAAAGTGTTATGATAGAATTCAATTAGCCCAAAAAAATTTGAAAGGTTCTTCGATTCACCGTTAAATTCTGTAATAAGCTTTGTAGCTGTTAACATATTAAATTCTGCCATTTTTTTTTGTTCAGTTTTTTTCGTTTTTGGCTTAAGTATTTCTAAGATTTGTATTTCTATTACTTTGAAGTGTACTGATATTTCTTCTATTTCCGTTTCATCGGTTATTTCTATAAGTATTTCTTTCCATATATTGTCAATTTCTTTCTTTGTTTTGTCAATGTATTCTTGAGTATATTCTCTGTTTGGACTTTTTTTTAAATTTGCTAATACTTTGTTAATGCTTTTTAAACTACCCATAATAGAAATGACTTCAAATGTATTTTATAATTTTTTTTTTTTTTTTTTGACATGATTTATTCTATTTCTTATAATTTGTTTTCTTACATATTTCTTATAGTAAGAATGAATTTTCGCTACTAATAAAATGATAAGTATTACCAGAGTTATATTGTTTATATTCGAACTGCTTAGAATCTGCTGGCTGCTACTGAGGTTGTTGTTGATCACCTCCTTTGATTGTGGTTGCCCCATTTTCTTAATTCCTCGATCAATTTGTTTTTTGAGGATTTGTCAGTCGTAATAGCAATTATTTTATGTAGTTCAGCTCGCATCTGTCGTGCCTTTACTGCTTTCCCGGCTCTCGGTCTTCTTGTTCTTTTTGGTGCTTCTACTTTGGACGTTATAGATGATGATTGCGTTCTGATGGATTTATTTCTTTTGAGGTATTCCTCTATTGTAAGAGGTTTTGGTCCTGCTGTCTTCGGCGTTGGTATATATCATCAAGCTCTTGATGTGAGTAGCTCATCTAGGATAGAAAGTGGACGGCCGGTAAGGTGAACGTTGAAGACACACTAACTGACTTTTGGAAGATTTTTAAATGCTGGTGCAGATATATGCAAGTATACATATATTAAATATGTTCACTGAAATAATGCAATTACTGGTCGGCTGTCAGCGA
Source organism: Baccha elongata (assembly GCA_951217065.1). Lineage (NCBI taxonomy): Eukaryota > Metazoa > Arthropoda > Insecta > Diptera > Syrphidae > Baccha > Baccha elongata. The sequence continues at coordinate 53,768 of CATNUY010000036.1, forward strand.
CTCAACAGAGGGATAAAACTCAACTTGAAATTGATATGTTTGGTCCGCGTCTTGTTGTTAAATTTAACAAACAAGTTGGCAGGATCGCCATGTAATGTTCTAGCCTACTTTTGCTGTTTAAGCGCAGCTCGCTTCAAATGGATGGCTAGAGAGCCGCAGTTTAATAAAATAAATAAACACCTTCAGTCAATGAAATGGAACTTAATTTATTTATATTTTCTTACAGCTATTTATACCTAAATTACATTACAAATCTATTTGGGATATCCCCTCTTAAAAACTATATTACAAATAAGAATGCATCAGCATTCTGCTACTCATAATTAAATTATTGGGGCAGTCGTCTCATTTCTAATGATGACAAACTTGCATTCGGGAGTAGTGTAACAAAATACATTCAGTGCCACTCACAAAGCAACGTAGTCAAAACGATGTCTTTGAACTTAGCTTTTGTTGGCTAAAGGGGACAACAAAATTGTGTACATCGTTTTACTATGATATTAAGTATCAATGAAAACGTGCTTGTTTGTTTGTCTCTAGTGTTTTGGTTGTGGCTTTTTGAATGAATGTTATTACACTACAACCTTCACTATTCTCGTAGCGTTCCTAAATTCCTTTTTCATTGTCATTTTTTTCCTCTTCTCGATGGGAGTAGGTCTACATGACGTTTTACCACTGCCAGCGAGGAGGGGAGCCTCCGTTGCGTGGGGAAAAGATCTACCTTGTCTTGTGGTTTGAGTTTGTTTTTTGTTAATGTCCTTGTTGTTATTTGTCACTGGCAACTTATCCTCTTTCGAGGCCAAGCCATCGCCGGCAGCCGTGACCCCTACCGACTTTTGAACCGATATCCCAGTTCGATTTTTATTCTTTTTGCTTACTTTTTCCATAATTTTTAATGTCAAGTCTTCATACTTGGAATTTGTTTTCGAGTTATGTTCGTTTGTGTGGCTTTGTAGCTGGATTGCTAGAGAACCATACAATTAAGCACCCCCACCAAGACAAGGTTAACTCATAGGGATTGTGATAGACTTTAATTTAAATAAAAATAAATTAAAAACTCTCTTTAGAACCAGTGCTCCACGATCATAATTGTTTCTGTGTTGTGTTGTAATAGTGTATTTATGTTGTAAATATGTGCATGTGTTTTTGTTTTTGTACCATTATGCTTACTAACAACTAACACTTGCACTAAGTGATGAGCCAGTGGGACACATTACAAAAAAAAAAAAAAAAAATCATATGCCAGACTATGCATCTTAGATGGTATAGACGCGCGAGTTTGTTATCTAAACTAGAGCTCTAGAAACCCGGTTACCCGAAAATCTGCCCGGGTACCCGAACACCCGGGTGGTACCCGAGTACTTGAATTTATTTCCGGGTACCCGATTCCTTGAATAATACCCGGGTATTTTTGGACCCGGGTAGTTGTAGAACCCGGGTATTACCCAGGTCAAGAGTTCTTAACCTTCCCATCCATGGTTGCTTCCCTCCCCACAAGGGGTTGCTGTGGCGAGGGAAGCAACCATGGATGGGAAGGTTAAGAACTCTTGAAATTTGGCTTCTTCTCTTCCACAATATCATCATTCTCTGATCTCCTTCTCATCCTTTGTTGTCGAGAGATTTTAAATGAAATTCAACGATTCGAGTTTAACGTTTATTTTCCAAAACGTTACAATAATGAAAAAGACGACACTACACATTTAAAATACAAATCATTTTTTTACGTAAAACACGTTGCTGACAGATTCAAACAATACAATTTTATTGACAAAGATAAATTCAAAATCGCAATGAGTTCTACCAACAAATTGAGTCAGGTCTTCGGTAAACTGAAAACAAAAGAAGATGCAATGGAAGACTCAAACCTCGGGACACAAAACAGATTTAAAATCAAATTCATCACAAAAAACTGCATCGGCAACGCATTGCATAAATAACAATAATGAAGCAAACTTCGATGACGTAAAAATAGTACAAAAAGAACAACACTATAACAAAATATTACAGACATTACATATTTTAAATACAAGCAATACAATGAAGAAAAAAACGGATCTTGACAATGTGAGTCCCCACTACAAGTTCCTGATCGAGAGAACGAAAAAGAAAAAACGGTCCAGATCCCCTTAGCACCCGCTAGCTCGATCCATTGCCTGCAGAACATGTTCTTGAGTTGTTACAAAATACGCCATTGTTTTCTCATGTTAGTGAGTTTCCAATCATAAGGTCCTGGTGTTTGGGTAAAATTCGTCTTACCTAATAGAAAATGGTTCAGAGTAATTGGTTCCAGGTCATCTATAGAGACTGGCACATCAGTCAAGGGTCTACTGTTTACGATGTTTTCTGCTTCACACAAGACACTCTGCAAAGTTTCTAAATGCGGTGTTTTGTATGTCAATACAATTCCTAGTACTTTTTCACGATGCCGATAAGTCTTTCCCAATAACCACCTGCATTAGGATATTTTTGGCTGTTGAATATCCATTCAATTCCCAATGCAGTCAAATTGGATTGTGCAACTGCATGGTCCAGAAAGTGAGGAACACCACTGATTTCTTTGTCGACGCCTATGAAATTTGAACCACAGTCACTTCTTATACGAACAGGAACTCCTCTCCTATTTATGAAATTACGTAGAGCCAGAAGAAAGACGTCCGTAGATTGGTCACGGCAAATTTCTAAATATATTCCACGAGAAGTCATACAGGTAAATAGACAAACCCATCTGTTTTCTTGGTTTCGACGATTTTCAATATAAACCGGTCGAAATAAATCCACTCTGTATAACTAAACGGGCCAACATACGGCGTTGTTCGATCCCTGAGCAAGGGAGCCATTCGTGGTTGAGTTGGCTTGGCGTTAATAATTCTACATTTGTAGCAATTCACTTTTGCTTTTCTGACAAGTTCTCTTAATGATGGTATCCAAAACATACGACGTATTTTGCAAATTAACGAATATTGGTTTTGATGTTGAACTTTCGATGGTAGTAGGCAACAAGAAGTTCTGTAAAATAATGTTTCTTGGGCAAAATAATTGGACGTTGAGTGCTGTCCGGCAAAAAAGATACATTACAGATTCTTCCTTTAGTAAAAACCTTGGACCCAGAAACCACTTTGAATCTTTTTTGCAAATTATTGGGAAATTGAGCGCGAGTTGCCTCATCAGCAACGTTTTCAATGTTGGAAGCCAGTTCCATTGTGACTCCCTACTTTCTTCCAATATTTCCGAAATTCTGTGCCTTGGACCCAGAAACCACCTTGAATCTTTTTTGCAAGTTATTGAAAAATTGAGCGCGAGTTGCCTCATCAGCAAGTTTTCAAATGTTGGAAGCCAGTTCCATTGTGACTCTCTACTTTCTTCCAATATTTCCGAAATTCTGTGCTCAACGAATTGCTTAAGGCAACAACGTCTTTAATCGATCCATCTTATTACCGTTTTTGAATCAGTCCAGTAGTATAATTTGTCTATGTTTCTGCTGTGGCCAGCTAAGACGGACGAATTCAAACGGACAACCAATAAGGCTGCTTGTTATTTCATTCGAGGAATCGTCATCGACTTTATTGGAGCAGACCACATTTTACCAAACACATTTTTAGTTGTCTTACTTGAAATATCGTACGTTTCTATATTGCATAAAATAATATCAACTAAAAAGCCTGAGTATCTTTTTGATAAATTAAAATTGGCAAGAGGACAAAGAAATCTACAATTGATTCCTCCACTGAATAGATTTCTGGTAACTATTCGTAAATTTTTTTTTGTTTATGGAGTTCAGCTTTGGAACACATTGCCCCTAAGTATTGAGCGTATTAGTAACACAAATTATTTTTCTACATGAATGTTGAATTTTTTTGCAGAAAAAATTTGAACTTAGGGCCAGTCTTTTCAACTTTGGTTAAATTTAACCAATTGCTGGTAATCATAGAAACACAAACAAAATAACCAGAGCTGAAAAGACACGCCCTTAATAAAAAATTTAAAATATTTTATATTTCTTTGTAACTTCTTTTCCTTTTTTTCTTTTTTTCTTTTCTTTCCATTTTATATCTTTCTTCTTTTTTCTTTTACTTAAAGTAGGTATCTCAAAGCCAATTTACATAAGGTATTATTATGTTATGATACTTATTTTCTAGATTTTTTTGCCATTTATATGTTAAAATTAAGCTTGTGCATTTCTTATAAGATTTTCATCTTATTTGTACTAAGAATTATAATGAATAAACAATTACAATTGTCAAAAATAACCCGTGGGAGAAAAAGTTAAACTGTAAAAATAGACTGTCTTCCGCCTTGTTTGAAAATAAAACAACCGATCAATTCGGGTCTAAGATTTCGTGACAACTGATTTTATTTAATAAAGTATGCAATAAGGTATTTACATGAAATAAACAAAGTATATATGTACCAAATGATCAGAATTAACAGAGTATGAATGTTCGAATATATGAGTATGTAAAGTTCAATTGTATTTTTAAGTATGAATGTATGCAAAGTAAGAACAGAATAAAAGCAAATATGAAAAGAAAACAGGGTGTACTTAATTTTCAACATCCTCCGGGCGGGCCTGCTCATGCATTTCCAGCGGATATAACAGTTGAATAGCAAATGATCGGAGTTTGTTATCTCTTCCAGGGTAGCAAACATCAACCACCGCTAGCTTCCAGTAGATACGGGGAGTGCTGGCATCGTACACCAACACCACGTCACCAGGTTGGATGTCTTTTGAAAAAAATATGCATGGAATGATGAGCTGAACGTAAAAGCTTGAGATATTCAGATTTCCATCTCTTCCATAGAAAGGATGTGTACTGCAATCTTGATTTCCATTTGCTTCGAAGATCCGAAGAAATTATTTGGATTTTGTTCTCGTTATCAGTTACCTTGCAGCGATTGATAAGAAAACGCTCAGGTGTTTAAGGAGCCAAGTCCATTGGGTCGTTGCTCACGTAAGTAAGTGGTCTCATATTGATAATTTGTTCAGCTTTCGTAAGGAGAGTATGAAGTTCTTCATTGTTAATTTTTGCCTTCCAAATTGTGACTTTAAGAACGTCTTTCACACTCTTAACCAACTTCTCCCAAAATCCACCCCACCATGGTGCTCTTTCGACGCTAAATTTCCAATTAATTTCACGGTTACTAAGAAAACCGAGGAAATCTCGCTGTTGAAAATTTCACCTAAGCTCTTTACGTCGGTTGCAGCTTTTTTAAAATTCTTCGCGTTATCTGAATATATAGTAAGTGGTGTGCCCCGCCTGGCTATAAATCGATGTATCGCTAAGAGACAGCATTCCGTCGTTAAGTTGAGAACAAGCTCCAGATGCACTGCACGGATGACGGCACACGTAAATATCATTATGTAGACTTTACTTTTATTGTCATTAGAACTTGTGTAAAGAAGCCCGGCTTGAAGACGATCCCTCGGTAGAGGGGCAAAAGGCTGAGATGCGGCCTTTCCTCTGAGTTTGCGGCAAATTGCACATGATGCGATAGCTTTTTTCATTCACTGTCGGGCGGCTGGTAACCAGAATTGTTCACGCAGACGAGCTAATACGGTGTTCACTCCGCAGTGCAAAGATAATCCATGAAAGTAAGTAACGATCAATTTGCTCAAATAAGAGCCTCGGGGCAGAATGACTGGACTAATGAAATCGAGTGGCTCGTTCAGTTGCGTTAACCTACTTTCCACACGAAGCAAACCTTGATCATCTATAACTGGATTAAGCGTTAGGAGGGTAGAAGATCGAGGAATAGTTTTTCCACCCTGCAAAGGTAAAATTTCATTAGGAAAATAAATCATTTGAAAATAACTTATCCAGTAGATTTTTGATTTCTTCATTTCAGCTGCTTGCAAAAATCTTGATGTTTGAATTTTCCTGTCCCTTTTTTGAGCCCAAATGGGGTACCATTTATTAAGTAGCACATTGACTTCTCGATAAATATAGGTTGTAATTCTAAGCAGCTTCTTCCAGTCACCAATTTGTTCATACAGCAGCAGTGGTTCTAAATACTTTTCTGAAGCAGCAGCAACTTCCTTCTGAAATACAGGCAGCACTAATGCAACACATTAGTGTTGCTCAGCATGCGACACATTTTTCATTGGCCAATTACACTTTTCTTCTTTCAACCTAGATGGACCTTCCCTCCAAAGCAATGATGATGAAAATTTCTCTGCCGAAATCCCTCTAGTTAGCAGATCTGCTAGATTTTCCTTTCCGGAACAATGATGCCAATCGTTCACATCTGTTAGCTCATGTATTTCCTTTACACGGTTGAACACGTACGGCTTCCACTTTCGGGCATCCCCTTGTATCCAATGAAGTGTGATCTGTGAGTCCGTCCACAAATAAAACCGTCGAAAACGAAATTGTAACTTCTTCAAATAAGAGCATAGTCTGGCAGCAATCAATGCAGCGGTGAGTTCTAACTTTGGCAATGTGAGATGATCCGTTTTTGTTCCTTTCAGTGGCGCAACACGGGCTTTGGCGCACACAAACTTAACATCGCTTTCCAGATGAGTCGTCTGGATTCTCAAAAATGCAACAGCTCCAAAGGCCTGTTGGCTAGCATCGGCAAATACATGAATTTCAACACAAGTCAATTCTGCATTAATTCCGAGCCACCTTGGCATTGAAATTTTTGGAATTTGCTTTTAGTCCTTAGAAAAAGCTATATATTTTTGGCTAGCCTCTGCGTCTAACGGCTTGTCCCATTCAACATGTTTGCGCCACAACGTCTGAAACAAGATTTTAAATTTTATTAAAATTGGGCTTAAGAATCCAAATGGATCGAACACTCGCGCAATGACTTTCAACAAATTGCGCTTGGAAGGCAATTCCATTGATTTCAGGGACTCCGAATCGAACTTTAACATCAATTCATCGCTGCGCGTATTCCATAAAATTACTAAAACGGAATGAACCATATCTTGGGTCGCTTCAATAGAATTCTGTATTTCTGAATTATTACAACGCCATTGTCTCAGGTTCATAGAAGCACGCTTAAAAACTTCAGTTTATTCTTCATAAAACTTCTCCGCATCTGCCTGACAGCTGACACTAGTAACCAGATCGTCCATGTAGAACGATTTGCTCAACAATTCACATGATTCTGGAAATTCTTTTGCTTGCGTGCAGATGTGAAGAGCAATGGTAGCAGACAACAAAAATGGGCTGGAGGAAACCTCAAAAGTGACTCTTGTCATACGATATTCTGTTTCGGATGAATAATCTAAGCTCAAATCTCCGTTTTTTGGAAACCAGATAAAGCGATGACTGTTTCTATCTTTTTCGGCTAAGATAATTTGCAGAAACGCCTTCTCGACATCTGCAATTAACCCAATCTGCCCGACACGGAAGATCAACAAGATTTGCAGTATATCTGGAAGTGAGTTCGAACCTGTCCCTAAACATTCATTTAATGAAAATTTACCTGGTAAATGAGACGAGGCATCGAATACTATTCGAATCTTTGTTGTTGCTTTATCAGGTCGATAAACTGCACCGTGTGGCATGTAATACAGGTTCTCTACGTTGTCATCGTTGGTGTCAACTCTCTCAGCATATCCAGATGCTAGGAATTGTTGCATCGCTTTGTCGTACTCACGAAGTTTAGAGGGATCTTTTCCAAGTCTTCTGAGAAGGGAATGCAGTCTTGACAGACCCATTGTTTTGTTGTCGCCCAGCTGTCCCTCGAAGGTTTTCCATGGTAGATGCGCTTCGTATCTTGTTTCAGTCTTTCGAACACATTTTGATTGAAGTTCTCTGGTGAATTCTTTAATCTCCATCTCATCGCTCCGTATTCCTAAACTCTCTAAGATCCACTATCTTCAAAAAAGGAGCTGAAAAGAGTTGAAACATTTTTAGAGATAAATTCATCTGTGTTGTAAGGGCCCTGGAGCGTCCATCCAAAAATAGTGTCTACAGCTGTGAAAAGGGTAGGAATTCGTTTATATTTCCCAGTTACCACTTTGCAATAATAATCTGCTCCAATTAGAACACTAAAGCCTCCTTCTTGTTCACGTCCACACAAATTCGAATCTGCCAAACAGTAACCCTCAAATGGAGTGGCTGTACTCGCAGGAACTGCCAAGACGTCCAAACAGATTTCAGGAACCACCACAGCAGCAACTTCCACTGACTTTTCGCTAAATTGAGATTTTAAACAAATGTTCACAATTTTCATTTTCTTACCACCAGAAATCTTATCTTGCCCAAAAGGAATGATGGACAGATTAACAGATCCAATAATCTTTAAATTCAGTTTGTTTACATCTGCTTCTCTTATGAACGTGCGTTGACTTCCACCATCAAGAATAAGCCGCACAAAAAGACTGTTCGTTGCCGACAGGGAATGATTTTCTGCAAGTAGGGAACGCGCTGTCTGTAGAAAAACATTATTTTTTGAAATAGTTGGGGCAGACAAATTTAAAGTTGGATTAAGCATTGCAATGGATGTTAAATTTTCTTTAGTTTTTGACACTTCACTGGAAGATAATGCTTTATTGCTAAAATGGCACAATGAAGTAGGATGCTTGTGTTTGCACTTTTTGCAGTATAAGCTTCTCACCTTACAATTTCTTGCCGTATGCCCTTTCATAGTACATCGAAAACATCTGCCGTCTTCCTTCAACAATTTTTTCTTTTCATAGATACTTTTTGATTAGTTGCACTCTTTCGCCAAATGCTCTTTAGATTTGCAAAAAAAGCATGGTGTATCTGGCTGTGTGGTAGTGAAAAGACCTGCTGCCGTCGATGGTTGCGGGTGATGCGAGCTCGCTCTAGTTAATGATCTATTGACGCCTGCTCTCTCAATCGATTTTTTAACTGTTTGTCTCCATCAAAGGATAGAGTTGATCCACTCTCAGAAACTAAATCATTTCCATCTTCTGCTTTTGTCACGCATTCCTTTTGTACTCGATGGTAATCTATTCTGAGCTCGTTTGGCATGCATTTCAAAAGTATTGTTTTCAGCATAATATAAGAGTGCAAAGAGGGAACACCTAGCGCCGTTAAAGAACGGCTGCAAGCTATTACTGTGTTATATAAATTCCTCAAACCCGTTGAGTCCGTTTTGCTAGAAACTGTTGGAATCTATTAATTTTTCGGTGTCGCCATACTCCTCTTGTAAGAGTGAGATAGCTCCATCGTAGCAGGTATCAGAGGGAGTAAAACCAGATATCGTTTTTGCCGCATTGCCAGTTAGAACAGACTGCAAATAGTTGAATTTATCGGTACCGTTCAATGATTCGTTTTCATGTACAGTTGTACGAAAATTTTCCCAGAAACGAATCCAGTCTTGATGGTCACCTGAGACCTTTTTTAATTCTAATTTGGGAAGCTTCGTGTAATGCGACTTTGATGTTATAGATCTACGTGGATTGTTGGCTTCATTTTGATAGGGATTAATTTGTGATTGCACCCTCGCCAAACGAACTTGTAATCTCGCCATCATACCTACGGCAGAGTCTTCATATTCAGCTACCTTCTCTGGCTTTGAGTCCTCGATATTTCTAATCTGAATATCGCTGTTGATTGCTCTATGATTGTCGTTAGCCGTAGTTAGACGTTGAAGGTACGATGCAAGATCTTCTTCCATGGAATCGAGAGCAGACAAATCGTCCGTGATTCTTATTTTTGCTGACTTTAAATACTCTGTCGTTTCATTTATTATTTTTGTTATCTGGCTGCGATAGCCGGGGCGCACTTGCAGCTCCATTTCAATACGTATCGAGTTATCAAACAAATCACTTTTTTCAAACTAGGTACAGTCTCAATATGTTCCCGGGTTTCGGCACCATGTCAAAAATAACCCGTGGGAGAAAAAGTTAAACTGTAAAAATAGACTGTCTTCCGGATTGTTTGAAAATAAAACAACCGATCAATTCGGGTCTAAGATTTCGTGACAACTGATTTTATTTAATAAAGTATGCAATAAAGTATTTACATGAAATAAACAAAGTATATATGTACCAAATGATCGAAATTAACAGAGTATGAATGTTCGAATATATGAGTATGTAAAGTTCAATTGTATTTTTAAGTATGAATGTATGCAAAGTAAGAAAAGAAAAAAAGCAAATATGAAAAGAAAACAGGGTGTACTTAATTTTCAACAACAATTACAATTACAATTATTACAATCGTGTTTTAGCTGCAACAAGGGCCACGTTTATATCACCATCACTACTGGTTATTCTCCAATAAGCAACTGCAGCATACGCAGTAAACACATGTAGTTCGACGCATCCTCGATTGGTATCGAGATGTTTTGTACACTGTTAAGCTCAGAGATCCTCAATTTCCATTTGCTCAAAACTAAATCTGATATCACCGTATCCCAAGTGATTCCACTTTTCCATACCTCTTGTAAAAGTATTTTCGCGCTAATAACATAATGTGCTAAAAATCCGAAGGATCAAAAATACTCATTACAACGTTTAGCATTTCACGTTTTGTTAGAGTTTGTATCGAAGATAAAACTTCTGGTGAGACTTTCTGGAACTTAAGAACAAAATTGAAAGAGTCAATTGTGGTATTCTAGTGCATACCTAAAATCCTTTCTCCTTTATCACATATGTCAATATTTACTTCAGCAGTCGTATTTGTTGCATCGAAGACACCCAATTTTTTAAAAATTCTTTCTGAATTTGATACAAAATTTGACAGCTCAAAATTTAATTTTTTTGGGAAATTTGATTACTTTACTGACGACGGATAGATAGATAGATAGATAGATAGATAGATATTTTATTCAAATTATTTCAATTTTGTTTACATTGTTTGCTTCTTATTTGAATAAATTAGAGCATGGCATTGCTGCCGTCTGCTCGAGTGACAATACATAATTTACAATTTTGTAATTTTTAATACTAAGTTTTTTAAAGATTTCGTATAGTTTTAAGTACAACTTTATCTTTCTTAAACAAGAATTGGAATGTTGTTATGGACTTTTAGTTTAGTTAAAACGGAAATATTACATATTATTTTTTTTTTATTTTATAACTTTATATAAATAACAATTTCATTAAAATGTTAAAATTACTATTTCACTTTACAAAACTCGATGGCATTTACAAGAAAAAACATGGCTTTGATTGATAGTTTTAAAAAATTTCATTAATAATTTGGTTACGGTAGCCCATAGCCGATTTATAGAAATATACTAGTTGTCTCATGTCGTTTTCGCAGTTCAGATGTGCTATAACTTCTTCTTTAGATAACATGTTCCTTCCAAAAACCTGTCTTCGAATTTCTTTTAAGATAGGACACCTGCCAATAAAGTGGATGACATCTTCTCTCTCTGATAGGTTGCATAGGCTACAGTAAATTGGTAAATCCGGACGGTGAGGAATGTAGTTTAGTTGAATAAGTTCACCTCTTATTTTAAAAATAGAAGATATCATTTCTTTGCTATTTTCATGATGAAAATAATTTCTTTCACACAAATTATGTTCTAGATTGCTGTTTGTGGACCTGTGTACCGATGAAGCGGCTAGACTTATACAATCAGCTCTGTATCGTTCGTCGACCTTTGAAATAAGGTTGTTTATAACATCTTTGCAGTACCCTCCGTTTTCATTCGATAAATTGAATTCTATTCCACAGTATCTTGCAAGGTCTTCTAATTTTTCATACCATAGGGATCTCCTTTCTATTATCTTTTTTGCTATTATTTTTGGAAGTCTATAATCCGGCAATTTTAAGACTTTCAAAACATAGTCCGTATGAAGTTTAAGTGTTTTTATAAAGAGCGGCGATAATCCAGTTTCTATATTTATCATGTAATTTGGCGTTGTATTTGGCAAATTAAAACATTTTTTGACATAGTACCTCAGCAGTTTCTCCACTGTTTCAAACTGACAGTAACCCCAGGTCTGTGCTGCATATAACATCACTGCTTCAGATACTGCTTGAAAAACTTTATATTTCACATTATGGTCGACTAGGTGATTTGAAAAACATCTTTTCCATGTTGCGGATATGGCACTTTTAGCTTTTATTAATTTTTCTTTTAAGTGAGGCTCCATACTTAGGTTACTACTAATTGTTACTCCAAGATATTTATATGTTTTCACAATTTCAATATGTTGTCCATCTAGATGCCATTTCTCGTTTAAGCATGTTCTACCAGCACCTTTTTTAAAAATCATTACTTTGGATTTGGAGAGATTAACAGTAAGATTCCATAATAGGCAATATTCATGAAGACGGTTAATCATTAGTTGCAAGGACTCTGGTGAATATGCAAAGAAGACCACGTCATCTGCAAATAAAAGAGCCTTTATTAGAACACCCCCCATCTCAATGCCCCCTGGTAGCACGTCTGTAAGGTCATTGATGTGCATGGCGAATAGATAAGGGCTTAGAGTACAACCCTGTTGTCTCGAACCATTCCGAGCTTTCAATTCCACTCCACACCGCCGATTGGTTATCCTGGTAGATGTTTTCAATTACCCTTCCAAACTTGTGGCTCATTCCAGCATTAAATAGCTTGAAAATTAAAGCCCTTTGGTCAATATTGTCAAAGGCTGCCTTGAAATCAACGAAAAAGGCGAATAATTTCTGCCTGCGATGTTTTGCAGTACGAAGATATTGTCCACAGTTGAATAACCATTTTGAAACCCAGCTTGACACTCTTTGATTAATTTATTCTTTTCGATCCAATCTGACATTCTATAATTTAAAAGCTTAGTAAAAACCTTATACGAAGCATTCAAAAAAGATATTCCTCGATAATTTGCTGGATCTGATGGATTACCTTTTTTATGGATGGGAAATATAATCGCTTGCTTAAATTGTAACGGTATGTTACCCGCATCCAATATTTCATTAAAAGATGCCGATAATTTGTTGATAACGTTAACTGTCGCGTATTTAAAAAATTCTATGGGGATCCCGTCCGCTCCTGGTGCTTTGCCATCCTTGAGTTTTTTCAAAACTTCACCGACTTCTTCCTGTGATACAGGCGCATCCAATGTTTCGTTTGTGTGAAAAGGCGCTGCATAGTGAACAACAGGCATATTGGTTGACGGGTTCAACAGCGTTCGAAAATGGTTCATCAGTGTCCTAGCTTCCAGTTGAGTGCCAATTTGAGGGACTCTACCGTTAAATTTGTTTATTGCAATCCAGAACTGTTTAGCATCTTTGCAGCATGTGAGTCTGAGAGCTTCGTTTTCTAGATATTTTTTCTTTTTTTCTTTGCAAATTTGCTTAAAGGCTGTGTTTGTTTGGATATAAAGTTTTTTAAAATATTGACCCCCAAACTTTCTAAATACCTTGAGCCATCCGAACGATTTTCGCCTTGAGTTTTCACACTCAGTGTCAAACCATTTTTCCTTATAACTGCTCTCTTTTTTAGGTATCTGTCTGCAGAACGGGTAAGATACTTTTATAATATTTTCAATATCTGTTATGTTGTATTCTGCTTCCCTCTGCAAGTTGATATCCAGATTGAGTCTATACGCTGTTGCATTGGCTTCTTTCCACCTCAACTTATGCGGCAATCTTAATGAACGTGTGTCTTCTCTTTCAGTCGTAGCAGTTCCAAATTGTGCAACAATGGGCATGTGGTTGGAATACTGCTCTGATAAAACTTCGAAATCACAAACCAAAGATATCCAGTCGCCTCGTACTAGACAATAATCTATTACTGAACAGCCTTGTTTTCCCACGAAAGTATATTTTCCACTTATGTCCGATTTGCTCGTCCCATTCAAAATACTAAACCCAAACGAATCACATAACTCCAATAATCTTGCTCCTTTTGCATTATTAGTTTCATCTTCAGAGTTTCTTATTTTGCCTGCGAATAGATTTTCTCTTCCCTCTTCGTTCCCAATTCTGGCATTGAGATCACCCATAATCATAATATTGTTGTATTGACTTTGTTCAATTAATCCATATAACGCTCCGAAATCTCTTTCCCAGTGATTACAGTTTAAATATGTCAGAATTATAATCAATTTGGTTGAACCCATACGTATTTTTAAAATTTTTAAATCATCTATGGCATCAAATTCACAAGAAATATCATTCATAAATGATTTTTTAAAACCGTAGAAACATCCCCCACTGGCTCTTCCTCTGGTGTTTTGTTTTAAAGCGGGTATCCATGTAGGATTGAAGGCTACGCCACTGGTCTTTAATCTTTAAGCTACCTAACCTAAGCTTTTTGCCAGCAAGCTAAGCTCACTCACTTTTGCCAGCAAGCTAAGCTCACTCACTCACTCGATGATGAACAGCGACGAACGATTGACGGGTACACACGACGTAAAACGAATGTCTATAGTTTAACTTTTTTATCATTTAAATATAATTTTACTCTGAATTTGCACATTAAATTAAAGTTTGTGAAGTCTAACTCTTGTCTTTTTATTTTTATATCCCACAACCTGGGGGCTCAACCGGGATCGATCTGAAAACAACATCGAACAGATAAAATCCTATAAAAAAAAATATCGTGGTAAAAATATAAAAGATAAGCGAGTTTTTAAATTGCAAATTGTATGTTTATTGCTTATTTTGGTTTGTGCGTGGGCTTAAATTTATTCACAACAGAGAGAAAATAAGATAAGGCCATCATTTTAACAAGTGGCGAAACGATAAAAACGGCCTTATACAGTAAAATTTTTTTTTACGGGAAAACTGCTTTCCAGTAAAAACTAAAATACGGTAAAACGATTGAAGTTGTGTTATCACGACGTGCTCGAAATTCAAGTTTTTACAGTAATTTTTTTTTATTACAAAAAACGATGGGTAACAGACGCAATAAAAATCTTAACAGTACGGCAATCACGACGGGGCCTGATTTTTCAGAAATGTTAGAAATTCTTATGCGACGGGAAGCAGATGTTACGAGACGTGAATTGGAACTAAAATTTATGAAGAATCAAGGACAGAGAAGTTCACAAAGGGATTTTGGACTTGCTCAGCATTTTGAAGACGTAGAAAACGTACAGGCTTGCAGCGGGGTCAGAAACGTTACACATTTGCATAAGGAAACTATGGAAGGAATGCATTCGGTCGGGTTAATAGACGAAATAATTAACCAGCAGCCACAAGACGCACCAAGGCCAGATAATACGACGGGGCCAGAGATTGAGATATCACTACTGCGGACGGAGATCGATTGTTTGAAACGACGCAATGAGCGGGCAAGTGTAGGAACCTTTGAAGACGCAATGAATGCAGTTTCTCATTTTAGTGGAGAAGGTGATGTAAGAGCTTGGATTGATGAATTCGAAACCGCATCCGCCTTAATGAGATGGGACGAAATGAAAAATATTCTTTTTTCAAAGCGGTTGTTGACGGGCACCGCGAAAATGGCATTAAAGACGAAGCCTACCATAGTAAATTGGGCAGACTTAAAGCAATTCTTGATTGATGAGTTTTCTTATACGATGACTGTAGCTGATGTGCACAGGGCAATGACAACGAGGAGACAAAAATGTGGAGAATCAGTTGTGGAATTTTTATTTGCTATGCGTGAACTTGGTGCAAAAGGCGATATAGATGAACGTTCTTTGATCCAATATGTGATCGACGGTATTGACGATTTATCGGCCAATAAGGTGATGCTGTATGGGGCACATTCAATGCATGAGTTCAAGGTAAAGTTGGTAGAGTATGAACGCTTTCGAAGCACCTTGGGACGACAATCTCAGTCGCAGTTGAGGGTTCCAAAAATATCTAGAGATTCGTTTAACAGCTCTAACATTCGATGTTTTAACTGCGGCCTTAAGGGGCATAAAAGTAAAATGTGCGATAATAAAAACAAAGGACCAAAATGTTTCAATTGTCAAGAATTTGGACACGTGTCTCCAAATTGTCCATTGCGCAAAGAAAATGTCAAAGCGGTGAATTCGGCTGAGGTGGAGATCTCAGAGTTGGAAGCAAAAGAGGTGATTGTGAACGGCTTTAAGGTACGAGGACGGATAGATACGGGCAGTGACGTTACTATAATGCAGTCAACAGAATATTTAAAACTTGGATGTCCAACTTTGGTAAGCGATAATAATATTTTTAGGGGTTTATCGGAAGACTGTACCAAACCCTACGGATACTTCATGGCCAATGTTGAAATCGATGACATCACGTATCGTTCGAAGATATACGTAGTATCTTCAAAGTCTTTGAAGCAGAATCTTTTAATTGGAAAAGACATACTGAGAGGAACGCGTATAACTCTAGGCAAAGATGGAGTACAAGTGGAAAAACTTGAATCGGAACTGAAAAACTGCTACCAGGTAATTTGTAAGAAAATTGATATTTGTGTTGGCAATCCAAATTACAGACATAAAGTAGAAAACTTAGTTAAAAATTACAAGCCTACAGAAACTAAACATACAAATGTTGAAATGAAAATCATTCTTAAAGACGATGCTCCTATTGCCCAACGTCCTCGGAGACTTGCTCCGTTAGAAAAGGATATTGTGGAAACACAGATTTAAGAGTGGTTAGATGCTAATATTATTCGACGTAGCAATTCTGAATATTCCTCTCCAATCGTGCTTGCAAATAAAAAAGATGGCAGTAAGAGACTTTGCGTAGATTATAGGAAAATCAACAAAATTATAGTTCGTGATCACAATCCCTTAGCTCTTGTAGATGATCAAATTGACCAGCTCAGTTCAGCAAATGTTTACTCCACTCTAGACCTCGAAAACGGATTTTTCCACGTTCCAGTCAATGAAGAAAGCAGAAAATTTACTTCTTTTGTTACTCATCGGGACCAATACGAGTTTAACAGAGTACCATTTGGTCTCTGTGTGTCACCCGCTGTGTTCCAAAGACACGTAAACTTAGTTTTTAGAGATCTTATGATTTTAAAGATAGTACTTCTTTATATGGATGATATTGTCGTACTTGGGATAGATTATGCAGAAGGCTTTCGCAATTTAGTCAAGGTTTTTGATGTTGCTAGTGAGTATGGGCTAAAATTTCGGTGGTCAAAGTGCCAATTCCTCTGTCTCAGAATTGAGTATTTAGGATTTCAAATTGAAGCGGGGACAATCAAACCATCTGAAATCAAGGTAGCAGCTGTACAAAAATTTCCACAACCGACGAATATAGTTAAAATTCAAAGCTTCTTGGGTCTAACTGGGTATTTTCGAAGATTCGTTCCAGGTTACTCGTGTATAGCAAGACCAATGACTGATTTGCTGAGAAAAGACGTTCAATTTAAATTTGGAGCTGAACAGATAGCTGCTTTCGATGAGCTAAAGAGAATTCTGACGACGGCACCGGTCTTAAAACTTTATCGACAAGAAGCAGAGACAGAGCTGCATACGGATGCTTCAAAATGGGGTTTCGGAGCAGTGCTGTTGCAAAAAGATAATAATAATTTTTTTCCAATTTCTTATTTTAGCAAGAAGTCCTCACCCCAAGAACAAAACTATAGCAGCTACGAGTTGGAAACGTTAGCGGTGGTAGCAGCACTAAAAAAATTCAGACACTACTTGCTGGGTATACACTTTAAGATAGTGACGGACTGTGCAGCATTTAAAGGCACTATGGAGAAGAAGGAGTTTTCATCGCGGATCGCAGGCTGGGTGCTTATTACACAAGAGTTTGATTTTGAACTCGAGCACCGTACTGCAAAGAGAATGCGTCACGCAGATGCACTTAGCAGAAATGCGGTGAGTTTAATTAAAACAGAATTTTTACAATGAATCATTGCAGCTCAGGAAAGCGACGAAAAAATTGCGTTATTAAAGAAGCTTCTTAAACACAGCTCATACGAGAACTTTCTTTCCGAAAGAGGAATAATTTATAGAACGGACGAAGAAGGACGGAAACTGCTGTATGTGCCTAAGAAAATGCAGGTTGAACTTTTGCGAAACATACATAACGACGGGCATTTTGCGTCGAGAAAGATGGAAGATATAGTGAAGAGAGACTATTTTATACCAGATTTGAATAAAAAATTAGATGACGTTCGAAGAAATTGCATACCGTGTATATTGGCGGAAAGAAAAGCTGGAAAACAGGAAGGATTTTTATCACCAATCGACAAAGAAAGTAGCCCACTGTGTACTTACCACATCGATCATATAAATTAAAGTTTTTAAAACGATTTATGTATAACGTGAAATCTTCTTCTAATAAAAATGTTTCATAGAGAAACACAATATCATAATTATTAATTAAATTATAGAATCTTACAAATATTGACTTATTACTAAGACCTGATATATTATAACTTAATATTTTTATATTATTTAATTTTATAGGTATATTTTTAATTTTATTTTTATTTTTATTTTGACAGACACCCTATGGCTTAATATCCGAATTGGATCTTGTCCTTTCTAAAAAGTTCAGCTTTGAAAGTGAAGATGGCGCTGCTACATCGTCTCTGTTGTCATCTGTCATCTCATCCACATTGAAACACAGCTGATTACACAGATCAGTTTGATATATTTGGTTTATCACCCCCCACTTAAGTTGTTTTGCAAAAGTCCCCTCGAAGAACTCCAACAAAAAAAACTTTGTTTTCTATGTACATCCTATCATCTTTATAATACTTTTATTTGTGCATTTACTTCGTTTAGAGCAGATCTTATCTTTAAAAGTTTATTTCGTTTTTGTCGTATTGATAGGGGAAGATCTTAAGAAAGGCTGACGACGGAAATAGCTTCTTCTTCGGCTTCAAATGAATCAACATAATCGTCAACGTAGTGATTTTTTACTATGACAGCAACTGCTTTTAGGCTCTTATCATTGAATTGTATTGCGTTCATATTTTTTACATGTTGTGTCAGACTCGGAGAACAAGTTGCTCCAAAAATCATTCATCATCTTCATCATCGGCTCGACAACCGGGGTCCGGTCCTGGCCTCCTTCAACAAGTCTCTCCACCTATCCCGGTCTCGAGCCGACGCCATCCAGTTGCGCACCCCAAGGCTCCGGGCGTCCTGGTCTACGCCATCTCTCCAGCGCAAGCATGGTCTACCACGCTGTCGTCTGCCATAGAATGTACCACAAAGAACTTTCCGAGCAGGTTCCTCTTCGCCCATGCGAGCTAGGTGCCCTGCCCACCGAAGTCTACCGAGCCTAATTTTTGTCACGATATCTGCTTCAAGGTAGATTGCGTACAATTCATGATTGTACCGTCTCCGGAATCGTCCTTCCTCACATATGGGGCCAACAATTCTCCTTAAGACTTTTCTCTCGAACGCGGCTAAGAGGTCAGAGTGCCTTTTGCTAAGCACCCAAGTCTCGGATCCATATGTGAGTACTGGCAGGACCATGGTCCTGTACAGCAGTAGTTTTGAAGTTATGGTGAGATTTCTGGATTTGAAGAGCTTTGACAGACTGTAGTAGGCTCTGTTGGATTTGAGAAGCCGCCCGCGTATTTCTTCTTCTATATTGTTATCGGCAGCTACTATTGACCCACACCCCCTATGAGTTGACCTTGTCGTGGTGGGGGTGCTTAATTGTGGGGTTTTCTAGCAATCCAGCTACAGAGCCTCACAAACGAACATAACTCAAAAACAAAACAAGTATGAAGACTTGAAACTAAATATGGAAAAAGTTAATAAAAAGAACAAAAATCGAACTGGGATATCAGTTCAAAAGTCGGTAGGAGTCACGACTGCCGGCGATGGCTTGGCTTCGAAAGAGGATAAGTCGCCAGTGACAAATAACAACAAGGACACTAACAAAAAACAAACTTTGGCCATTTCAACTGACATAGCTTTAAATAGCGGTAGGACTAGTGTGACGACCACAATTCCCGGAAAGGTTAACAAGCCACCCCGGGGTTGTGGAGCGTCCCACAGTCTAGACGCTAATACCTGCGGAGGAGATAGCAATCTGAACGCTAGTAACATACCAATTCCGAACTCGGTAGGACTCAAAAAAGCTGACAAGGGTCTTGCCAACCTCTCTTCTGCTGTGAAAAACGCAGCCCTTAGTGGAACTTCCACACAAACCGCCAGTACAAAACCTCTCGTGCATTCGGGGGTTACTACTCTGGCTCAAGGTTCGACCACGACTGTTGGTCCCACCACAAGACAAGGTAGATCTCTTCCGAACACAACGGAGGCTCCCCTACTCGCTGGCAGTAGTAATACGTCATGTAGACCTACTCCCAACGAGAAGAGGAAGAAATTGACAATGAGAAAGGATTTTAGGAACGCTACGAGGATAGTGAAGGTGGTCGGTGACTTGCCAGCATCTGAACTAGACTCAAAGCAATCCGAAAAACTTGCCTGGGCCAAAAACACACTTGCCCAATTTCAGACCTGCAACGACTTAACGTCAAAGCGACTAAGGTCTTCCGAGGGAACCACTCCGGAACCCAAAAGGCCAAAGGCGAACACCGCTGGCGCTCCATCCTTCACCAGGAAAGATCTGTCCTTTAGTGCCGTGCTAAAAGACAAAACCATTCTAGCTGTCATCGACACCAGTAATGCAGATGGCGCGATCTCTCCCGATCATTGGCAAATGGTCTTGAACAAACTCCAAGCCTCATACTGGACCCTCATGCTGGAAAATCCAGGGGAACCTGCAACTTTTGAGGATGCGGGATGGTATCAAGGTCGAGTCAAGCTAGTTGCCTTTGATAGTGAGAGATCGTGTGACCTGTATAAACTCGCTGTCAGCAGGTTAGAGGGCCTATGGCCAAATGCAAAACTCGAGGTTGTGGCAAAGGAGAATATCCCGTGCAGACAGAGAGCCCGCACTAATGTCCCGGCCGATCTCTCCAATAAAGAAATCATCCTCAAGATGCTTCAGTATGGTAATCCATCCTTGCCTACTCACGACTGGAAGGTTGTAAAGCTTGAAGATCCACGGGGTTCTTATAGATCAGCCGTCGTGGTGATAAATAAGGACTCATTGGCTCCATTGGCTGAAACCCAAGGTGTGGTTAGGTTTGGATGGTCTACCATAACTCTAAAAGTATATAAAAAAGACGAGGAAAACACATTGAACACGATGCCATCAAAATCACAGGATGTATTTACAGAGAAGGAACATGCATCGGGTATCGACCTTCAGACGATGGAGGTAGATTCTCCATGCATCTCCTCCACTGTGTCGCCCTCCATTTATATAAAACCGCCATCTGTTGAAGAGGCTCCTAACGTCGACAAACACTCCGACATGGATTTTGTTGACTCCGCAAATGAGGACGACCTTCTTAAATCGGATTTCGACTCCGATGCAGATCTCGACCAAACTGTGGTGGGGGTTGATCCACCTAGCTGCAACCAAGATGGTGCAGTTAGTACAGATTAACACCCATCACTCCAAAATGGCTTCGGCCTCCCTTCTTCTCCGTCTACAAAATAAAGGGGAAGACATCGTCCTGATCCAAGAACCTTGGATTGTAAATTCCACTGTTCAAGGACTCAGGACTCCCGGATACTACCTGCTGTATGCATCAAATAAAGGTGACCCTAGATCTTGCATATTAGTAAAAAGTAGTATTAATGTATATTTACTCCCTGATTATAGCGATCGCGATGTAACCGTAGTTAGACTACAAACCAATAACGGGGCGTACTGGTTAGCATCAGCGTATCTCGGCCATGACCACCTTGGCCCTCTTCCTGGCGACAAGCTAGAGGAACTAATCAGGGAAGCAGAACGACAGAAAGTCTGCCTTATAATCGGGTGTGGCGCTAATGCCCATCATACCGTCTGGGGAAGTACAGACATAAATGACAGAGGTGAGTCACTTTTTGATTTTATTCTAAGTACTAACCTTATAGTAAGTAACATTGGCAATGAACCAACATTCATTACCAAAAACCGACAAGAGGTTCTAGATATCACTCTTGTCTCCGATACGATTCATCACAAGATCAAAAACTGGAGAGTTTCTAAGGAACATTCGTTCTCTGATCACAGATACATCCAATTTTGTCTTGATGAAGAATCTAAAAAACAGCCAGCCTTCCGAAATTATCGGAAAACCAACTGGCAACTATATAGAGAAACTTTAGTAAGATTAGTTAAACCATCACTCTTAAGTATCCCTTCTAATAAAAATGATCTTGATGATAAAGTCAAAGATCTCACCCTAGCTCTCAATAAATCAATGGCCATTTCTTGTCCCCTTACTCAAATAAGAGGAAAACAGAAACCACGTTGGTGGAACTCGGGTCTAGAACTGCTCAGGAAAAAGTGCAGACAACTTTTTAACCGAGCTAAACATTCTAGAGATAGTCTGGACTGGGAATTTTATAAAGAATCCCTAAAAATGTATAAAAAAGAATTAAGGAATAATAAAAGAACCTCCTGGAGGAACTTCTGTGGAAAAATAGAAGAAACTTCAGAAGCTTCACGATTAAGAAAAATTCTATCAAAAAATCCTACAATGCCTAGCTCCTTAAAGACAGCTAACGGCTCTTGGACCAATTCTTGCGAAGAATCGCTCACCCTGCTACTAGACACCCATTTTCCAGGTAGCTCACAAAATATAAATAGCATTGATTCATTATTATCAAGCAACACACATACAAATATTGTTGGTCTGATTTCTAAGGATAAACTGAAATGGGCTATAAACAGCTTTGATCCTTACAAATCTCCCGGACCCGACGGCATAATACTTGCCGAGCTTCAATTTGCCTCGGATATCATAACACCCATCCTAGAGATCATCCTAATTGGTTGCGTAAAATTTACTTACATTCCCTCTTTATGGAGAGAGGTAAAAGTTGTCTTTATACCCAAAGCCGGTAAATGCTCCCAGGTTAACCCTAAAGATCTCAGACCAATCAGCCTATCATCGTTCCTTCTCAAAACCCTAGAGAGATTGATCGATATCCATCTGCGCAATGCTATAGCTCCTAATCTGGTATCTACTGCACAACACGCTTATTGTAAAGGAAAATCGGTAGAAACGGCTTTACACACATTGGTACGAACCATCGAATACTCACTACATCATAAAGAGTACACTCTAGTTGCATTTCTCGATATTGAAGGCGCCTCCAATAATGTCAGCTATCAAGCAATCACAGCGTCACTGAAGAAACTAGATATACATGGTTCGCTGAATGACCTAATTAATATTATGTTAGAAAGTAGAATTATTAATTCATCTTTAGGTGGCACTCATGAAAGAAGATCTGTCAGCAGAGGTACACCTCAAGGCGGAGTCCTTTCCCCACTTCTATGGAACATAGTCGTAAATGAGGTGTTAGAAAGCCTAGAAAAGGAAGGTTTCAAAGTGATCGCGTATGCCGACGATGTTGCCATTGCAATATCGGGAAAAAATGCTCAAATTCTCGTTGAATTAATGCAAAATGCTCTAAATATTATGCTCAAATGGGCAGAAAAATGCGGACTGGGTGTAAACCCAAACAAAACTGAACTTGTCCTCTTCACAAGAAAATATAAAATTCCCCAAATAAGTCCCCCATCAAATATGGGAACTCCACTAAGATTTTCAGATGAAGCTAAATATCTAGGTCTTATCCTGGACAAAAAACTACATTGGAAAGCAAATATACAGGAAAGAGTTAGGAAAGCCACAGTAGTACTCTTCTCTTGCAAAAAAGCCATCGGAAATAAATGGGGCTTATCCCCATACATAACCCACTGGCTCTACACAGCGGTCATCAGACCGATACTAACTTACGGGGTAGCAGTATGGTGGACTGCCTTTGACAAAGTTACATATCGTGACAAGTTAAGTAAAGTCCAACGGTCAGCCTGTATGTGTATTAGCGGAGCTCTCCGTTGGACACCTTCAGTTGCTCTTGACATTCTACTTAATCTCATACCCCTTGATATTTTTAGCAAACAAACGGCCGCAAGCACAGCCGTTCGTCTCAAAGCCATCTCTCAATGGACCGATAACTCAATTGGTCACTCCATTATTCTGAAAACATTCGGACCAAAATTAAGTCACTCCGACTACTCTATACCCCAGCTAGTTTTTGACAAGAATTTTCAAGTCACCATCCCACCAAGATCCACTTGGGAAAATGAGAGTTTCTTGAAAGATGAATCAGTTCATTTTTACACTGATGGCTCAAAAACTAAAGATGGGGTTGGTGGTGGCGTGTACTCAGACAGACTAAATTTAAGTCTCTCATTCCGTCTGCCTGACCATTGTAGTGTGTTCCAAGCGGAAATTCTGGCGATCAAAGAGGTATTATCCTGGTTAAGGGAAAACGTGATATCTGTATCGGATATCCGTATATTTTCAGACAGTCAGGCAGCCCTTAAATCAATCAGTGCTGTTTCCACAAACTCAATAACTGCCCGCGACTGTCGATCATCTCTCATGGAGATGGCAGAACAGTTCAATATTCACCTTTTCTGGGTGCCGGGACACAGAGACATTGAGGGAAACTGCAAAGCCGATGAACTCGCCAGAAATGGAACCCTATTGCCGATTTTACCTAACAAGGTGAATATTGGTATACCTATCGCTACAAGCAAACTCATGCTAAAACTAAATGCCATAGAGAAAGCAAATTTAAGATGGACAAACACTACTACCTGCGTAGCGACAAAGCAAATCTGGCCAAAATTAGATCAGAAACGTACTAAATGTCTGCTATCTATGAGCAGATTACATCTTAGCTCCGTAATTGGTGTCATAACCGGACACTGCCTCATAGGAAGACACGCCATAAGACTTGGCGTATTCTCTAATGATTTTTGCAGAAGCTGCATGGACGAGGAGGAGGAGGAGACTATCACCCATCTTCTCTGTTCATGCCCAGCTCTCTCCCAAAGACGTAAATTACACCTGGGTAATTTCTTTTTCGACGATCCAAGCGATATGTCGAACGTTGATATTCTATCTTTACATCGCTTCATAAGAAGCTCCAACTGGTTTAATTAAAGAAATACTCCCTCGCTCATTTCGTGTCATCACAACGGACCTATCTGTGGTCTAAGTGTGTCAGTAGTCTTCCTGACAGCCACATAAACCTAAACCTAAACCTACTATTGACCCAAGGTATTTAAAGGATTGCACCACTTCAAATTCGTGCTCCGCTACCTTGATTGTTTGACCAACTGTTCCTCTCGCAATCGACGCAACCATGTACTTTGTTTTACCTTTACTAATGTGCAGCCCCAGATTTTGTGCCGCCTGCTCGATCTGGATGAAGGAATCGTGTACAGCTTGCTCGGTTCTTCCGATGATGTCGATGTCGTCTGCGTAAGCCAGTATCTGGCTTGACCTGTTGACGATGGTCCCTCTTGTTGCCGTGCCAGAGTCACGGATTGCTTTCTCCAACGCCAGGTTGAAAAGAAGGCAGGCCAAACCATCCCCTTGTCGGAGTCCATTAAAGATGTTGATTGGTCTGGATAGCAATCCGGCTATTTTTACTTAGCTTGTTACGTTGGTCATGGTCAACCTACATAGTCGTGTCAATTTATTTGGGATGCCGAATTCTCTCATGGCTTTGTAAAGTTCTACCCTGGCTACGCTATCATAGGCGGCCTTAAAGTCTATAAACAGGTGGTATGTTGGGATGTTAAATTCTAGACATTTTCCATCGCCTGCCTAAGGGTAAAGATCTGATCAGTTGGTGATTTGCCTAGAATGAAACCACACTGATATTGTCCGATGATGGTTTTAGCGTATGGGGTTATCCGGTCTTGTAGGATAGAGGAGAGTATCTTATAGGCGGTACTCAACAACGTGATACCTCTATAGTTGCTGCACGTTGTGACATCTCCTTTCTTATGTATGGGGCATATTATACCTTTTCGCCAGTCTTCTGGCATTTCTTCATGCTCCCACACGTGCACTATAATATCATGAATTGCCTGACGTAGAGCTGGCCCACCGTGTTGAAATAATTCGGCTGGTATACCATCAGCTCAAGGGGCTTTGTTTTTTTTAGCCGGTCTATAGCCTTCTCAACCTCTTCTATGCTTGGTGACGGCAACATAGGGTATTCGTCTTGAAGCAGTGGAGCCTCCACTTCTGCAGTGAGTTGACCATTTAGCAATTCATTAAAGTACACTTCCCATCGCTCCAGTATGCTTTGTGGATCGGTGATCAGATTTCCCTCTCCGTCCTTGCAGTATGTGCAGCGTGGTGTGTACTGCGTCATGTTTCGGACGGATTGGTAGAACTTCCGCGCCTGGTGCGGACCTCGCTCTCGGCTTTTTTCTATTTCACAGATTAAGTTCTTCTCCCAGGCTGATTTTTTCTGCCTGTGAAGCCATTTTTCTATTCTTCTGAGCTCTTTATATTCTTCTTCGCGTGCCCGCGTTCTATGAGATTGTTGCATTGCTTGGTACGCAACATTCTTACGTTCAGTCGCTAGCTTGCATTCATCATCAAACAAGTCGTTCCGATTTCTACGACTGCTGCCTAAGATGGAGTTGGCAGTACTAATGACAGTATTCTTAAGGCGTGTCCACTTCTCATCTACTCCCAGCATACTGACCCCAGGACTTACTCTCCCTAAATCAAGCGATTCTAGGGCGAGTCCTAACGCATTACCAAAGGTGTTACTGGCATTTTCATTGCGCAGGGCAGCCGTGTTGATTCGAACTTGACCGGCGGATGCAATACGTCTTCGCAAGGCAATCCGCCCTCGGAAGACCATACCAACAAGATAGTGATCCGAGTCGATATTGGCGCCTCGGTACGTTCGTACCGTCATCAAGTTCGAGTAGTGGCGACGGTCTATCAACACGTCGTCTATTTGGTTACGAGTGACTCCATCAGGTGATACCCAGGTGGCTTTGTAGATATCTTTTCGCGGGAACCTGGTACTCCACGACCATGTTTTTCGATGCTGCCAATTCTAAGACTCGAAGTCCATTGTCATTAGTGTTCTCATGCAAACTATGGGTGCCTGCGTAATGCCTGAATACCGGCTCCCGACCTATTTTTGCGTTCAAATCCCCAAGGATGATTTTTACGTCATACCTTGGACAGGCATTGAGGGTCCTCTCGACTTGTTCGTAGTAAGTCTCTTTTTCTTCGTCTGAGGACTCCTCCGTAGGTCCGTGAACGTTAATGAGGCTAATAAAAGCCTTTCGCTTATAGCGTTAAAGCCGATGATGGTAGACTTCATTTTTTCGCTGACTAGGAAGCCTACCCCGAGCACATGGTGTTTTGTATGACAGCTGTAGTATACGTCATATTCTTTCTTCTGTAAAACACCATTCCCTGTCCATCTGATTTCTTGTAGTGCTGTTATGTCAGCTCTTTATTTTGACAGGGCATCGGCTAGCTGCTGAGCAGCTCGAGCTCTATAGAGCGATCGTACGTTCCATAAGAAAATTCGTAAATCGTTTTTCCGTTTTCGTTGCGTTGGTTGTCGTCGTGAGATCAGTCCGTTTCCGAGGCTTGTTGTCGGATTCGTAATTCAAAATTTTACGGAACAGGGAATTAACCTGTTGCCAACCTGAGGAACCAGCCTGATCATATTAGCCAAACCTTTTTTAAAAGGCTTGTTACTAGCGGCCGCCGCAAAGAGGCTATGATCACACTTCCACCAGTCCCGAATAGTTACGGCACGTGCATGTTTTCATATGCTACATGTTATTCCCCCTATTCGTCTGATGGCTGACCGCCAAAAATCATTGCACGCATCTAATACACTTCCAATTTGTTTTCGGCTTTTCCATCTCTCCATAAAAAGCGTTGACTCATCTGATCTTCGTGTTGAATGTCGATCCTGTGAAACATCTCTTTAATATCGGAGCATACACCGATAAGTGCTTCTCGAAACTTAAAAGCACATCCAGCAATGTTTGATTCATATCTGGGCCTGATAACAACTTGTCATTTAAGAACACGGCTCTCGATTAAGCTGCTGCATCGAATACCAGTCTAAATTTTTCTGGTTTGTTGGCATACAAAACTCCAAAATGCGGCATATACCAAATTTTCGACAGCTTTATACAATTTTGATTCACATCGACTTTGTACGCATATCCCTTCTCCACATACTCTTCAATTTTTCTTTTATTTGCTGTTCAAAGTTCAGGATCCTTTTGCATTTTCTTTTCAACTATTTCCTATCGTTTCAAGGCCATTGTGAAACTTTCTGGTCGTCTGACCGATGTCGTCTGAATACCAATGTAGTCCCACTTCATATCGGGAACCGTTCTGTTTTGTGGTTTCTTCCATAATTCGTACTGCTCTTTGATCGTCTTTCATAATTAATTTATGTTTTGGCTTGTATGTCCCCATATTTTCAATACTGAAATAATTTTTCACCATTTCATGAATGTCTTCTAAAACATTTCTTGAGAACATGAATCTAATTCTTGGATAGTTAAAATTCTTTTAATTTTTGTCAAACTGTTATTTTGTGGGTATACTGAGTGTGCTGGACCATAGACTGACTAGCCTAGTTTCGTCTCAGCGATCAAGGGTCCTTTCGATCCCATTTAAAATCGTTTTCTTTCGACTGCCGACTGCGTTTGACATACCCACCAACACCGTAGGTTTTGCATGCACATAGTCGTGGCAACCCTTGCATATCCACAAAATTTGTTGGTAAGTCGATCGTTTGATTTCCAAGCCATTGGAGTTAAATAGTTCCTAATTTTCCTAACAGTCCAGGTCGTTTAGCAATTTCCTCATCAATTAAAGACGGCCTTCATCCAGATATGCATACGTATCTAAAGATGTTCCTATACCAGACAATGTTACTGGGACTATTTTAAAAAATATTTCTGCTTTTTCAACATCTGAAGGACGATGCAAGGTACATAAGGGCTGCGGAGCAATATTAACACCAATGTTCGTTGGCAACTTGTCTTGTGGCCTAGAAAAATCATAATTGTGTCCGGGATTGTGGAGCAATCTATTATGTTTACGCTGACATCCATTAATGTTGCAAATAAACTTGCTTTTGCACGTAAATGTGTTGTGCCCTCGTTTTAAACATGGAAAACATACTTTTTATGATTTTGTCACCTCCAGCGTTCGTCCACAGACATTTTTAGAAAATCCTCACAAGTTGGCAACAAATGATCTTCATCACACAAAATGCATCAAAGTCCATGAGAATTTTGAGTATGAATAACAAAGTTTATTGGATTTACAATAATTTCTTATCAGTGGTACTGAAGTCAACCACCAACCTATAATCTAAATGTTTGCCTTTCATGTAGTTTTGAATACATTCATTATATCTTTCTATCTGAATACAATATACTTCCTTCTTCTTGTATAAACCTTCTTGGTAAAACCACGCGTTTTTCTCTCTGCTCTTATAGGTTATGGGCCCCTCCAAAAGTTTTTAATTTTTTTTTTCGATAAAAATTTAACAATTTAATTTATTAAAAAATTCTTTTGAGAACTAAAATGGTGAAAATAGAAACTGGACTTTCCTTTGAAAAGCTGCTGGGACGGCAGAACTACTCGAACTGGAGCATTGCAGTACAGGCGTATCTCGATCTGGACAACCTTTGGTCATTGAGTACGACACAGATGAGAACGGTCAGCCTAAAATTCCAGTTCCAGAAGATAAGGATAGACGGGCAAGAAGCAAAATAACTTTGGCTGGCAATTGATTCCGTGTGCTACATCCATATCCAAAGTGCCAAGACAGCAAAAGAAATGTGGCAAAGGTTAGCAGATGCCTATGAAGACAATGGTCTGACGCGTCGTGTAGGTCTACTGCGTAAACTTATAACCACTTCACTGTCGAACTGCGGTAACATGGAGCGCTACGTCTAGAAAATCATCTTCACATCTCAGTCACTAAATGGCATTGGTTTTCCAATCGATGAGGAATGGGTTGGAACGCTTTTATTAGCTGGCTTATCTGATGACTACTGACCGATGATTATGGCGCTGGAAAATTCCGGTACAAAAATCACCGGAGATGTCATAAAGACAAAGCTTTTGCAAGAGATGCGACCAGGTGAAGACGATTCTGCATTTTTTGAAGGCAAATATAATAAGCGTCACACAGGTCAGGTTCCGATCTACATCTCACCGTGAGCGCACGCGTGGGAGCGTAGTACAATTGTCTCTGCTGTGTTGATAAAATAAAACAGATTAATAAATAAACACATAAATTCCACCTCCCTTTTTTCAATCACATAAAACTTAAATCAAAATAAAGAAACCTACGCGCCGCGTGTGCAATAATAAAACAAAAAAAAAAATTGCCAAATATAAAGTTTCTTCAGTGCAGTGCAGTGCACTTTCATCTATCAATATAAAGAAAAATAAAATAAAAAACAACACAACGAGTCTTCCTTGTGCTCCCCTCCCTCTCTGTTCCATCTTCGCCCACAATTGTTTCGCATAGCCACTGCAAGTACTGCTGGTGTATACATATCATACAGTGCGGCAATAGACTATGTGAAATGATAACTAGATAAATTGCGGTTAAATTTTTTTTGGGGTTCAGGAGCGGATCAGTTTTAATTTGCCATTAAGGCATAACACTAATGGTAAATTACAACTGTGAAGTTTTAGTGTCCAAAATGAATTTGCTTCATAGTTAACTGTCTTGTTTTGGTTTTTTTTGTGTTTTTGTGTATTGTGATGGCTGGTAAGTTCAGTGTTCATTATAGCAACATTCGTGGGCTTAGGAAAAATTTCCATGCTGCGTACGTTCATACTGTTTTGAACAGGCCAGCTATTTTGGCACTAAGCGAAACTCAGGTTGGTGAAACCACTGACCACTCGGAATTTAACCTTTTCGGTTATAGCTTAGTGCCTTTATTCTTTTCTCACCATGGTCTAGCCGTATATGTACGGAATGATGTTGCCTATCAACTTCTACCACAATATGGTCAGTGCACCAACACAAATTTTAATTATATGTGGTTTAAATTCACCGTCCAAAGGCGCATCATCCACACATGTTTTATTTATCGTAGCCCAAGTTTGGATAGTAATTCGACTTCCAACGAATTCGATGCGCTGTCCGACTCTATCCAGAGAATTGTATCCCACTTTCCGCACAGTGAGATCGTTGTTACGGGCGATTTCAATGTTCACAATTCTTCGTGGCTGCGCTATTCTGGTCAGACAACACCCGAAGGAAGGTATGTCGAGATCTTTGCTGAGTTAAACCACCTGACTCAGTTAGTCGATGAGCCGACTCGGATTCCTGACGTTGCAGGTCAGTCCGCCAACACTCTAGACTTGTTTCTTACCTCTGATCCTAATAAATATACGATTAGTGTATTACCGCCTCTAGGCACATCAGACCATTGTGTCATATCTGCTAATTTCTCATGTCAAAAAACCCCAGTTAAAGAGAAAAACCCTACGAGAACCGTATGGCAATATGAGAAAGCCAACTGGAACGGTCTCAACGACTTCTTCAGGAACTTTAACTGGTCACTATGCTTCCTCGATAGTGACGTGGATTCCAGTACAGATATGGTTACAAACTTAATTCTTTTAGGAATGAGAAATTTTATCCCGAATAGGGTAAAATCTATCAAACCTAAAGAAAACTCATGGTTTGATTCGAGCTGTAAAGAGGTTATTAGGATCAAAGATGTAAGTTTCCGGATTTATAAAGCCAACCCTACTGAGGAAAACCGGAATAAGTTCAAACAAGCTAGAAAGAATTGTAACGGACATATTCGACGCATTAAATTTTTGCATGACCAGAAATTAAGGCAAAAAATACTACAATGTCCCAAAGGTAGTAAAAATTTTTGGTCATTTGTAAAAAATGTGCGCAACACTACGTCATCGTCAGTTCCTACGCTCGTTTCCAATGACACTCCTTTTGTAAGCTCGATTGATAAAGCCAATCTGCTTGCAGCACAGTTTGCTGTTAATTCGATGCTGCCAATGAGTGACATGACTCCTCCTGTACTTCAAAGCGTAAACGATTCTATGGGACTAATCTTCTTTCGCACTCGTTCAGTTGCTAGAGTCCTAAAAGATCTTGACATTCACAAATCCGCTGGCCCGGATAGTATCCCCGCTATTGTTCTGAAGAGGTGTTCTTCAACGCTGGCAAAACCACTGCGTAAGCTTTTCCATCTGTCCTATTCTACTGGTCTCTTTCCGAGTGGATGGAAAACTGCATTTGTCCAGCCTGTCCCTAAAAAAGGTGAATCCTCCTCCCCCTCTAACTATCGTCCAATTGCACTTACGTCCCTTCTTTCCAAGGTCATGGAAACGCTGATCAATTTTCAGCTTAAGAAATATCTTGAAGAACGGAAGCTTCTTAATGACCGGCAGTATGGCTTTCGTTGCAATAGGTCCACTGGTGATCTCATGGTTTATCTCACCGAACAGTGGAATAAATCTTTACATCGTTTTGGAGAAAGTAAGATTATTGCACTTGATATTTCAAAGGCATTTGATAGAGTTTGGCATCAAGCTCTCTTATCGAAAATGCGTGCTTTTGGTATTGATGAATCTCTTCTTTGTTGGGTTAGAAATTACGTTTCGGACCGTTCAATTCAAGTAGTATTGGACGGGTTCAAATCTGATATCCACAAAATAAACGCTGGTGTGCCCCAGGGCTCCGTTTTGTCTCCGATGCTCTTCCTTATTTTTATAAATGATCTTTTGTCTGAAACTTCTAACCCACTACACTGTTTCGCTGATGACAGTACCCTCTGCTTTTCATATTCGTTTTTAGATTCTCATCCTTGTTCTTCGGATGTGGACTATCAACGGCAGCGTATGATAAGCTCATTAAATTCTGATCTTGACAGCATTGTTTAATGGGGATTTAAAAACCGTGTAGAATTTAATGCTTCGAAAACTCAATGCTGCCTACTGTCGCAAAAGCGTAACCCTCCCCCAATGCCACTATCCATGGGTGGTACTTGCATCGAGGAGATTGAACAACTATCGGTCCTAGGTATGTGCATCACAAACCACTTGCTGTGGAGTGATCATATATTTGACATCGCCAAAAATGCTGCTAAGTGTTTAGGTTTTCTCCGACGATGCAAGAAGTTTTTTACCCCTTCTGATCTGGCTACAATTTACAAAGCTTTTATTCGTCCTAAACTTGAGTATAACTCTCATATTTGGGCTGGAGCCCCAATAACGTACTTGAGTCTTCTGGATAGAATTGAAAAAAGAGCTTTAAAAATGATAGGAGATCGTTCTCTTACTGAGACATTTGCTTCTCTTGAACACCGCCTCAAGGTCTCATGCCTGTCATTGTTTTATCGTTATTTTTATAAACAATGCTCTAGTGAAATAGCCAGTTGCATTCCTCCCCTTAAACAATTCAACCGTAATACCCGTACTGCTAGGAATGCCCATCAGTTTACCCTTGAGCCCAATTTCGGACGTACTGTTAAGTACAGAGATTCTTTCTTTAGCCGCACTACGCGAATGTGGAATGCTTTACCAGACACAGTATTTCCCACTCATTACAGTCTGCAGACATTCAAAACCAATGTGCATCGGTTTCTCCTTTCTAATCCTATCCTCATTTCCTAATTGCTCGCACTGTGTTTAATCATTATAAGGGTATTCATAACCCCTTTAGTGCGCGCTCAATATAAAAAAAAAAAACAATTAACTCGGAGCAGCTAAGAGGTCCAAAATGTCGCAGATATCATAATTTCGGCCACATTGCCAAGAACTGCCAAATAAAATCAGTGCATTCGAACGGCAATGATAGGAAATTGCATCATGCATTCGGTGCTGCACTCTCCACAGTTGGTTTTGGAATCAGCAAAGATTGGTATTTTGATTCAGGCGCAACATCCCACATGACTTACAGTCAGGATTTACTGAAAAATCCGAAAGAAGCAACTGGTACAGTCATTGCGGCAAATAAAGGGGTAATACAAGTCACATCCACTGGAAATCTCACGTTGAAAGCTGGAAAAAGCGCAGACGATGTAATTGAGATCTATGATGTTCAGTGCATTTCAGATCTTAGTGCCAATTTACTATCTGTTAGCCGCACACTGAAACGAGGTTATACGGTTGTTTTTCGAAGCAAGGGCGTTCAAGTGCTTGATCGAAACCAAAAGGTAACTGCGACCGGATCACTTAATAATGATTTATTTAGGTTAGATACCGAATCCCCGAGCAAAGCACTTACTTGTGGAGCAACTGCTTCTCGCAACCTTTGGCATAGGCAAATGGGGCATCTCAATCACAACAGTCTCAACCAATTAAAAGGAGGTTTGGCAAGAGGCATCAACTTTACAAACCAATCCGAAGGAGATTGCAAATAGTGTCTCATTGGAAAACAATTAAGGCTTCCTTTCAGTAAGCAAGGTAAGAGAGCTACTAATCTTTTAGAACTCGTACATTCCGACATTTGCGGGCCGATGGAGCATGAGTCTCTCGGAGGTAGCCGATATTTTCTATCTTTCGTTGATTACTACTCGCGAAAAAAATTTGTTTTCTTTCTTAAGACGAAGTCAGAACACGAAGTAAGTCATTGCTTCTTAGAGGTCGTAAATTTCGCGGAAAACCAAAGTGGCAAAAGGCTAAAGAAGCTCCGTACAGACAACGGAAAAGAGTACTTAAACTCAAAGATGCGACAAATTATAAAAAGAAGGGAATTCATCACCAGACGACGAACGTTCACACACCAGAGCAGAATGGGCTCCGAAAGAGAAAGAGACAACCGATCCATTGTAGAGAAGGCCAGATGTATGCTAGCCGATGCCAACATGTCAAAGGTGTTTTGGTTGAAGCCGTTGCGTACTCTATTTATCTATTGAATCGTTCACCGTCGAAAGGTACTGGCATGACACCTGAGGAGTCATGGACTGGAATGAAACCCGATTTGTCACATATAAATGTTTTTGGAACGACAGTCATGACACACATTCCAAAGATAAATCGCAAAAAGTGGGACGCAAAGGCACATGAGTGCATACTAACTGGATTTGATGAAAATACTAAAGGCTATCGTCTGTATGACAATTTAATTTTCAAGAGCCGCAATGTAACATTCATCAATGAAAAAAGTAGTGCAGGTGAATCTTCACAAAAATCTCGAATTCCGGAGGTACGTAACAAAAGCAGTACTGCAAGTGAACCACGATTTGTTAAATTGAAACTTTTCAACGAAATTGATACCAGTGCCGACGAAGAAAGTGTCAAACCAACAAATTCACCCTCGCCTAAAAATGATTCATCTGATGCGTTCCCTCAGCAACCAATCTCAAATACATCAGCAACACCGATGTTGAGGCGCAGCGACAGGGAACGCCGCATACCAGGCAAGTACAAAGATTTTATTATTGAGAACAATTGTAGTTCCTTTTCCTCTTCTCAATCTAGTAGCGATGAGTCGTTGGATGACTGTGAACCTGAGCTGATGAACGAAGAAAGAAGTTAATCTTCACAGTCCGATGCTAGAGCAGATGTGAACTAAGGATTTACTGGACTTGTCGCGCCTCAATCGTACCCAAATAGTCTTGTTTCGGTAGAGAACCAGCTAGTACTTAACCTCCACGATGTGGGGCGCATCATCCAAGGCAAGTATCCTAAAGTAAACTCAGTTCAAAGTTAAAGGACTGCTAAGCATTTTTCACGGCAAATCTCAGATGATCCAGCGACGCCAGAAGAAGCATTGTTGAGTTCAGATGCAAGTTCACCGCTTTTCTACAGGGATGCCATCACCGCTTTTCTACAGGGAGAAATATCTGAAGACATCTATATGGAACAACCCCCCCCCCGTCTAAACAAAGCGCTATACGGGCTTAAACAGTCCTGTCGCATTTGGAATATAGAACTGGACCAAGCGCTTAAAAATCTTGGACTGGATCAATCAAGGTATGATTCCTGTGTATACCACAAATTGATTCTGAAAATATCCTTATACTAGCCATATATGTGGATGACAATCTGTTGTTTTCAAACAATAGCAATTGGCTAAAGGAAATCAAATACAGTTTGCACCAAAAGTTCCAGATGAAAGAACTAGGACCAGCCACACACATTCTTGGAATGCGTATCACCAAGGGTCAAGATCTCATCGCTCTAGACCAAGAACAATATATAGAATCAATTCTAGTTAAATTCGGAATGCAGGATTCTAAACCAGTGAGGATACCGATGATTGCCAGTCAAAAGTTGTCAACTCAAGATGATTATGAGCTTCAAAACGTTCCGTATCAGGAAGCAATAGGATGCCTCATGTATCTATCTCAGTGTACCCGACCGGATATAAGTTTTTGTGTCAACACTCGAAGCCGTTTCAATTCTAAACCAGGACCACAGCACTGGCTCGCTGTAAAACCTCTATTCCGTTATTTGCGTGGAAGCTCATCGATGAAGCTGAAATTTCAAAAAGGTAAAAATCATGACATCATTGGCTTTACAGATGCTGATTGGGCAGCTAACATTGATGACAGGAAGTCCACAACCGGTTTTGTTTTCCTAGCTCAAGGAGGAGCTATATCCTGGTGCTCTAAGAGGCAACACACTGTTGCATTATCATCATGCGAAGCTGAATATATGTCACTGTCAGCAGCAGTTCAGGAAGCTATTTCGTGGAATGGGCTTAAAACTGAAATGTTGAAGCAGCATCACAACACACTTCAAATTTTGTGCGATAATCAAAGCACTATAGCAATTTCAAAAAATAATGGGTTTCACCCCCGGACGAAACACGTTGACATACGTCATCACTTCGTGCAAGATACGCTCAGCAAAGGTAAAATCAAAGTCAACTACATCTCTACCGAGGAACAAATAGCAGATATCTTAACAAAGCCTTTGGATAAAGTCAAAGTGGAAACTTTCCGAAAGACAATGGGAATACAAAGCAACCTTTTAGCTTAAGGAGGAGTATTTGATTTACAATAATTTCTTATCAGTGGTACTGAAGTCAACCACCAACCTATAATCTAAATGTTTGCCTTTCATGTAGTTTTGAATACATTCATTATATCTTTCTATCTGAATACAATAAACTTCCTTTTTCTTGTATAAACCTTCTTGGTAAAACCACGCGTTTTTCTCTCTGCTCTTATAAACTTCTTTCTGGTTTCAGGTGCATTTCGACAACTTGATACGACGTAATTTGTCGTTGCCTGTATCACTCTGGCTACGTTGTTAAAAAATGCAGAAAAATTATTATTGTTAATTTTAATTTTAATTCTGGTCCACTCCGCTTAAGGGCAATTTTAAACTTAGCTCATCAAGTAAAAAATGATTACTTGTTGAGTGGCATTTGATACTTCCAGGAAAATCACTATGCTTTTCACTTTAACAACAAGGGGCATAATATATCTATCAGGTTTCCCCTGGTATTGATTGAATCATTTTAAGTTTTGCTATTTGGCTTTTCATCAACATATCTGAGTGTTAAAAACTATACTCTATTTGTAACATTGTTAGGGTAAATCAATAGTGCATCCACTACCTGTTTAGCATCTCCATAAAGACATTTTTGACGCCTCATCTGGTTTTCTAAATTACTGTAGCTAAACATCCTTGTAGTTTCGTTATAAAGGCTTATGAATGATGGCCATTCCACCGGAAGTCCTTCAAATCTAGGTACATCATGAGGTTAATGTCTTGGGTCGGCTTGATGGTGTTGTGGTTGAGACTGTGACTGGTACATGTTGTTGGGTTGGTACAGGGAACACTGTGGATGACTGTGGCTGTGATGCACATTTTAATTGTCAGAGGTATAAACGGTGTACCTAGGTATTTATTTAAAGCAGTTTAAATTTAAATGCTTATTAGAACACTAGGTAGGTATCCATACATATGGCTTTCACAATTTATTAAAACAAATTAAGGAGGTAGGTATCTATGTATATGTTTAAAGTTTTTTTTTTTTTTTGTTTTTCAGATTTAAAATTTTATTTTATTGGTTGAATTAATTTAATTTTATTGTAAATATATATTTATGCAATAATATATAGACTTGAATAACGTTGAAAACCGTAATGACTTTTAAGTCTTTAAACCGTATTTTAATTTTCAAGGGTGTAAATATAATTTCCCGGAAAAAGTTTTTTTTTTTTTTTTTTTTTTTTTCAAATTGCTGTTGGCAAATCGTATTTTTTATATACGACAATGTACACTGCACACACTTTTTATTTTTAAGTTTTTTCCCTTTTTAAAATTTTTAAATTGTTATTTAACGTTTTTTTTTATTGTTTTTTAATGTTTAAAATTTCACGCACTGTCCTTTAACGGACCCGAAGGACCATTTTCTTGAACTAAGTCGTAGGTTCAAGAATTTAATTTAGAGAAAGTTATTTTAACCAAGTCGTGGTCAAAATATATAATTTATAAATAAAAATTTAAGGCGACCAAGTCGTGGTCAACGTATTTAAAAGAAATAAAAAAGTTGTTTTATTCTAACGTTATAATAATCTTTATTTTACTAATTATTAAACTGTTCCAAGTTATAGCTATCTAAATGCCTTTATAATCGCAAGTAATTATCTATTTACTTTTAGCAATTTTACATAATTTAAGACTTCAAGCATTTTACATGTTACAACAAAGGATAGATATATATTAATACATTATGTTTTCTTTCAACTTTACATTTTGGCTTTAGTTGGTTTTCGTTTCTCTGCACATTCGGATTATTTTAGATTTTGTGAAGTTAATATGTATATAAATAATTGTGTGTTTTATATTTAATTGTGACGCTGCACTGGATTAATTATTGATTGTGCATTTTGCAACATGCAAATAATTAAAATTTGCACTTCAATAATTAATCCATTGTATAATAACAATTTCTTCAAATATACAGATATATATATAGATCGTGGTTGTGAGTTTCTGCTTGTGTTGTTGTTGTGTTTTGTTTTCTGGTGGCCAACACTAACATTATTGTTCAAAAATATGGATCCGACGTAAGTGATAAAATAAAATAATTCAATTGTCTTTTATTAAATTGAAATTTATTCAAGGCTGTTTTATCGGAAAATGGTGATTCATTCTTTGAAAAATGGGTTCGTGAATGTATGTCGGAAGGATTTGAAATTTGATATATGTACGTTTTTTCATTAATAATATTTTAACTATGTGTCTGTAAGGCACATTGCCTTTTAAAATGCAACAGGTGTTGCACGACACTAGTTAGAAGGAATAGATAGATAGGAAAGAATTGTTTTGGTACAATGGATAGAGAGCTAGTTGATTTTTATTTTTCATTGCATAACCTCATGGGCGACGTCCAGCATAAGCTGGGAGGTATGCTGAAAAGAAAAAAATGCTTTGTACTCAAGTGAGGATTGAACCTGCACCCTCTGGGTTAACAAGCAAGCACTCCATCCATTGTACCATTGCCGCCCACATTAATCTTTACAAAGGATGAATTCCTTAAACCCCTCAATATGGTGCAACAATTCTTGTCAACATTAGGCCCAGAAGAAATGTCTTCACAAGAAAACACCAAGGAGCGACTTGGATTGTTGTTTCAAATTATAAGAAAAATGCAACATGACGTACATCCTTTGGGAATCCCCGAAACAAATCTCGTATCACACACACCACTAATTGAGCAGTTCAAGGATGTGTAAATGGATGGGTGCCTGCAAAAGCTGCACAAATACTAGAAAGCTTATTACAAGCGGGTATTCCAGTATGGTTTGTTTCCCAACTCGAGGAAGAGATCTTAAAGTGTAAATACACCAAAGTGAGAACCTATACAACACATTATTTGTTTCTTATTTCAAATGATTGTTTTTCTTTTTAAGGATATGATGAAAACTATGGACATTGTATTTGCTGTAATGCATTTAGATATTGAAAGAAACACGGTTGCTATTCTGGGACGTATTGTTCCACTTATTTTTTTCAATAAAACTGGAAGGTAATTTTTATTTTATTTCATTTAAATCAAACTAAAATGTATAATAATGTTTTTTTGTGAAGATATAACTGAGTCGCAATCGTTTGTCTTGGCAAGATTGTGCGTCTATTGAATTATATCGAATTTAGAAACAAGAACACCTCCATTGAAAAAACGATCTCGATCGGAAGATTTGGATGAAGTTGACATTGGCAATCCAGCAAGAATACTTAAACTGACAAATACTGAAAGTTCAGATAATTCGAGCTCCAGTGATTTAGCAATGGAAACACACCAGAACAGTAAAGAACCACCTTCTGTCATCATTTTATTTCATTTTTCAATTTATTTCTCTTCTTGTCGAGTGTGGTAAAGATCGTGTTAAGCCTGTCTTAAAGTTGCTACCAAATAATTTGATACAAAATTTACTTAAAGTTATGGTGACGGATGAAATAACTGTTGGGCTTATTTTCCGGTATGTATTTAAATAACCATATTTTGCATTAAAATATTTATCGTTATATTAATATCATTCTAGAATTTATGATCTGAGAATCAATACTGGTAGACAATCTGATGCCGTTTCGAATTTGTGTTTATGTCTTAACATAAATTTAGGAAAATTAAGCACCCAATTGAAGATATCAAAGTCAGTATTTCAACCGTAAATTATTTCTAAACACAAAGAGGTAAATAAACAAGAAATGTAATACATAACAAGATTTTGTTATAATTTTTTAAAATTTTTTTTATCGCAATGAAGAGTTTTGTACACCATCTGTTGAGAAAAAAACATTTCGACTTGAAACAAAAGTATCAATAACATCATACATATTCAATCCAAACAATCCAAATTATTTCAAGAAAAAAAATTGTTTATTATAAACTGCCTTGCTGAGAAGTCGGAATCTTCCAGCAAAACATCAACATCTGATGGTGGAACAGTTCTGTCCTTTAATAAATTGTGTATTACAGCAGTTGCCACAATTACTACAACACTTGTTTCAACATGTGTTCGTAGTTCTAAAAAAATAAAATCATTTATTATTGTGTGCATATTTATTTATTTTCAGTCTATGTACTTACTTGTTCCAATAACCGGAAATATTATTTTCCACACACCAATGGCTTGTTCCACAATCCGCCTTGTCCGGACAAAAGCATTATTATATCGTCTAACAGAGGAGTAATTAAATAGATTTTGCAGGCATAACCTGCATCACCAATTAAAATTACATAAAGGAACTCCCCGCATTCTAACCGAGCTTTTAGACTGGAAAAATTGAAAATCGTTTGTCATGCGTTGGCCAACTACAAAATGTATACAAATGTTTAGCAATTGTTTTTATTACATTTGTGAAGTATTACCGTGCAACGATATCCATAATTCTCATGTTTGAGTCGACCACAATTTGCGTATTAATGGAAAAATAGCCTTTTCGACACCGAAACTGCTCCGCTAATGGCCCGCCGGTAGACTCTATTGGTATGTGAGTACCTGCAGAGTCAAAAAGTGGGTTTAGAATGAAAAATGTATGAAAAATATAACTATGTATATTTACCGTCTATAACCCCTATTATGTTTAGTAGTCCTTGCATATTATAAAAACCCTGTTTTATTCCATCTTGGTTTTCAGTCGAAGGAAACTTTATCTCTTCTGCGGCCAATTCAGCAATTGCTCTTGATACGCAAACAATTATCCTTGAGACCGTAGGCTGTGATATTCCAAACAGGTCCGCTCCAACGATTTGGAAACAACCGGTAGCATAAAACCTTAAAGCTATAAGGAGCTGCTCACGAGGAGGAAACGGGTCGTTTTTATTATTTAAATATACAAACCTATGCTGAATCCTCGCGAGTAGTTAATCCAACATGAAATTTGGAAGCCGAAATCTTTTTTCAAATTCTGCATCTGAAATGCCTTCATTCCAATTGAATTTTGAAAATGTATTTCTGGGATTTCTTCTAGGAAGGCTTTCCAGAAGTTCAAACAAAAAATCTTCATCCGAACTGGATCCTGAAGATGAAGACGAAGAAGAAGAAGATGAGCCCATAGCTATTTTGTTTTGAGTGAGTTCGCACTCACTCTACTATAAAAGTTGTGTTCAACCATTGTATATAAATTTATATAGTACAACCATGGAGCAGCGCCATCTAAAGAAAGTTGTTAACTGCACATTTGGAGGTTCTTACATTTACTAAGTGTCTATTCTGTTACCCTAACAATAGTCGTCTACGAAACAAATTAATAATATATAATGTATTTTATTGGCTCTAAAATTCATATTTCCTTGACAAGAGTCGTAAACAAAACAAAAATAATATATGTTTACGACTGTTTGGTTGTTGTGGTTTAACATTTGTCGGACTGATCTAATTTCTTTTTTAGTGCAATAAAAATGAGAAAAAATGAGTAAACAAAGAATTATATGTTATTACTATTATTATTTGTTATTTCTAACCAAAAATCTAAATAAAATTATTTTTTAAGAAATGGACGCTAGAAGAACACCAAACTTGACGCCAAGGGAAAAAGACAGAATATTCGCTATTGTTCTCCGATATGCTGCTCTGGTAGAATAAAAAAAAAAAACAGATAGCATAAGCATACCGAAAAAAATGAGAGTTGCGAAAAAGTAGCAAACGAGTTTAATGCTACTAGCAGCTTTAAACGATCTGCTAAACAAATCAAAGCATTTTATCAAAATTCAAAATCTAATTTAAAAAAAGATCTCAGAAATATGTTTGACAGTAGCAATGACTATTTTGAAGAGGTTTGTAAATCTGTTGGTACAACTTTACGTTTTTTTTATAATGATCTTCGTTTTAGCATTTATATTCAGGAGTTTCTTATGAAACAGAAGAATCTACCACAACCCAACCACAGACATCAACACCAACAACGATTCTGGCATTACCATTTTCACAGAATTCACCCGCTACAACATCACCACAGTCATCATCCATCCCATGAACACACCCAACATTTCGCAGAAACGAATTTGTGCAAACAACAATTGTGGCGACAGAAGTTTTACCACAAGACTCCCCCACAACATCAGCACCATCATCCTTCATCCCAACAACACGACCAACAACACGCCCAACTCGCAAAAAGCGCGATAACAAGGAATTTGAGCAAATGATGCTTGAGTTGGGAGAGCTTAAGAAAGCAAAACTAAAATCAGCTGCAGAAAAAAATGAAGCCAAGCGTGATTATTATAAATTGAAAATGGAGGCTTTAAAAAAAAAATTTAAAAAGAAGATACATAACTAAGTTCTGGTAATTTATTCTCAAAAATGTATATTCTTGTAAATCTTGGAACCAACCAGTTTCAAAATGTAGGACTAATAAATATAATCTACTGTACTATCATACAGGTATTTATCATTTTACCTGCACCAATTTCAAAGAGCCGCTCTTCTTTTCCTTGTAGACAATAATTTATTGCCTAAATACCTGTATTCTCTAAATACTTGACTTCAGTGTTACAAGTCGATATCTACCCCTATCCAACCGATTTGATTTAACTAAACGAAATGAAATTTAACATTGCCATACACATTGATACACTTAAAACATTGCTTGGAACCTCATTATATTTTAAAACATG
This sequence comes from Baccha elongata, assembly GCA_951217065.1. Classification (NCBI taxonomy): domain Eukaryota; kingdom Metazoa; phylum Arthropoda; class Insecta; order Diptera; family Syrphidae; genus Baccha; species Baccha elongata. The sequence continues at coordinate 97,026 of CATNUY010000036.1, forward strand.
TTCCAAGTGTATGGGCCAAAAACATTTGCCATTAAACATTTTAAACACTCCCTTCATCAACCCCCTTGGAATCAACCAGTTATAGGATAATTATAGTAATAGGATCAGAGTCAGTAGACACAAGTATGTAGGTACATCCATATATAAAAAAGAAGGTTATGCTCTATTTAGTTAAAATCATTTTATTTTTTCAATACCGGTACACAATGACAAAGCGTAATTTTTCAACGGCTAGATCTTGTCATTACTGATAGGTACCTATGTGATTTTATCATAGGTATAGCTGCCCAACCATCACTTGCAGTTGTCTGGAGGTCTGGATGAATAAGTTTTTCAAAGTACATCAGAACATCATAGGACATTGATGAGTCTCCAACCACCTGAGATACAAATTCGTTTAAAAAAAATAATATTAGCATTTACTGTCCTTACCTTAGATAACTTAGATCTCACATGACCATAGGGAGGTAGGTAGGTAGGTAAGATGGCGGTTTCGCAGAACAACTGTTCCGAATAAAGCACAGAAAAGCGCCGTTTGATATAGTGGTAGTGACTGTTAAGCTAAGGGGATCAGTTTTTGGTCTGTGCCCGCAGTCACAAGGGAAGAACCTAGGTCACACTGTGTGCTGGGTGGTTCCATTTGGACTGAAAGGCGACCAAATAACTTTACACTAGATCTATATGAGGCTAGGCCCGTTCAAAGGCGGTACACCTGCCAGGTGTAAATCCGTGTTTTGATGTTTTCGCTGCAAGATAGAGTAAGTCCTAGTCCGAAAAGCTAGTCCTAAAGGTAAGTTCCAGAAACTTAAAAGGTGAAAATTGAAATGGAAAGTGAGTGGGTGCTTTGAAAAGCTAAGGGGACCAATTTTTGGTCTGTGCCCGCAGTCCCATAGGGATGTACTGGAACTTGCCGATGTTAAATGAATTCTGCAAACCAATGAATTCTGAAAATGAACTTCCAGCTGAATATCTAAATAGTTCTCTAGCACAGCAGGTGCAGGTGACACGACTAAGAAAAAGCGAACAAGAATTAAAAGAAGAAGAGGAATTGCAATTAGCTTTTGCACTTAGTCAATCAGAAGCTGAAGTAAAGAAAAAACAGCCTGCAGTAACAACTTATAGAATGTTACAACGATCACCAAGTCCTGAAGCACCACCACCAACTCCAGGTATTGTCGAAGATCCAGATTTGGCTAAGTATTTAAATCGCAGTTATTGGGAACAAAGAATGTTACTGAGTCACCAGCCAGTCCATCGGCATCGAGTCCAATGCCTCAATTGACAGCAGCTCCTGTTATAAGTAACAAGATGTTGCCCGATGAGATTCAAATCGATGAATTCGCCAACAATATGAGAATTCAAGTAGAAATCTTTATTAATTGAATGAAACCGAATTCAAGTCGCGGACGTAGTATTTCCAATGATAGTTCTGTTCAAACACTCTTTATGACTTTGACATCATTGCATTCGAATCAATTATCATATATTAAAGAAATGGACGACAAACGAATGTGTTATGAACAACTGCAAGATAAATTAGCACAAATCAAAGATTCTTGTGCTGCTCTTGATGTACTCCGACAAGAACATATTGAAAAACTTCGTCGTATTGCCGAAGAACAGGAACGTCAACGTCAAATTCAAATGGCACAGAAACTTGAAATAATGCGAAAAAAGAAACAAGAGTATTTGCAGTATCAAATGCAATTGGCTTTGCTACGAATTCAAGAGCAGGAGCGTGAAATGCAGATGCGACAGGACCAACAAAAGGCTCAGTATCGAGTGGGTCAGACTGCATTTTCCTTTATGCCGAATCCGAATCAACATGCTTCACCAAGTCATCAAATGAACAATGTCTGGTATGTTTACGCCTGGAATGCCAGGCGTCCAATTACCAAACCACCCAGGCATGATGGTTGCTGGAATGCCACATAGCCCCATGGTTGGTAGGAATACACAGAATACTGTTAATCAACACATGAGTTCACATCCAAACCCTGTTGATGGACTGACAAATATGAATGTTCCTAATCCAGGCACACCCCAACAACATCCGCATCCGCAAATGAATCCTCATGTAATGATGCAGCAGCATAATGTCGTACAAAATCAGTCCCCCATACCTAATGGAATGGTTCAAACAACTCAAGCTCCATCACCAATGGTTCATCCAATGCAACAACCTCCCGTAATTCCAATACATATGAACCAACCCGTTGCAATGCCAAATATGGATCCTCAACAGCCACCAGTTCAAACAACGATCGCTCATCCTGTTCAACCTGTTGCTCCACCTCCAGTTGAAAATACGGTTCCAGGGCCTGCAGCCAAACAAATTGAAGAACCACCCAAAGAGGAGGTTACTACAGCTAATTTAATAAGCTTTGATTAAGTTGAGCATTTAATATTGTGAGTTTTTGATTTATTTTTATTTTTCTTTGATAAGAGATTGTATTTTATCAGCTTAGATTTTCATTCCGTATAACAAATATAAAAATGCGATAATATTATTCAAATAAATAACAAAATATTTTATTTGTTTTGACATTCATTGCAACTGCCAATTCGTTATTTCTTTTTGACATTTTTGTTCGAAAAAGAGAACCGAGTAGAGATGGGATCCGCCATTTTCGCATATTCGAAAAAGAACTATTAAGGGTCGGTGAATACCAAGTTATATTCATAAGTTATGAAGCTCATAAACTTAAGAGCATTTTATGAGCGGTCGATGAATACCGCCCTTAATATATCAATATTCAATATATATATAGATAAAATTAACATTTAATAATTTGATATGTTCATATAAATTTTAACAAAATCAATTAAGAATAATTAATAATCTATTTTTAAATGAGTTTCTAGACAAATATATATCCAAATTTACATAAAACAAGTTAAATAAAATACAACTTGCAGAAACTGGTTCACGTTGACCGTACGAATCGGTTCCCACTGTTAGACTTAGGAAATGGGCCTGCAATATCGATGGCAATTCTTTCAAAAGGTGCTCCAACGTTGTACTGTTGCATCTTACTCTGTAGTTTTCTGCCTGGTCCCTTGGTGGCTGCACAAGTGACGCATTTTCTGCACCATTTTTCCACATCGTCTTTTGCATGCAGCCAGTAGAAACGTTCTCGAATTTTCTCCAGAGTTTTGTTGATACCCAAATGGCCTCCAGAAGATCCATCATGCATGTCATTAACCTTTGTCCGGGGCACAACAAGCTGCATCACATAGGTTTTGCCATCTGAGGATTCCCATCTTCGTTTTCATTGTGCCCAATAGGATTTGACGGTCGGACTTCTATCAGAAATGTCTCCCCATTCTGGTTTCTCTTCATGTTCTTTCCATGCAAGAATGGGTTCGATGTCCAAATCTTCTTGCTGAGCATTCCTGATTGCCTCGTTACTCCAGCCGCCAATGGGTTCAACTGTTGTTCGCTGTGTGGCAATAGATTAATTTTCTTCCTGGCGAGTGCGATGCTTGCAGTCTTGGTTACATGGCCAACGAGATAGGGCATCTGCATTCGAGTGTAGTTTTCATTTTCGATGTTGGATTTCATAGTCATATGTCTGAAGTCTCTCGATCCACCTGGCTACTTGACCTTCTGGATTTTTAAAATTCAAAAGTCATCTTAGCGCTTCATGGTCCGTTCGTAAAAGGAACCTCTGTCCATAGATGTATTTATGAAAGTGTTTTGTGGCCAAAACCAAAGCAAGAAGTTCTCTTCTGGTTACGCAGTAATTTCTCTCTGTCTTTGAGAGCACCTTGCTGAAGTATGCTACAACTTTTTCTTGGCCGTCATGAACCCGGGAGAGAACGGCTCTTATTCCGACATTGCTTGCATCTGCATCGATTATAAACTATTTTCCAGGAGTTGGATAGGTTAACACTCTAGCATCACACAAGTGTCTTTTAAGTTCCTTAAAGCTTTTCTCGCACTCATTTGACCACTTGAATTGTTTTCCTTTATCTGTGAGTTGGTGCAAGCTTTTGGCGATTCCGGCAAAATCTTTCAAAAATCTTCGGTAATATGTAGCTAGCCCAAGAAAACTTCTAAGTTGATGCTTGTCTTGTGGATTTTATCATATTCTTCACAGCTTCCACTTTATCGGGATCAGCTCTTACCCCTTGAGACGAGAAGTATGCCCCAAATACTTCACTTCAGACTTGAACAGCGTACATTTTTTTGGATTGAGCTTCAGATGAGCATTTCGCAATCTCTGGAATACCCCTTTTAAGTTTTCACAATGCTCGTCAAATGCTTTCCCAAACACGATGACATCATCCAAATAGACTAGACAGGCTTTTGAAGTGAGCCCTTGTAGAACGCATTCCATTAAACGCATAAATGTTGCAGGAGCGTTACACAGGCCAAAAGGCATTACTTTGAACTGCCATAAACCGTTACCTGTCGAGAATGCAGTTTTCTCCCAATCTTTTGGGTGAATTTCAACCTGCCAGTAACCACTCTTCAGGTCCAATGTTGAAAAACATTGAGCTACAGCCATCGCATCCAGAGTATCGCTTATCGTAGGCAGAGGATAACTGTCCTTCTTGATGACATCGTTAAGCCTTTGGTAGTCCACACAGAATCGCATACTTCCGTCCTTCTTTTTGACTAGTACGACTGGTGATGCCTCAGGAATTTTTGAATTCTCGATTAAACCATCTTTCTGCATTGTCGATATCATATTGGCTAAAGGCAAGCGCATTGCTGGTTGACGGATCGGCCTTGCATCACCAGTATCGATTCGATGCTGTTCAAATTGTGTTCGTCCATATTGCCCGTCCTGTGAAGCGAAAACATCAACGAACTCTTGTAGAAGGTTTCCAGCAACTCGTAGCTGTTGTTTATCGAGATTACATTTTTCTCTTCAAAGCAATGACTTTATCTGGATTCACTGATTTTTCGGGATGTTCTTCGGTTATCTTTCTTATTGCGCTACAGGGTCACATTAACGGACAACTTCTCCTTTTCTGAGCTTGATCTCATATGGTTTGATGTTTAGTATTCGTATGGGCACCATGTTATTTTGAGGTGCCACCAGCGTCTTTCCCACGATGCAATTTTGGGAGCAATGCTCAGAGTCTGGTTCTACCATGAGGTATCGATGGCTCCCAGAATCATCTTTGATGTTTGTCCAAACAAAGACTTCTGACGAAGGAGGTGGGCACATATCTTCTTTGATGATTGCTCTTATCGATGATGAGTTTTGATTGCCATAAACCATTGGAATCTCTATATTTCGGTATATAAGAACTTGGTTAACAATGTCGAGAATTATTTCATGCTTTTTCATAAAGTTGATTCCAATAATGCACTCGTCGCATATATCTGCCACTAGAAATGGATGTTCAAACTCCAGTTCTACCAAGCGGACCCGAAGTCGGAATTCTCCGTATACACTCTTGCTGCTTCTCCGGTTGCAGTCTTCAGACAATAGCTGTTGGTGTTGTGTAGCCATGCCATCTTGACCTAGTCTCTTCGTACAATGGAAGCGGTGGCACCGGTGTCGATGTTAACCACGTATTGCTTGTTGTTAATAGCTGCTTCCACAGTTAGACTTTTATTATTTCGTTTAGTCTGCGAGACTTGGATGATGTTTTTGGGGCCATAAATACCAGAAACCAGCTTCTGTCCCTCGATGTTGGTTGTTACTCGTTTCCCTGCTGGGAAACTTGATGAGGTGGGGCGTTGGTCTTGATTTTTAGTCTCATTTGATGTATTATTTCTGCTTCCGCAATGTTGACATGCGCTTCTTCTTGGTGGCATTCGGCACTGGCGCTGGAAATGTCCGGTCTTGTTGCAATTCCAACACCGGATGTGTCCAACTCGACGGTTGTTCTGGAATGCCATTCTTTGGCAAGAGCATTCTTCTATAGCAACTTCTTTTACCCGATGTCCTTCTAGTGAAGCCTGTTCAGCTGCTTCCATAGTCAAGGCGAAAGCTAATGCTTCTGGAAATGTTCGTTTTCCATCTGTTCGTACTGCTCTCTGGAGATTAATGTAAGGCAAGGCACGAGCAAAGGTTTTCGCAGCGAATTGGTTTATGAATTCCTTGCCCGCAGTTGGATGTGCCAAGTGAGCTAGTCGATGTCGATGTCTGCTTGAAGCTGATGAGGAGTTTCTCCCCCTTTCTGAACTCTCGTGTTTAGTTGAACTCTAAAGACTTCTTGCATCTCCAAAGCGTTTTTCAATGGCTTGTTAAAGTGCACTTAAGTTGCCATGCATCTCTGCTGATATTGTTTACAGTAACTTAGTAGCAGGTCCTCTGAGAGCCAGTGTAAGTGCAACAAACTTGTCTTCATCGTCCCAGCCACTTTGTCATTTCTGCTGCTTCGCACTGTCTCTTATAGATTGACCAAGAAGTTTGTCCATCAAAAGTTGGGGGATACATTTCTTTTCATTTTAAATAGTAACTGGAAGTTTCTCGTACCTTCAGTTTTCTTATCCTGTCCAATTCTTTGGCAATATTTCCATATTTTTGCTTGAATTTTCCTTCTAAATTCTCGAACTTCCCGTCAATCTTAGTCTCAACTGTTATCAGTTGTTTTTCGAAGGCTTCAAATCTTTCGTCAGCAGCAACGAACTTGTTTTGCAACGCAGTGAGCTTATCTTCGAGAATCTTCTTTTCTTCTTCAAGAATGCTGTTTCTAAGTTCTTTTGCTCATTTCTTTGATATTCGAATCGTTCGAGAAGTTTCGTTTGTTCATTTTTTTGTTCTTCTCCTTGATTTATTTTTTTTTTTTTTTTATAATAGGCACGCACTCAAGGGATTTTTGTTCCCTTTTTATGCCAAAGCACAGTGCGAGCGTTAGGAAAAATGGGATAGACGGAGAGGGTTAAGGATGAGGTGTCGGTTAACATTAGTCTTGAATTCCTGAACACTGCAATGACTGGGGAAGACAGAGTGTGGAAGAGAGTTCCACATTCGCGTAGTACGTCTAAAGAACGATTCTCGAACATGACCGTACGTCCGAAGTTGGGCTCGAGGGTGAACTGATGGGCATTCCTGGAGGCGCGGGTATTACGGTTGAATATCTTAAGGGGAGGAATGCAACTGGCTATTTCACTAGAGCATAAACCATTAAAGTAACGGTAAAAGAGGGTGAGGCATGAGACATTACGTCGATGTTCAAGTGACGTAAAAGTCTCAACGATGGTACGGTCACCAATCATCTTAAATGCTCTTCTCTGGATACTGTCAAAAAGACTTAAGTACGTTACTGGAGCATCAGCCCAAATGTGGGAGTTGTACTCAAGCTTTGGACGTATGTAAGTTTTGTAGATGGTAGCCAGATCAGAAGGGGAAAAGAAGTTCTTGCATCGTCTTAAAAAACCTAGACATCTTGCGGCATTTTTGGCGACATCGCATATGTGATCATTCCACAAGAGGTGGTCGGTGATACACATACCGAGAATCTGGAGATGTTCGGTTTCACTGATGCAAGTGCCACACATGGACAGTGGCAAGGGGGGTATATCTCGCTTCAACGATACAAGACAGCATTGAGTTTTCGAAGCATTAAACTCTACGCGGTTTTTTATTCCCCATTGTACAATCCTGTTTAAGTCAGAGTTTAATGAGCTTATCATATTTTGCCGTTGCAGTTCCACACCCGAAAGGGAGGGATGTGAGTCTGGGAACGAATATGAAAAGCTAAGGGTACTATCGTCAGCGAAACAATGAATTGGATTAGAAGTTACAGACAAGAGATCATTTATAAAAATGAGAAAGAGGGTCGGAGACAAAACGGAGCCCTGGGGCACACCAGCATTTATTTTGTGGGTTTCAGACTTGAACCCGTCCAGTACAACTTGTATTGAACGGTTCGAAAGAAAGTTTCTAATCCAACGAAGGAGGAATTCATCAATACCGAAGGCACGCAATTTCGATAAGAGAGCCTGGTGCCAAACTCTATCAAATGCTTTTGAAATATCGAGTGCAACAATCTTACTTTCTCCAAAACGATGTAAAGATTTGTTCCACTTTTCGGTGAGATATGCCATCAAATCACCAGTGGACCTGTTGCTGCGAAAGCCGTACTGCCGGTCATTAAGAAGCTTTCGTTCTTCAAGATATTTCTTAAGCTGATAATTTATCAGCGTTTCCATGACCTTAGAAAGAGGGGACGTAAGTGCAATCGGACGATAATTGGAGGGAGAGGAGGATTCGCCTTTTTTGGGTATAGGCTGGACAAATGCTGTTTTCCAACTACTCGGAACGAGCCCAGAAGAATAGGATAGATGGAAAAGCTTACGCAATGGTTTTGCCAGTGTTGAAGAACACCTCTTCAGAACAATAGCGGGGATACCATCCGGGCCAGTGGATTTGTGTATGTTGAGATCCTTTAGGACCCTCGCCACAGCACGAGTGCGAAAGAAGATTTGTCCCATGGAATCATTAACGCGCTCAAGAACTGGCGGAGTCATGACACTCTCTGGCAGCGAAGAGTTGGCGGCGAACTGCCTAGCAAAAAGGTCAGCTTTCGCAAGAGAGCCAACCACTGGAGTATCATCATCAATGAGCGTTGGGACCGAGGAAGAGGAAGAATTCTTCATGTTTTTCACAAATGACCAAACATTTTTACTGCCTTTGGGACATTGCATTATTTTTTGCCTTAGTTTTTGGTCATGTAAAAATTTGGTCCGTCGAATATGGACATTGCAGGCCTTCCTGGCTTGTTTAAACTTATTCCAATTTTCCTCAGTAGGGTTGGCTTTGTAATAACGGAAACTTACCTCTTTAACCCTGATAACCTCTTTACAGCTCATATCAAACCATGCGTTCTCTTTAGGTCTGATGCTTTTAACCCTATTCGGGATAAAAGTTCTCATTCCCAAAAGAATTAAACTTGTGAGCATATCCGCACTGGAATCTACGTCACTATCGAGGAAGCATAGTGACCAGTTAAAGATCCTGAAAAAATTATTGAGGCCGTCCCAGTCGGCTTTCTCGTACTGCCAAACGGTTCTCTTAGGAGCTCTTTCTTTAACTGGGATTTTTTGGCACGAGAAATTTGCGGATATGACACAATGGTCAGATCGGCCTAGAGGCGATAATACACTTATTGCATATTTATCAGGGTCAGAGGTAAGGAACAAGTCAAGAGTGTTTTCTGCTTGGCCGTCAATGTCCGGTATTCGAGTAGGCTCGTTGACCAGCTGAGCAAGGTGGTTAAACTCAGCAAAAATCTCAGCACACACTCCTTCGGGTGTTGTCTTGCTCGAATGGAGAAGCCAGGAAGAATTGTGTACATTGAAATCGCCCGTAATAACGATTTCAGTGCGAGGATACAAGGAGACAATTCTTTGAATGGAGTCGGACAGTGAGTCAAATTCGTTAGCAGTTGAAACCCTGTCCAAATTTGGGCTTCTATAAAGGAAACAGTAATGGATGATGTGCTTATTAACGGAAAATTTGAACCACATAAAATTAAAGAGAGGATTAAAAAATGAGCTGTACTGTGGTTGAAATTGGTAAGCAACATCACTTCTGATATAAACGGCGAGGCCATGGTGGGAAAGGAATAGTGGCACTAGGTTATACCCTTGAATATAAAATTCAGTAGGATCGGTAGCCTCACCTACTTGGGTTTCACTTAGTGCCAGAACAGCTGGCCTGTTTAAAACAGTGTGGAGGTACGTCGACAGAAAATTCATTCTTAACCCACGAATATTACTGTAATCGACCCTGAAATTCTCAGTCATTGCAATACTTAAAGATTTTAAAACTAAAACAAGACGAGCTCTAAGAAGATAATTGAATTGAATCTCAGACTTCGTTTCGACTCGACGCCCCTGTTAGTGTTATGCCTTAACAGTGACGTGAACCGACCCGACCCTGGAATTCAAAACAATAATCCTCTATTCGTCTGTTGTTGGTGACAAATCATGTACATACATTGTGTGATCTTCGATTGATCTTCGAAACGTTCGAGAAGTTTCGTTTGTTCGTTTCTTAGATCTTCGAAACGTTCGAGAAGAAGAGCCAACATATTGGACAAGTGTGTGTTGGTACTTACTTGTTCTTCTGCCATTTCTATTTCCAAGACGGATGTGTCTGGATTTTCGCCGTGTCGCCTCATGGCTTCTTGCAGACGAATAATGAGTTCATTCCATTCTTTCCAGCAGTAGGAAGACCCCGTTTGCTTAGCTCTTCTTTTAGTTCAACAGCGTTTAAATCCTTCAGAAGCTTACCCATATTTTTACTTTCAACACAATCACTTTTCACCAGAGTTTTATTTAATTATAATTCTGACACCAATGTTATGTTTTATCTAGGTTCGTTTTATTAAATAAAACTTATTTCCATTTTAATACAACTCACTTTACATCTTTCACTTTTAATTCCACTTAATATTTCAAAGCACTCTTTATTTCCTTTTTACTTTCTTTATTTTAAATTCAAACTTTATAACTTTCAAATTACCGACTTGTATACGAATAATTTCCAATTCAAACTGACTTTTTGCCGCATGGTGCGCTCGTATTTATAGTGGCTGCACCATTCAGCATTCCGCTTTAGAATCTCCTAGTACAGTGATAGTCAGAGCCTTCTGGAACTTTCTAGTCTATGGTCTATCGTTAAGAAATGGCGTTTCGTTAACTTCGTTTTGCGACTGTTACTTTAAGTTGGAATCACAATGGTGAGTTTACGCATCGTAAAACAAAAATAGAACGGAGAAAATCTTATAGAACACGTTACAATATTTAAGTTGAAATTGTAATCAAACTAGTTTTTATTACAAAATAAATCCACTCTACATGGCATTGAGTTACTTGCATATGAATATGACGTCGTTTTATTTAAGTTTTAAACGCGAAATTAGTACACGTATTTAACACTATAAGATGATTTCGTATTTTGGCCGCTTTTAGCTGGAACAACATTTTTTGGCCGTTTGTATGAAAATTTCAACCGACTGGCGGTCCATATCGAGTACGTCAATGCTCTTTGACTAATACAGTGCCAAACGTTTATGGAAAAGTTTAAATGTGCTACTGGTTGTCAAAATTAGCACTAAGTTATCTTTTCTTTTTAGGACAAACTTGACTACTACAGTTTGCAACGCCACACGTATAGCCTCCAATCCCCTATGGCCACATTACACATATTAAAGCTAATATACTGCGCAGGTTGTCAAAAATCGAGTTACATATGGAAAAAAATACATTTGGTGACCTCAGACTTGAATCTACTTATAATAACTCTAAAGTAAAAATGTCATTTTTTTATTATTGAGTTGACTTTTCTGTTGTTGATTTATTTGCTCAAGGATCTAAGAAGGAATAGAATCTTAAGAATTTAAAGGGAAAAACAATGAGATAGTCATCGACAATAACGCTCTTATCTTAAATTTGTCGCCCCGTATACAGCATTCAGTGAAAGCCGGATTCTTCAGCTGGAATTCCATCAAAGTGTTGAAAAAGAGAAAAACTGTCGCCGGCACACGTTTTGTGTGCCATGTGCACTGATCTCAATATATAACTGGATAGCGTATTCCATACAATGTATAACAGTTTTTTTGAAGCAAATTGAAGATGACAGATGGTGGATTTTATCATAATTTGACGTCTACTTCGGGAAAAAAAATATTTCAATGTTAACCAAACAATTTAAAAGCAAAGTGGGTTTTTCTATGATAAAAAATACAAAATTAAAAGAATTAAATAATTTAGTGATTTCTTTAGAAAAAAAGATATAAAGTACTAACAATTTCATAGCAACATGAAGTACTAACGATTTCAAGTACTTTTGAATATCAGATTTTTATATATTGACTATTAATTAATTAATTAATTGTTTTAATTATTACAATTAAAGACATTCTCGTTCTTACATGATTTTTGTATTAATCTTTTTTCAGGGCAAACGCTGTTCCGCTGAAATATCCTTCCACTCAACCTTCATCAAACCAATGAGAGTTAACTCAATTATCTTCAGTGATTCTGGCCTTCAGTTCAAGGATAATGAACTTGAGGGCACTTGGATAATGCCAAATACTGTGACAAATTTTGGAAAAATTTACTTCGATCCAAGATCCCTATGTCAATCCCGATGTTACATCCCTTTCAATCAAACTCTCTCGCCCATGTTCAGCTCACTGGAAAGCCATTTAAATTTCGATGAAATAGAGCCGCGTAGACGAACTGAAATATTTCGTCACTTCAAGTATTACTTGAGGACAATACCTTTACCGTGAACACCAGTGAAGTTCGCATATTCAAGTTCAACTTAACGGTAGATATTATCTGGCCAAAATAAGTGAGTGGCGTTCAAACTCTACCGATTGTTGAAATCGGCCAAGTCTATGTTGCACAAATTGTTTTAAACAATCCTTCAGATATGCCACTGCTTGTGGAGTTCTTCATATCAAATCCGACGGTTTCAAAGAACACAAAACTTTCGCTTCCTTTGGAGGTGGTAGAGATATGTCCGCACTGTTACTTAACAGATTAACATGTATTTAGGTTGATAGGGATTCATAAGCCACGAATTATTCAACCCAAATCTAGTTACTCAGCGACAATTGAATTTATGGCCAGGGATAAACAACTGCTGAAGTACAGAACATAAATAGTAGATCCATGCACGGTAGTTCAACGCCTGTTAGAAACTCTCACAGTGGTGGTAAGAAATGCGGAAAAACACCTGGACGTGAACGCAAGAAAGAACAGTCAAACGGAAGTAGCCAATCAAAGCGATTTGATCGCAAAGGATCCAAGTTCAAGCCAAATGCATTCCACTTCACTTCACCAGTTGCAAGTAGTGGTGCAGCACCAATACCTACATATGTGGGATCCTAATCAGCAGGCAAGTTTCTCAGACGTGGTAGCTGCTGCAAAGACACCATTGAATGATTTATCACCTCTGGACTATGAGGAACCATTGAGCAAATATTTGCCACTGGATAATGGAAACGACTGGAACGATGCTGATCTTAAAAACGATGAAACGTTCAGAGACAGCATGATTGTGCCAACTTCCGCTTTGACAAACAACTCGAATGGAATTTATAAAATATGTTCCAATCAGTTGGGGCCAATTGGGACAAAGCGCTCGCCTGCTTTGACTCCTAGCTGGGAACCTTTTACCGTGTTGAAGCCGACCGTTTGCAACAACTCAAGTTTTTTTTCTAATGTAGTGCCATCTTACATGTACAGGGATTCTAATCAGTACTTAGGTTAGTATCCTTTTTCTATTAAATCAATATGTTTTTCTAATACACATTTTCAGGAAGAAACCATGTAAACTCTGACCAAGACTTCTCGCCGGGACACTTGCAGAACCAGTGGAATTCGAGCAGTGAATATTTTGCCTCGCAACCGCAGCACCTCACAGAATCTAATAAGATCCCAACAGCTAACTGGTCAAATGGTAATGGTGGATCTGCTAGAGGTCAAACTTGGGATTCAATGGGATACCAGCAGGCAGCCAATGCTGCTTCCTCTTGGCAACATGCTGCTGGCATTCGTCCACCACCTGGATTGGAATTTCAAAAGCGTGATAGTCCCATAACAAGTTTACCAAAACCTATGTCACCCACAGCGTTTGGACAGCAACAGTCGCATCCAGATTCAGATTCAGTGAGAAAATGTATATATGCCTGATTTATACATTTTCTCACTCGTTATAATGTCAGGTACAAACTTGCATTCAAAGTTTTTCCTGGTAGTCAATAAACATATAAAAATCTGATATTCAAAAGTCACCCATATCAAAATGCTATGACTAGACGGAATGTGATAATATTAAACAAAATCTGATCTTCGACGGTCTGCAAGTAATTGATGATTAATTTATCAAAAATAATATTTTTTAAACTTACCATCAATTTCTAGCCAATAATACAAACTTAATATCAAAATGTGATTTTTGTAGTTGTTAATTTTAAAGTTTTTTAACTAATAATATTGTTTTTTTCTTCATAACCATAGGTAGGGCAATATATAGAGCCCAATCTATTGCAATGCGAAGATGGGTACTCCTGGCTCAAGCCAGGATGGTATGCAGAAACTCTATAATAATAATAATAATTTATGGACAATGCCGGAAGGCAAATTAGCACTAGCAAACTTCACTCCGAACAACCACTTGTTGTTTAGAGAGGAGGCCCTTCGAACGTCGAATTGAAAATGACATAAGTGATAAGTTTGTGGAGGACATTTTATGTGTTAGCTGTTTTTCTTTCATTATGGTGATGCTTGCCTTGAGCTCCTTATGAAAAAGATCTGAAATTTAGCATTTGCTTAAAGGCGATGATCCCCTTATACTGAATTTATCAGTTTAAAAGGAAGGAATGAATTCTATAGTGTGTGGTCTGCAACGTCCGGAATTCGAGTTAGCTCGTCAAAAAATTGAGCCAAATTGTTTAACTCAAAATAGTCCTCTTGTTTCCTTTGGGAGTTGTCTGGCCAGAACAAAGAAGCCAACTAGAATTGGGTCCATTCAAATCGCCCGCAATACAAATTTCAGTGTAAGGATAATTTAATATACAACAATATACAGTTTCAATTATGAAGGAATTCCTTACTTAGGTTTCACTAAGCTCCAGTATGTAAGTACTTCAAATAATGTTATCAGTTCAACGAATGCTGGATTCTTCTATTAGAATAGCAGAAGAACCGAAAAAGTTACTTGACCAATTCACAATAATGTTTTTATTTTCTGCTTATTTTAGAAATACATAATTTTAAGAAAACTTATTACATCCTAGGATGTTATATACTATTAAAGTTGTCCTTTTTCTCCCCAAATAAATTGGCTAATTGAAGATGTGATTTGGGATACGTTTTGTTTTTCTCAGTTAAAATTAGTTTTTTCTTAATATTTGCATTTTATATATTGACTTCATTATAATGTTCGTTATATAACAATAATTTTAGGTACACTTTACTATATTTTGTCTTAAACAATAATACTAGAGCAAATACATCTGCATAATAGATAAGTATAGGTACTTGGTGTAAGTATTCATATACGTTTACATCACATTTAAAACACAGTAGTAGCAGTCAGTTCTCTTGCCTTGAAAAACAATCCATTTCTGAAAATAAAATAATATGTTAAACTAAATTGAAGCGTTATATTTTTGTAAAATCTCACCCCAATTTAGCGTTTTCTAAATTGAAAGTCTTCATAACCACAAGTGTAAGAATTCCTCCTTGTATCATTGTTACTAGACTTTCCTTAGCGTATTTAGCAAAAGTCATCATGGTGTCTGATACGTTTTCAACAAAGTGTTTTTGACGATAAGTAGTTTTTTCAGTTACAGAAGAAACTGTGTATCGGTTGTTTGAATCGTTTTCTCTTTTGTCGTCATGAATCAAAAATGCACGCACATCTCGTCGGTCTGATTGACTGTTTCGTGGAACGTTTTGTCTCGATTCGTCTCGGTCGACACGCTCCCGGTTTAATGCAGCCTCATTTTTTCGGTCTCCTTGTGTTTCACGAGAAATAATTCGTTTTGATTCTTCTCGATCCACCTGTTTTCGGTCTAATGAGAGCTCAACACGTCGATCTATTGATTATTCCATGCCACGTTGTGCCTTGATTGTTCTCGGTCAAATCGACTGTCTTGTGATATGCTTTGCAATGATTCTTTTCGGACGATGCGGTCTCGGCTTATTGCGCGGAATTCTTGATCACGTTGACTTTGTTTTGAGATGGTTTGCCTCGATTCTTCTTGGTCGGTTGGTTGTCGGCTTAATACATGATCATCCCTTCGGTCGCCTTGCCTTCCACCAGAAATAGTTAGTTCGTCTTGAATCTTCTTCTTCGCTTAGATATCGGTCAAATGCACGGAAATCTCGTTGTTGGGTTTGGCTTTCCTGTGAGGTTTTTTGTCCTGATTGATTTCTTTCTCCGCTCCGCTCTTTTCGTTGATTTTTTCGATTATCACGTGATATGCTCAGTCTTGACTCTTGATTCTCAGTCGAGACGTTCTCGCCTTAATGAACCATCATTTCTTCGGTCTTTCCGACCTTCAATAGATCTAATTTTTCTTGATTCTTCTCGATTAACACGTTCTTATCTTATTGTACGCTCATTCCTTTGGTTTTTTTGGCTTTCGCGTGAAAAAGTTCGTCTTGCTTCTGTTTGTTCCCCTAGTTCCTTATAAGCAGAGAACGCACGGTCTGTGCGACGTTCTCCTTGAACTTCTCGTTCTTCTCGGTCAACCAATACCCGTTCTAGTTTGGACTTATCTTGTCTGCGGTCTGCTTCACTTTCCTGTGATAAAGTTTGCCTATATTCTTCCATATTAACACGCTTTTGTCCTGATGCACGTTCATCCTGTCGTTCTAATCTTGATTCTTCTCGGTCCACAAATTCTTGTTGCAATGAACGCTCACCCCTTTGGTCTTCTTGGTTTGTGCGGGAAATGGTTCGTCTTGATTCTTCTCGTTTATCTCGTTCTTCGCCTAAGGTCCGCACTACTCGACGTTCTTCTCTAATTTCACGTAGAATGCTTGCAATTGGTTCTTCTCGGGCATCAAATTCTCGTTCGAACGTGCTGTCAACTTGTATTCTGTTTGCTTCACTTCTTCGTGGTACAGTTTGTCTTGATTTATCTCGGTCTTCACGTTCTCGTCTTACTACAATCTCATCTCGTCGATCTTCTCGGTGCCCAGTCTTTGTTCTTCTTGGTTGACAAGTACTCTTCTTAATGTACAATTCTTCTTGATCGACACGTTCTGCTCTTAATGCGTGCTCATCTCTTCGGTTTTCTTGGCTTTCACGTGAAATGGATCGTCTTGTTTCTTCTCTATCAACACGTTCTTTGCCTAATGCACGCTCGAATCGACTTTCTTCCCGAGTTTGCCTTGCTCCTTCTGGATTAACAAATACTCGCTCTAATGTGGAGTCTTGCCTACGATCTGCTTCAATTTCTCGTGATAAAGTTTGTCTAGATTCTTCTCGGCTGCCAAGTTGTTGACGTATTGCACGCTGATCCCGTCTGTCTTCTTGACTGTTTTGTGTTAATTTATCTTGAGCGTAACGTCCCAGCTCTACTGCAAGTACATTTCTTCGTTCTCGTGCAACTATTTGTCTTGATTTTACATCGTTGACAAATCGATTTTCAGCAGTAATGTGTCGATTTTCTTCTAAGTCCAAACGTTCAAATCCGTTTCCGTCAACACGTGCCCTTGTCCCAGAAATGGTTCTTCTTCCCGAATGCCATTCCGCTCTCAATAAACGATTCTGCGTAACGTCTTCTCTCCCAGTACGTCGCCAATTAGTCTCCCATTTATAAAATAGAAAGTCGTATGCAATCTTTGTAAG
This sequence comes from Baccha elongata, assembly GCA_951217065.1. NCBI lineage: Eukaryota > Metazoa > Arthropoda > Insecta > Diptera > Syrphidae > Baccha > Baccha elongata. The sequence goes on from CATNUY010000036.1 coordinate 114,320, forward strand.
CTTATGTCATTCACTTTAACTAAACTTAGTTATCCGGTTCAAATCTTCAAAAAAGGTATTTATATTTACATTTTCATCTCTCATCCCCATAATCGCTATATTTTCTAGAAATCAAAACCTTTGAATATTTTAATGAAATTAGGAAATTGGTGGTAGAACAGATGAGTGGAAAGATGTCACTCACATAAACTAAATTTCTCGAATGACTAATGAATTATTGTAATAAATTATTCAAGACAAACATTGCAGAGGAGCAAATTATTTGCGGTGACAGTTGTCTATCAATAAATAAGGAGCGTTGATTAGCAAATCAAAAGGTATTTTTATTGATTTTTTAGTTTGTTCTCCTGTTTTCCAATATGTACCGGTTTATGCGTTGTTTTTGTTTCCGATTTACATTCTGATGCAGCCGATATGTACTTCTTACTGTTTTTTCAAATACAATAAAATTAAATTAGTTAAGTTTTCCTAAATAGAATATTTTATTATAATTATTATTATTATTTATTTACATATAATTTAAATTATAAGCAAATATAGAAAAAAGGGCATAGCAAACGGAGGCTTTAAGCCCTGTCTATAGCTGTGTTTTATTATCCTCTCAGATCAGATCCGGATTGGATTTGCTTCGCAAAATACACGCAAACAACAACAACACAAGATCCAGCTTAGTTTCTAGATCTTGAAAAATTACAATCCGTTCCAGATCAGTGGGGATAATAAAATACGGCTTATGTGAAGAGGAAGATTTAAATGGGAAGCTTTTCTTTGATGAAATAACTGTGAATTTTGTCGATAATATCATGGTCGAATATGTTAAGGATCTCGTAGATTGTTGATTGTTGGATAGGATGTTTTTGAATTTTGCGGAAGAACTGCATGTGGTTTGGCCTAATAGGTGAGGGTGAGAAATATTTAATGTATTGTTACATGATGCGCAGTATGGTGGATTTTACCTTTTAAGTTGATTGGTTATGGTGTGTGCCAGTTGTTCATAAAGCTTCGTAGCTAGTTCCTCCTTTTTCAGTCTAAAGTTGTCTCTGTAATGAAGTGCGTCTGGATGGCAGTAATTTCCCTACACAAACTGAAAGAAAAACCTTAAAAAAGTTATAAGAATGAACAAATAAAAACAATAAAAAGACTAAAAATAGTCGAATTAAAATTTATTTGTTCATTCTTATAACTTCGCTTGGCCACGAGCATAACATCATAATTTCTAATGTCTAACTTTAATCAAAGTTCTTTAGAATAATATAATTCACAGGGAGTTTTCTCTGTAAATTTTATAAAGCAGTCGGTAATCATCGACAATTATTGCGTACTAGATTGAGTTTGATGTCATCTAGCTGATGAGCCCACCATAAAACTGGGGCGAAACGCAATGCTTTTGGAGTAAAGGCCACAAAACCTTTAATATTGAATTTCATTCATAAATACTCCACTAAATAAATTTTAATTCGACTATTTTTAGTCTTTTTATTGTTTTTATTTGTTCATTCTTATAACTTATAGAGGGTAAGTATGTATATATTATAAATGTATATATTCCTCCAAAAAGTTCAAGTTTATTGTATAATGAACTTGTTTTGGCCTTAGACTTTATCATTGACTTGTCTTGCTCCAACAGCAATATACTACTTCTCGGGGATTTCAATTCAACCCATATAGAATGGGTTCCTTCGGATGATGGATCATTTCAAGAAGCCTCATTAACATCTTCACAAACAGAGCTTCTCTCTCTAAATGGTATTAATTCTACTGACTTACAGCAAGTTAACTGTATTAAAAACTCTAAGAATCGAGTACTCGATTTGGTATTTTCTTCTGACGCTATTAGTACTGTTGTTCAGGAATCTAGTTCTGGCATTACTAATAAAGACAATTACCATCCACCCTAGCATATTTTTTTTGACTTGAGCAACCATCCTCTTAAAAACTGTAATTCTCAAGATTGTTCATTCGTTTTTGACTTTTGAAAGTCAAATTTTCAGTTGCTTTCCGATGTTATAAGTAGATCGAATATTAGAAATATATACGATTATACAAATATTGACGATGCAGTAACTGAGTTCTATAATATAATCAGTAGCTGTATAAATAATTGTGTACCTACAAAAATATCTAAAAACACTAATTTCTGTCACCCTTGGTACACACAAGAGCTAAAATCTCTTCGAAACAAGAGAAATAAAGTATGGAAAGCTTATATAAAAACCCTCTCTCCAACAATTTTCGAACAATATATTGCCTTATTTGAAGAATTTAAAACTCTTTCAAAATTTTTGTCACCAATTACGTTAACGAAATGGGGGCTTCTTTAAAACAGGATCCTAAAAGTTTTTGGCATTTTGTTAACTCGAAAAAAAAAATTCAGATGGCTTCCCAGCAAGTTTTTTTATATGAGAACACTTCCGTACAAAATCCCAGTGATATTTGCAACGCGTTTGCAAATAATTTTCGTAACTCATTTGTTGATACTCATGGAAGTGTTGATATATACTTTTTTAAAGACGTGAACAGCTACCCGCAAGTTAATTTTAACAATATTCCTGTGAAACAAGATAGAGTTTTGCATTTTTTGTCATCCTTAAATGACGATTACTCTTATGGCCTTGACGGTTTACCCCCAATAGTTCTGAAAAAATGTAGTGTTGTATTAATGCAGCCCTTGCAATTTTTGTTTGAGCTTTCTCTAAAAGCTGTGAAATTTCCGTAATTCTGGAAAAAATAATTTCTCACTCCTGTTTTTAAAAAAGGTGACATATTTGACATTAATAACTATAGACCCATTTCTAAATTGTCATGTATTCCAAAGCTTTTTGAACAGGTTGTATGTGAAAGCCTTTCATTTTTTGGTAAAAACATTATTTGTAAACAACAACATGGCTTTGTGCAGAGAAGGATACTGTTACAAACCTTCTTACCTTCTCGCATAATTGTTCAAATGCATTAGAAAAAGGTAATGAAGTTTATTGCATATACACAGATTTTTCTAAAGCATTTGACCAACTCAGCCATGATATTATTCTTTTTAAACTCCAAGCGTGCGGTTTCCCTAATCTTTTTATTTCGTGGATCAAATCGTACCTTGAAAAAAGATCTTACCAGGTCAAATTTAGAAACTCCCTTTCAAGTACTTTCTTTGCCCATTCAGATGTACCCCAGGGAAGCCATTTGGGCCCTTTCTTATTCATTCTTGCTATAAATGACGTTTCATCTTGTATTCGCTTTAGTGAGATTCTCATATTTGCAGATGATATGAAAATTTTTAAAACAATCAAATCTCCTAATGACCACAATCTTCTGCAGGCTGATGTCAATAGTTTCAGTGTATGGTGTTATAAAAACGGGTTAACTCTTAACCCAAAAAAAAAATGCCAAACAATGACCTTCTCAAAGAAAATATCCCCAAGTTTCTTTGATTATTGTATATGTCAAAATAAAATCAGTCGCGTGTTTAGTTTCAAAGATTTAGATGTAAATTTTAGTGCTAATTTAGAATTTTCTGAACATATTAATTTTATGGTAAATAAAGCGAACTCTATGCTTGGATTCATAAAACGCTGGGCAAAAGAATTTAACGATCCGTACATTACTCTCTCATTGTACAACTGCTACGTTAGGTCTCATCTTGAGTATGCCTCACAAGTATGGAATCCTTTCTATGAAATCCATAAGAACCGTATTGAATCAGTGCAGCACAAGTTTATTCGCTTTGCTCTTAAAGGCCTTCCCTGGGCCGATCCTTATAATCTGCCACCTTATGAACATCGGATACAGCTTTTGCAGATTCAATCTTTATACCAACGAAGGGTAAATAATGATTTCATTTTTCTTCATCAACTTGTCAGCGGACAAATTGATGCTTCGGACCTGTTAGCTTCTATTGGCGTAAACTACCGCGGAGGGTCTTACCACTTGCGAAGATCTGAACTTTTGAATGTTGAACTCCACAGAACTAATTATGGCATGCATGAGCCTCTCAGACGGTCCGTTGTGATACCACGAAATGAGCGGGGGAGTACCTCTTTAATTAAACCAGTTGGAGCTTCTTATGAAGCGATGTAAAGATAGAATATCTACGTTCGACATATCGCTAGGATCGTCGGAAAAGAAATTACCCAGGTGTAATTTACGTCTTTGGGAGAGAGCTGGGCATGAACAGAGAAGATGGGTGATAGTCTCCTCCTCCTCCTCGTCCATGCAGCTTCTGCAAAAATCGTTAGAGAATACGCCAAGTCTTATGGCGTGTCTTCCTATGAGGCAGTGTCCGGTTATGACACCAATTACGGAGCTAAGATGTAATCTGCTTATAGACAACAAACATTTAGTGCGTTTCTGATCCAATTTTGGCCAGATTTGCTTTGTCGCTATGCAGGTAGTAGTGTTTGTCCATCTTAAATTTATTTTCTCTATGGCATTTAGTTTTAGCACACGCCACCACAAAACCCATCTTTAGTTTTTGAGCCATCAGTATAAAAATGAACTGATTCATCTTTCAAGAATCCCTCATTTTCCCAAGTGGATCTTGGTGGGATGGTGACTTGAAAATTCTTGTCAAAAACTAGCTTGGGTATAGAGTAGTCGGAGTGACTTAATTTTGGTCAAAATGCTTTCAGAATAATGGAGTGACCAATTGAGTTATCGGTCCATTGAGAGATGGCTTTGAGACGAACGGCTGTGCTTGCGGCCGTTTGTTTGCTAAAAATATCAAGGGGTATGAGATTAAGTAGAATATCAAGAGCAGCTGAAGGTGTCGAACGGAGAGCTCCGCTAATACACATACAGGCTGACCGTTGGACTTTACTTAACTTGTCACGATATGTAACTTTGTCTAGGGCAGTCCACCATACTGCTACCCCGTAAGTTAGTATCGGTCTGATGACCGCTGTGTAGAGCCAGTGGGTAATGTATGGGGATAAGCCCTATTTATTTCCGATAGCTTTTTTGCAAGAGAAGAGTGCTACTGTGGCTTTCCTAACTCTTTCCTGTATATTTGCTTTCCAATGTAGTTTTTTGTCCAGGATAAGACCTAAATATTTAGCTTCATCTGAGAAACTTAGTGGAGTTCCCATAATTGATGGGGTACTTATTTGGGGAATTTTATATTTTCTTGTGAAGAGGACAAGTTCAGTTTTGTTTGGGTTTATACCCAGTCCGCATTTTTCTGCCCATTTGAGCATAATATTTAGAGCATTTTGCATTAATTCAACGAGAATTTGAGCATGTTTTCCCGATATTACAATGGCAACATCGTCGGCATACGCGATCACTTTGAAACCTTCTTTTTCTAGGTTTTCTAACACCTCATTTACGACTATGTTCCATAGAAGTGGGGAAAGGACTCCGCCTTGAGGAGTACCTCTGCTGACAGATCTTCTTTCATGAGTGCCACTCAGAGATGAATTAATAATTCTACTTTCTAACATAAGATTAATTAGGTCATTAAGTGAACCATGTTTCTTCAGTGACGCTGTGATTGCTTGATAGCTGACATTATTGAAGGAGCCTTCAATATCGAGAAATGAACCTAGAGTGTACTCTTTATGATGCAGTGAGTATTCGATAGTACGTACCAGTGTATGTAAAGCCGTTTCTACCGATTTTCCTTTACAATAAGCGTGTTCTGCAGTAGATACCAGATTAGGATCTATAGCATTACGCAGATGGATATCGATCAATCTCTCTAGGGTTTTGAGAAGGAACGATGATAGGCTAATTGGTCTGAGATCAATAGGGTTTACCTGGGAGCATTTACCGGCTTTGGGTATAAAGACAACTTTTACCTCTCTCCATAAAGAGGGAATGTAAGTAAATTTTACGCAACCAATTAGGATGATCTCTAGGATGGGTGTTATGATATCCAAGGCAAATTGAAGCTCGGCATGTATTATGCCGAGCTACCTGGAAAATGGGTGTCTAGTAGCAAGGTAAGCGATTCATTGTAGGATTTTTTGATAGAATTTTTCTTAATCGTAAAGCTTCTGAAGTTTCTTCTATTTTTCCACAGAAGTTCCTCCAGGAGGTTCTTTTATTATTCCTTAATTCTTTTTTATAAATTTTTAGGGATTCTTTATAAAATTCCCAGTCCATACTATCTCTAAAATGTTCAACTCGGTTAAAAAGTTGTCTGCACTTTTTCCTGAGCAGTTCTAGACCCGAGTTCCACCAACGTGGTTTCTGTTTTCCTCTTATCTGAGTAAGAGGACAAGAAATGGCCATTGATTTATTGAGAGCTAGGGTGAGATCTTTGACTTTATCATCAAGATCATTTTTATTAGAAGGGATACTTAAGAGTGATGGTATAACTAATCTTACTAAAGTTTCTCTATATAGTTGCCAGTTGGTTTTCCGATAATTTCGGAAGGCTGGCTGTTTTTAAGTTTCTTCATCAAGGCAAAATTGGATGTATCTGTGATCAGAGAACGAATGTTCCTTAGAAACTCTCCAGTTTTTGATCTTGTGATGAATTGTGTCGGAGATAAGAGTGATATCTAGAACCTCTTGTCGATTTTTGGTAATTAATGTTGGTTCATTGCCAGTATAACTTACTATAAGGTTAGTACTTAGAATAAAATCAAAAAGTGACTCACCTCTGTCATTTATGTCTGTACTTCCCCAGACGGTATGATGGGCATTAGCGTCACACCCGATTATAAGGCATACTTTCTGTCGTTCTGCTTCCCTGATTAGTTCCTCTAGATTGTCGCCAGGAAGAGGGCCGAGGTGGTCATGGCCGAGATACGCTGATGCTAACCAGTACGCCCCGTGATTGGTTTGTAGTCTAACTACGGTTACATCGCGATCGCTGTAATCAGGGAGTAAATATACATTAATGCTACTTTTTACTAATATGCAAGATCTAGGGTCAACTTTATTTGATGCATACAGCAGGTAGTATCCGGGAGTCCTGAGTCCTTGAACAGTGGAATTGACAATCCAAGGTTTTTGGATCAGAACGATGTCTTCCCCTTTATTTTGTAGACGGAGAAGAAGGGAGGCCGAAGCCAATTTGGAGTGATGGATGTTAATCTGTACTAACTGCACCATCTTGGTTACAGCTAGATGGATCAATCCCAACCACAGTTTGGCCGAGATCTGCATCGGAATCGAAATCCGATTTAAGAAGGTCGTCCTCATTGCAAGATGTTTCATTTGCGGAGTCAACAATATCCATGTCGGAGTGTTTGTCAACGTTAGGAGCCTCTTCAACAGATGGCGGTTTTATATAAATGGAGGACGACACAGTGGAGGAGTTGCATGGAGTATCTACCTCCATCGTCTGAAGATCGATACCCGAAGCATGTTCCTTCTCTGAAAATACATCCTGGGATTTTGATAGCATCGCGTTCGATGCGTTTTCCTCGTCTTTTTATATACTTTCAGAGTTATGGTAGACCATCCAAACCTAACCGCACCTTGGGTTTCAGCCAATGGAGCCAATGAGTCCTTATTTATCACCACGATGGCTGATCTATAAGAACCCCGTGGATCTTCAAGCTTCGCAACCTTCTAGTCGTGAGTAGGCAAGGATGGATTACCATACTGAAGCATCTTGAGGATGACTTCTTTATTGGAGAGTTCGGCCGGGACATTAGGGCGGGCTCTCGGTCTGCACGGGATATTCTCCTTTGCCACAACCTCGAGTTTTGCATTTGGCCATAGGCCCTCTAACCTGCGACAGCGAGTTTGTACAGGTCACACGATCTCTCACTATCAAAGGCAACTAGCTTGACTCGACCTTGATACCAACCCGCATCCTCAAAAATTGCAGATTCCCCTGGATTTTCTAGCATGAGGGTCCAGTATGAGGCTTGGAGTTTGTTCAAAACCATTTGCCAGTGATCGGGAGAGATCGCGCCATCTGCATTACTACTGTCGATGACAGCCAGAATGGTTTTGTCTTTTAGCACGGCACTAAAGGACAGATCTTTCCTGGTGAAGGATGGAGCGCCAGCGGTGTTCACCTTTGTCCTTTTGGGTTCCGGAGTGGTTCCCTTGGAAGACCTTAGTCGCTTTGACGTTAAGTCGCTGCAGGTCTGAAATTGGGCTAATGTGTTTTTGGCCCAGGCAAGTTTTTCGGATTGCTTTGAGTCTAGTTCAGATGCTGGCAAGGCACCGACCACCTTCACTATTCATTGTCATTCATTGTTTTTCATTGTCATTTTCTTCCTCTTCTCGTTGGGAGTAGGTCTACATGACGTATTACCACTGCCATCGAGGAGGGGAGCCTCCATTGTGTTCGGAAGAGATCTACCTTGTCTAGTGGTGGGACAAACAGTCGTGGTCGAACCTTGAGCCAGAGCAGTAACTCCCGAATGCACGAGAGGTTTTGTACGGGCGGTTTGTGTGGGAGTTCCACTAAGGGCTGCATTTTTCGCAGCAGAAGAGAGATTGGCAAGACCCTTGTCAGCTTCTTTGAGTCCTTCTGAGTTCGGAGTGGGTACGTTACCAGCAGGCAGATTGTTATCTCCTCCGCAGGTAGTAGCGTCTAGACTGTGGGACGCTCCACAACCCCGGGGTGGCTTGTTAACCTTTCCGGGAATTGTGGTCGTCACACTAGTCCTACCGCTTTTTAAAGCTTTTTCAGTTGGAATGGCCAAAGTTTGTTTTTTGTTTGTGTTCTTGTTGTTATATGTCACTCCTCTTTCACCTCCTCTTTCACCTCTTTCGGGGCCAAGCCATCGCCGGCAGTCGTGACTCCTACCGACTTTTGAACCGATATCCCAGTTCGATTTTTATACTTTTTGTTTACTTTTTCCATATTTTTTTTTCAAGTCTTCATACTTGTGTTTTGTTTTGAGTTATGTTAGTTTGTGTGGCTCTGTAGCTGGATTGCTAGAGAACCCCACGTATAAACACCCCCACCACGACAAGGTCAACTCATAGGGGGTGATGATAGGCTAATTGGTCTGAGATCTTTAGGGTTTACCTGGGAGAATTTTCCGGCTTTGGGTATAAAGACGACCTTTACCTCTCTCCATAAAGAGGGAATGCAAGTAAATTTTACGCAACCAATTAGGATGGTCTCAAGGATAGGTACTATGATATCCGAGGCAAATTGAAGCTCGGCAGGTATTATGCCGTCGGGTCCGGGAGATTTGTAACGATCAAAGCTGTTCATAGCCCATTTCAGTTTATCCTTAGAAATCAGACCAACAATATTTGTCTGTGTGTTGGTTGCTTGATAGTAATGAATCAATGCTATTTATATTTTGTGAGCTACCTGGAAAATGGGTGTCTAGTAGCAAGGTGAGCGATTCTTCGCAAGAGTTGGTCCAAGAGCCGTTAGCTGTCTTTAGGGAGCTAGGCATTGTAGGATTTTTTGATAGAATTTTTCTTAATCGTGAAGCTTCTGAAGTTTCTTCTTTTTTTCCACAGAAGTTCCTCCAGAAGGTTATTTTATTATTCCTTAATTCTTTTTTATAAATTTTTAGGGATTCTTTATAAAATTCCCAGTCCAGACTATCTCTAGAATGTTTAGCTCGGTTGAAAAGTTGTCTGCACTTTTTCCTGAGCAGTTCTAGTCCCGAGTTCCACCAACGTGGTTTCTGTTTTCCTCTTATTTTATTTCAACTCGAACAATGTTTTGACATGTGATGATGAAGGAGGTATGATGTTTCTGCAGCAACTGATCGATGACAACATTGAAGTGACTGCTGCCGAAAATCACATCAGGGACCCTCAAACTCCGATGACAGCAGTGGTGCCAAATTATATTTAATAAAAATGCCGTCAGTCACATTTATACTAAAAATTATTTTAAAACTAAATTATATAACACTTCATTTAAAATTATTGCATACATCAGGTCTAGGAAATAAGTTGTTTTTTAAAATTTTTTTTGAATCCATTAGAAATAGCGATATTTTTTTATTATTTGAAACTTTTATTGAACGCAATACTAACCACTATGAAACATACTTTGAAGAATTTATATTGAAATGGATCCCAGCATTAAGAACTCACGTACATGGAAGAGCAAGTGGAGGTTGCTTGTTTGGAATAAAAAAATCCTGGAGTAAGACAGCAAGTTGCCGTTTTGTAAATGAGATGAACAGAACTTTAGTTGAAATCACATTGATGAATGAAAAATTGTTTATAGTTCCTGTTTATATAAATGGCAATAAATGGATGGATGACTTCTCTGACTTGTACGACTTCCTGCTCGAATTTAAAAAATAAAATAAAATGGTAATTGGAGACTGCAACGCAAGAGTTGGAAACTCGCAACTGTTACAACTGGAACCAGATTTTATGCCTGACACAGTTAACATCACCAGGCCAGCAATGGATACGAACATTGATGCAATCGGGAAGAGATTCGTTGAAATGTGCGAAACAATAGGTCTGACATTACTGAATGGTGGAACTAGAAGTGACCCGAAAAGTCATAATACATTTATAAGAGGAAAATCTTGCTCAGCAATGGATTATTGCCTCGTACGTGGAAGATGGCTCGAGTGCGTGGTTGATTTAAAAGTAGGTGAGTTGACTTATTCCGATCACTTGCCGCTTTTTGTCGACGGCATCTTCAGCAGAGATGAAGCAAACAGCAATAACTTGGAAATGATTCTTCTACCTAAACTAAAATGGAAAAGCTCTCATTTGGAACGATATCAAAATAGTCTCGACTGTATGTTGGAATATGTCAGCACTACTCAACTAAATTCGATCCGAAGTACAGACATATTGGTCTCATGAATATTTCAGGCAGCTCAACCTTTTCAATCCATGCAAAATCAGAAATGGAAGGAGCCATGGTTCGACGCAGATTGTGAAGCAGCTAGAAAAAAATCTTTTGGATTCCTAAAACTTCTAAGGGCAACAGACTCTAATCTTGCTAAGAGCATGCACCAAGAGGCGAATAAAGCTTTCAAAAGCATTTGCAAGGAAAAACAAAATGCATACTATCTTTACCTGATGCAAAAATTATCGGAAGTAAATGACAGCCGTTCTTTCTGGAAAAAAACTCGATCACTCAATGGTGTACCCTTTGTTCGAAATATTAGAATTAATATCAATCTCTTAGCCGAGCATTTTGAAAATTTATTGAGCAGAAATGCAAGCCCATTGATATTCTATGCCCTGCCACTCCTGGAAAATGAAGATCTTGACCGCGCATTTACTGTAGAAGAAGTCGCCAAAGTAATAGACCGTTGTAATCTAAACAAAGCTCCAGGCGAAGATCGTGTGCCGTATGAATTTCCCAAAATATGCCACGGTAACATTTTTTGAAAAACTTACGGAGGCATACAATCACATATTTAATATGCAAGAAATCCCAGAAAGCTTTCGCAAGAATATTATTCTTCCACTGTACAAGAAGGGTGATGTAAACGATCCGAACAACTATCGAGGTATTTCGTTTATGAACTCTGTGATGAAAGTTTTCACTGGCGTCATTCTCGACAGGCTCACAGCTTGGGTACAACAAAATGAATTATTAAGCGAATTCCAAGCAGGGTTCAGGAAGGAATATTCGACAGTTGATAACACATTGCTAGATCATATCTGGACAAAGGAAAAAAAATATATGGATTCTTCATAGATTTCAATGCTGCTTTTGATTCAATTGACAGGAATGCCCTGTTTTACAAATTAAGCTGCCTGGGAATGTCAACAATGCTTAATGTAATTCAAGCTCTTTACGAAAATAATGAAACCTCTGTTTGGGATGGCACCGAAGGATCCGCTTGGTTTCATACAAGAACCGGAGTCAAACAGGGCTGTTTGCTTAGTCCCCTTCTTTTCGCACTTTTCTTAGATGATCTCACATTAGCTTTACCTGGAGGAATTAGTTTTGCTGGAGTTCCCATTAAAGCACTTATGTATGCAGACGATATCGTCATATTAGCTGAGTCACCACTTATGATGCAAATGATGATTAATAAACTGCAAGGTTACAGTCAGCTATGGGGTCTCACGGTTAATACCAATAAGTCCAAAATTATGGTCTTTCGAAATGGAACAGGCAGATATGCGAGAGAAGAAAAATAGACCTGGGAAAACGAACCGCTCGAAATCGTCAAAGAGTATAAATATCTCGGAGTAACCATTACACCACGACTTTCTTTCAAGAAGCACCTGCAAGAAAAGCTTTTGGATTCAAAAAAGGCAATCAATTGCAACTGGAAGGGGGTACTAGGAAAAAAACACATTGCGCCGAGTGCTAAATACAAACTTTTCGAAGCGGTGATGCGATCAATTATGTGCTATGCTGCTCAAGTATGGGGTTCTCATCAATACGATGAAGTAGAAAAATTGATAAGGTACTTCATCAAACAAATCTTTCGGCTCCCAGATAATACGCCAACGTATATGCTGCATCTAGAGACGGGTGTTTCGCCCCTTTATATCTTCTCACTTAAAATGCTTCACATATATAAAAAAATAATTAACCCTTCCAAACCATCGACTTCCCAACATAATTGCGAGGCATCTTTTGCAGCAAAGATCGCAGTTTTTCGCAGAATGGTCACGCTTGGAAATACAACATAACGTCCAAATACTACAAAACCGGATTGAGGAATGGAGTACAACTTTTGTGATTTTACTAGCTAAGATTGAAGAAACGTGCTTTGAACAGTTTGCAGAGATGGCACAACGAAGTGAGACAAGAAGTATGTACAAAATTCTCCAGTATAACCTTGGCGAAAACAATTATTTCAATTATAACTTTTCTATTGAATCAATCTCCACCTTCTTTAAAACCAGAGGGGAACTACTACGACTGACTTATCAGCCGCAAGAGAGAAACACAGAATGTTCTCTGTGCAACCACAGATCGATTGAAAATAATTTCCATTTCTTAGGAACATGCCCTGTTCTAAAAGAAATAAGACATGCTCACTGGGGTAAAACGTGTTATACAGTTATGTTAAAACCGCACTTAGATAGCGAAACCAGATAATAAATGAAGCATTTTAGTATTATTTATGTATTAATATTTTTTTTTCTTTGTTTTTTTTTTTAATTTTTCAATTTTATCTACCTTTTTTGTAGAATTTTAAGAGTATGTATATTTAATATTTATATGTAACAAACTAAATTGTAATTGTTGATATATAATACTCTTTTTTCTGGCTGACGGCAAAAGCCAATGCTATAATTATTGTGAAATTGTAAACAAGGAACACTTATTTTGTTATAATAAAATCACATTTTCTACTACTACTATTACTACTTATTTGAGTAAGAGGACAAGAAATGGCCATTGATTAATTGAGAGCTAGGGTAAGATCTTTGACTTTATCATCAAGATCATTTTTATTAGAAGGGATTCTTAAGAGTGATGGTTTAACTAATCTTACTAAAGTTTCTCTATATAGTTGCCAGTTGGTTTTCCGATAATTGCGGAAAGCTGGCTGTTTTTAAGTTTCTTCATCAAGGCAAAATTGGATGTATCTGTTATCAGAGAACGAATGTTCCTTAAAAACTCTCCAGTTTTTGATCTTGTGATGAATCGTGTCGGAGACAAGAGTGATATCTAGAACCTCTTGTCGGTTTTTGGTAATTAATGTTGGTTCATTGCCAATGTTACTTACTATAAGGTTAGTACTTAGAATAAAATCAAAAAGTGACTCACCTCTGTCATTTATGTCTGTACTTCCCCAGACGGTATGATGGGCTTTAGCGTCGCACCCGATGATAAGGCAGACTTTCTGTCGTTCTGCTTCCCTGATCAGTTTCTCTAGCTTGTCGCTAGGAAGAGGGCCGAGGTGGTCATGGCCGAGATACGCTGATGCTAACTAGTACGCCCCGTGATTGGTTTGTAGTCTAACTACGGTTACATCACGATCGCTGTAATCAGGGAGTAAATATACATTAATGCTACTTTTTACTAATATGCAAGATCTAGGGTCACCTTTGTTTGATGCATACAGCAGGTAGTATCCGGGAGTCCTGAGTCCTTGAACAGTGGAATTGACAATCCAAGGTTCTTGGATCAGAACGATGTCTTCCCCTTTGTTTTGTAGACGGAGAAGAAGGGAGGCCGAAGCCAATTTGGAGTGATGGGTGTTAATCTGTACTAACTGCACCATCTTGGTTACAGCTAGGTAGAACAACCAACACCAAAGTTTGGTCGAGATCTACATCGGAATCGAAATCCAATTTAAGAAGGTCGTCGTCATTGCAAGAGGTTTCATTTCAATCAACGTTAGGAGCCTCTTCAACAGATGGCGGTTTTATATAAATGGAAGACGACACAATGGAGGAGGTGCATCGAGTATCTACCTCCATCGTCTGAAGGTCGATACCCGAGGCATGTTCCTTCTCTGAAAATACATCCTGGGATTTTGAAGGCATCGCGTTCGATGTGTTTTCCTCGTCTTTTTTATATACTTTGAGAGTTATGGTAGACCATCCAAACCTAACCACACCTTGGGTTTCAGCCAATGGAGCCAATGAGTCCTTATTTATCACTACGATGGCTGATCTATAAGAACCCCGTGGATCTTCAAGCTTCGCAACCTTCCAGTCGTGAGTAGGCAAGGATGGATTACCATACTGAAGCATTTTGAGGATAACTTCTTTATTGGAGAGTTCGGCCGGGACATTAGTGCGGGCTCTCGGTCTGCACGGGATATTCTCCTTTGCCACAACCTCGAGTTTTGCATTTGGCCATAGGCCCTCTAACCTGCAGGTCACACGATCTCTCACTATCAAAGGCAACTAGCTTGACTCGACCTTGATACCAACCCGCATCCTCAAAAATTGCAGATTCCCCTGGATTTTCTAGCATGAGGGTCCAGTATGAGGCTTGGAGTTTGTTCAAGACCATTTGCCAATAATCGGGAGAGATCGCGCCATCTGCATTACTACTCTCAATGACAGCTAAAATGGTTTTGTCTGCACTAAAAGACAGATCTTTCCTGGTGAAGTATGGAGTGCCAGTGGTGTTTGCCTTTGGCCTTTTGGGTTCCGGAGTGGTTCCCTTGGAAGACCTTAGTCACTTTGACGTTAAGTCGCTGCAGGTCTGAAATTTGGCTAGTGTGTTTTTGGCCCAGGAAAGTTTTTCGGATTGCTTTGAGTTTAGTTCAGATGCTGGCAAGGTAATGTTCTAGCCAACTTTTGCTGTTTAAGCGCAGCTCGCTTCAAATGGATGGCTAGAGAGCCGCAGTTTAATAAAATAAATAAACACCTTCAGTCTATGAAATGGAACTTAATTTATTTATATTTTCTTACAGCTATTTATACCTAAATTACATTACAAATCTATTTGGGATATCCCCTCTTAAAAACTGTATTACAAATAAGAATGCATCAGCATTCTGCTACTCATAATTCAATTATTGGGGCAGTCGTCTCATTTCTAATGATGACAAACTTGCATTCGGGAGTAGTATAACAAAATACATTCAGTGCCACTCACAAAGCAACGTAGTCAAAACGATGTCTTTGAACTTATCTTTTGTTGGCTAAAGGGGACAACAAAATTGTGTACATGGTTTTACTATGATATTAAGTATCAATGAAAACGTGCTTGTTTGTTCGCTCTAGTGTTTTGGTTGTGGCTTTTTGAATGAATGTTATTACACTACATCCCTCCCCTTTAAAAAATGATATTTGTTTACATTTCTAAAATTTAAATAAATATTATTCGTCTCTCTTTTTTTTTGTATGTACATATATATGGATTTAGGTTTGTGTTATTTATTGATATTTATTGTAAGTCCGTATTTCTGGCTTTAATTAAATTCAATAGAATGAAGACGGAAAGACAGTTCAGAGTGAATAACTTTTAGATGAACACCGATATTATCTCTTTTGAAGTAGAGCTTCTTTATTTCTTGATTAATCCACAAGATTTTCGCTTTGTAAATAGCTAATTTACTCACTTTAGATGTTGATTTTGAACAGCGTTTGTTTGCATTAAATAGCCCATTGCTAAAAAACATTTTTCTTTGGAAGAGATATGTAGACGATATTTTTTGTATCTGGACTGGAACTCATCGAAGTCTCTTGATTTTCCTTGACAGTATCTTAAACAAACTTGAGCCAAACATGTTGTTTACCTTGGAATATGGACCTGATTCTATTAACTTTTTGGACTTGACGCTGTCTATATCCTCAAGGAAACTAGTGTTTGACATTTATAGAAAGGATTCTGCCACAGATACTGTCATTCCAAGTTCCTCCGCACACCCACTAAATACAAAAATGTCAGCCTTTCACTCGATGTTAAACCGTCTTCTTAAGTTCCCACCGAGCCAACCAAATTTTCGAAAGGAACTTAATACAATAAAGGACATTGCGATTAAGAATGGTTATGACGCTAAATTAGTTCACCGCCTCCTACAGACTAAGTCAAGACGTTTATCGCTCCAGTCAATTTTTCCTATTGATTCAAAACACGATGATAAACAATGGCGAAAAATTCCATATATTCCAGAGGTTTCGGATATGTTACGAAAACCACTTCTAGCCGCTAATGTTAGACCAGCATTCTTTAATAACTTTACGCTAAAAAACGCTCTGTCTAACAACAAAATCAAACAAAAAGTCGAAATTCTTAAAAAAAGTGGTGTTTACAAAGTCTTATGTAAGGAATGTAATGGAGTTTACATAGGAAAGACCTCGAGACAAATAGGAAAAAGAATCTGTGAACACCTTAAAGCCTCTACACATCAAGATCCTGCTTCGGGTCTCTAACAGCACATTAAAGCATCTGGTCATGGATGTTCTCTTGATGACGTCACCCTCCTCCACTGTCTTCCTGCTGGTCGTGTTTTAGATAAATACGAAATATTTGAAATAAATAAACCTAAAACTTTAAATATATTAAATTGTCAAATTGATTTAACTAATAATAGTCCTTTACTGTGTAATTAATGTTTCCTATTGTAATATTAACTATGTGTTCATCATACATACACTGTTGTATATTTATTTATTTAATTGTTTCTCTATCCACCTCGACGAATTTATTTTAAATTGTAATTGTATGTTAAACTTAGTGCCCTGAAGATGTCCTAATAGGATGAAACGCGTCGGCTTAATTTATTTATTTTATTTATTTTAATTAATAAAATTAAAAAAATTGTGGAAACATCAAGTGTTTTGTTTTAATTTTTTGTAAAATGTTACCTACAATTAATTTCCACCAAGTGGCAAATCATCGCTCTATTGTTATTATGTATTTCATATTTCTTATCATCTAATAAAATAATACTATTTACACCGTTTTGTGATATAATTTTATATGGTCCTCTAAAAGGTTTATCAAATTTTCTTTTGTTTTGATTTTTTAAATATACATAATCACCTACGATAAAATTTGATTTATTAACATTTTTTTGAACATTCTGTCTTTTATATTTATCATTGATTTAGTTGTTTTTTGCTTGCTCGTGAGCATATCTTAATTTACATTTTAATTCATTCAGGTAATTGTCAATATTATAGATTGTATCTTTGTTTTCTATTACTTCACATGGAAGAGTACATAACTTTCCAAAAACTAGTTCAAATGGTGAATATAAAGTACTACTATGTGGTGTTGAGTTATAACAATAAGTATAGTATGGTATCCATTCTTCCCAGTTATCTTTATCTCCTACGCTCATAATATATTCATTAAATACCCTATGATTTCTTTCTATTGATCCCATTGTTTCATGGTGAAAAGGTGTAGAAACAATCTTTTCTATTTTTAAAAGTGTACAAATATTCTTAAGCAATTCATTAGTGAACTCTGTTCCCTTATCTGTTTTAAGATTTTTAAAACATCCGTATTTTAGAGTAAATTTTTCTACTATTGTTTTTGCTACAGTATTCACTTCTTTAGTCTCTATCGGAAATGCTTCTACAAATTTCGTTAAGTCACATTGTATTGTAAGTATGTATCTATAACCATTAGATGGTCTAAGTGGTCCTATAGTATCAATTGATATTGTTTCAAATGAAGTATTGGGTGTATCTGTAATGACAATATTTTCTTTTGTATACCTTGTTGTCTTGGTTTTATTGCATGCTTCGCAGTTGTTAATAAACTTTTTAACCATTTTATTCATGTTTTTCCAAACATATCTTTGTTTTAACTTGTTGACACATCTTCTGATACCGCAGTGTCCTCCTATTTTCGATTGATGATGTTCTTCTATTAATTTGTGCATTTCTTTTTCATCTGTTATTTGTTTTGGAGGTTTAAATAATATTATGTCTAGATATTTATCTCCTCTTACATTTTCTTGCAGCTTATTAAATATATTTTTAAATTCTTGTATGCATACATTTTTAAATATTTGACTAGTTCTTGCTAGCGCTAATTTTTTAACACCTGCATTGTTCATATTGAATATTAGCTTCCTCAGAATCAATTTTATCTCTGATAAAGATTTATCGCTAAATTCCACAATTACAGTGTTTGCTGCTATTTTTATTTCATTTATTTTTTCTTTGTAACGTTACTTTCTTCAAATTCTAACTTTTTTAATCGAATAATGTCCGATATTGATGTACAGTCCCAAATATGAAGGTAGATAGTCTTCTTATTTGAGTCCAAGGCTTTTGCACAATTTTCTTCTTCATTTATTATTTTATCATTATTCTTTTTCATCGCTCTTGTTAAAACGTCTATGTTATATTTCGGTATCATTTCTTTTAATTCGTCAGATTCAATTTTTATCCTTGATAAAGCATCTGCATTCGTATTCATGTTCCCCTTTTTAAATATTATTTCAAAATCATAATCCATTAGGTCAACTCGAATTCTTGTCAATTTGGATGATGGATTTTTATGCGTAAATAAGCTGACTAGGGGTCTATGATCCGTGTAAACTATAAATTTTCTACCAAAAAGATAAGGCCTGAAATAATTTTTTCCCCAATGTATTGCTAACAATTCTTTTTCTATAATGGGTTTGTTCAATTCGTGTTTATTTAGGGATCTACTAGCATACGCTATAGGTTTATCAGAACCAATCTCTCCCTGTAAGAGTACTGCTCCTAATGCGAAATTGGACGCATCTGAAGTTAGTATGAAAAGGTTTTTTAAAGTCTGGATAGCTAAGTATTGGAGGAGTTATTAAGCTTTGTTTAAGTGTGTTGAATGATTTGTCACATTCTTCTGTCCAAGAGAATATTTGTCGCTTCTTCAATAACTGGTTTAGAGGTTTAGCTATTTCTGCAAAATCTTTTATAAATTTTCTATAATAATTACAGAATGCTACAAATAGTCTTACATCATCTGCATTTTTAGGCAGTGGATAGTTTTTTATTGTCTCAAACTTTCTTGGATCTGGCTTTATTCCATTTGATGTTGTCAAATGACCTAGGTAAATTACTTCTGTTTTCAAGAAATCACATTTTTCTAAGTTTAGCTTCAAGTTGTATTTACGAAGCCTTGCTAAAACTTTAATTAAATTTTCATTGTGATCTTTCAAATTCTTACCAAATATTATAACATCATCTACATATAAAAAGGCTGAGGCTTGTAGACCACTAAGAGCGATCGACAACATCCTCTGAAAACTATTTGTTGATATTTTTAATCCGAACGGTAGTCTCTTGAATTGGTAATGACCCTCATTTGTTGAAAATGCCATTAATGGCCTAGATTGTCTGTCAAGTGAAATTTGATGAAATGAGCTTGTCATATCTAGAGTGGAAAAATATTTAGCATTACCAAGTTTATCTAACACATCTTCTAATCTTGTGAGTGGAAATTTATCATCTACAACCTTTTTATTTAGTGATCTAAAATCTACTACTAATCTCCACTTAGTTTTTCCGTTAATGCTTTTCTTTGGAACTATAAGTAACGGTGAGTTATATGGACTGGTAGACTCTTCTTTTATGTCATTCTTAAGTAACTCAGCCACTTGGTTTTGAATTTCTTCTAATTGTGCATTTGGTAGTCTGTAATTCTTTATATAAACTGGATTTTTATCTGATACTGTGATATGTTGTTCATAAAAATTATTTGTGGTCAGTTCTTCATCTTCGTCATGGAAAACATCCTGAAATTCTTCACAAATTTTTAATACTGACTGTGAAGCAGCTGTATCCAAGTTATCTACTTGAATGTTTTTTATTAGGTTTTGAAATTTTTGTATATTTTTAAATTTTGTGTTGTTTGATAATATTCTATATTTACTCAACTGTTCCACTCCTATCATTACGTTTTCAATTGTTTCCTCTTTATCAGTACTGTTTAATATCTTTACATGTTTAACACATTTTGATGGTAGTATTGAATTTGCTAAGAAGATTCCCCTTTATTTTCCCAATGATAACACTATCTTCACCTAAATCTAAATTTATGCTTTTTATTACTTCTGCTCTTGGTGGAATTTTTAATTTTCCAATGTTTTTCATAGAAATATTTAATGGTAGCACAATCTCCTCTTCTTGTGTTAAGATTGTCAGCACACAAGTTTCATAATCAATTTTACAGTTATAAGTTTTGAAAAAGTCTCTTCCTAGTATTGCATCTGTTGATATATTTATTTCCTCACTAACCACGTGGAATTGATGTTTTATATTTGTTTCTCCAAGCATGAGTTCTAGTTCTGTTATACCTTTCGAAAAAATTGTTTTATTTGTTATGCCATTTATTTGACATGACGAATATTCATTTAAATCTTTTACCAGAAACTCTTTACAAACAGAAATATCTGCTCCCGTGTCAATTAAAAATTTTAAAGTTTTGTTTAAATGTTTTATCCTTATGTTAACGAAATTTGTGTCACATTCCCCATAGATATTTAGAACCTTCTTTGGTTTCCCCGATTCTGCTGCCCGGGGATCTCTAAGTTTTTCGTCCTAGTGTTACTATTGTGGTATTCCCTTGCAATGCCTCTACCTCTGTTGTTATTTTTGTTCCTTTCATAACCATTGTTATAATTGTTGTTATTGTACTGTCTATTGTTGTTTCTATCATTATTTGTAAATTTTGGAGAGGAAGAGTTATGGTATCTACCACTATGATTCGTCCTAAATTGCATGATGTTATTTTGTCGTGTAGACGCTTCAACCTCTATTGCTATCTGTACAGCTTCATTAAATCTAGCTACTCTTGATGCTTGTACTACCTGTCTACATGCTTCATTTAATCCATTTTTAAAAACATTTAGTCCTAGTTGGTCATTTAACTTTATTATAATTCTTTTATTGGCTTCACCCTGTTCAGCTATCTGAATCTCATTTAATTGTGAAATTAGTACTTCTATTCGCTCTGCATATTTGTTAACTTCTTGTGTTCCCTGATGCTGTCTGGCTAAATCATTATGTAGTTTTAGTGGGTTTATTTTTGTTTCGTAAATATCTGTTAAAATTTTCTTTAAATCTGAAAAATTGTCAGGTTCTTTGTCTAGAGTCAGAAGCCTATTTTTTGCTTTGTCAGTTACTTTAGTTGCTATAACAAATCTAATTATTTTTTTCTTTTCACTTTCTTCACCTAAAGTGTTATGATAGAATTCAATTAGCCCAAAAAAATTTGAAAGGTTCTTCGATTCACCGTTAAATTCTGTAATAAGCTTTGTAGCTGTTAACATATTAAATTCTGCCATTTTTTTTTGTTCAGTTTTTTTCGTTTTTGGCTTAAGTATTTCTAAGATTTGTATTTCTATTACTTTGAAGTGTACTGTTATTTCTTCTATTTCCGTTTCATCGGTTATTTCTATAAGTATTTCTTTCCATATATTGTCAATTTCTTTCTTTGTTTTGTCAATGTATTCTTGAGTATATTCTCTGTTTGGACTTTTTTTTAAATTTGCTAATACTTTGTTAATGCTTTTTAAACTACCCATAATAGAAATGACTTCAAATGTATTTTATAATTTTTTTTTTTTTTTTTAGACATGATTTATTCTATTTCTTATAATTTGTTTTCTTACATATTTCTTATAGTAAGAATGAATTTTCGCTACTAATAAAATGATAAGTATTACCAGAGTTATATTGTTTATATTCGAACTGCTTAGAATCTGCTGGCTGCTACTGAGGTTGTTGTTGATCACCTCCTTTGATTGTGGTTGCCCCATTTTCTTAATTCCTCGATCAATTTGTTTTTTGAGGATTTGTCAGTCGTAATAGCAATTATTTTATGTAGTTCAGCTCGCATCTGTCGTGCCTTTACTGCTTTCCCGGCTCTCGGTCTTCTTGTTCTTTTTGGTGCTTCTACTTTGGACGTTATAGATGATGATTGCGTTCTGATGGATTTATTTCTTTTGAGGTATTCCTCTATTGTAAGAGGTTTTGGTCCTGCTGTCTTCGGCGTTGGTATATATCATCAAGCTCTTGATGTGAGTAGCTCATCTAGGATAGAAAGTGGACGGCCGGTAAGGTGAACGTTGAAGACACACTAACTGACTTTTGGAAGATTTTTAAATGCTGGTGCAGATATATGCAAGTATACATATATTAAATATGTTCACTGAAATAATGCAATTACTGGTCGGCTGTCAGCGACTCAACAGAGGGATAAAACTCAACTTGAAATTGATATGTTTGGTCCGCGTCTTGTTGTTAAATTTAACAAACAAGTTGGCAGGATCGCCATGTAATGTTCTAGCCTACTTTTGCTGTTTTAGTGCAGCTCGCTTCAAATGGATGGCTAGAGAGCCGCAGTTTAATAAAATAAATAAACACCTTCAGTCTATGAAATGGAACTTAATTTATTTATATTTTCTTACAGCTATTTATACCTAAATTACATTACAAATCTATTTGGGATATCCCCTCTTAAAAACTATATTACAAATAAGAATGCATCAGCATTCTGCTACTCATAATTAAATTATTGGGGCAGTCGTCTCATTTCTAATGATGACAAACTTGCATTCGGGAGTAGTGTAACAAAATACATTCAGTGCCACTCACAAAGCAACGTAGTCAAAACGATGTCTTTGAACTTAGCTTTTGTTGGCTAAAGGGGACAACAAAATTGTGTACATCGTTTTACTATGATATTAAGTATCAATGAAAACGTGCTTGTTTGTTTGTCTCTAGTGTTTTGGTTGTGGCTTTTTGAATGAATGTTATTACACTACAACCTTCACTATTCTCGTAGCGTTCCTAAATTCCTTTTTCATTGTCATTTTTTTCCTCTTCTCGATGGGAGTAGGTCTACATGACGTTTTACCACTGCCAGCGAGGAGGGGAGCCTCCGTTGCGTTGGGAAAAGATCTACCTTGTCTTGTGGTTTGAGTTTGTTTTTTGTTAATGTCCTTGTTGTTATTTGTCACTGGCAACTTATCCTCTTTCGAGGCCAAGCCATCGCCGGCAGCCGTGACCCCTACCGACTTTTGAACCGATATCCCAGTTCGATTTTTATTCTTTTTGCTTACTTTTTCCATAATTTTTAATGTCAAGTCTTCATACTTGGAATTTGTTTTCGAGTTATGTTCGTTTGTGTGGCTTTGTAGCTGGATTGCTAGAGAACCATACAATTAAGCACCCCCACCAAGACAAGGTTAACTCATAGGGATTGTGATAGACTTTAATTTAAATAAAAATAAATTAAAAACTCTCTTTAGAACCAGTGCTCCACGATCATAATTGTTTCTGTGTTGTGTTGTAATAGTGTATTTATGTTGTAAATATGTGCATGTGTTTTTGTTTTTGTACCATTATGCTTACTAACAACTAACACTTGCACTAAGTGATGAGCCAGTGGGACACATTACAAAAAAAAAAAAAAAAAATCATATGCCAGACTATGCATCTTAGATGGTATAGACGCGCGAGTTTGTTATCTACACTAGAGCTCTAGAAACCCGGTTACCCGAAAATCTGCCCGGGTACCCGAACACCCGGGTGGTACCCGAGTACTTGAATTTATTTCCGGGTACCCGATTCCTTGAATAATACCCGGGTATTTTTGGACCCGGGTAGTTGTAGAACCCGGGTATTACCCAGGTCAAGAGTTCTTAACCTTCCCATCCATGGTTGCTTCCCTCCCCACAAGGGGTTGCTGTGGCGAGGGAAGCAACCATGGATGGGAAGGTTAAGAACTCTTGAAATTTGGCTTCTTCTCTCTCACAATATCATCATTCTCTGATCTCCTTCTCATCCTTTGTTGTCGAGAGATTTTAAATGAAATTCAACGATTCGAGTTTAACGTTTATTTTCCAAAACGTTACAATAATGAAAAAGACGACACTACACATTTAAAATACAAATCATTTTTTTACGTAAAACACGTTGCTGACAGATTCAAACAATACAATTTTATTGACAAAGATAAATTCAAAATCGCAATGAGTTCTACCAACAAATTGAGTCAGGTCTTCAGTAAACTGAAAACAAAAGAAGATGCAATGGAAGACTCAAACCTCGGGACACAAAACAGATTTAAAATCAAATTCATCACAAAAAACTGCATCGGCAACGCATTGCATAAATAACAATAATAAAGCAAACTTCGATGACGTAAAAATAGTACAAAAAGAACAACACTATAACAAAATATTACAGACATTACATATTTTAAATACAAGCAATACAATGAAGAAAAAAACGGATCTTGACAATGTGAGTCCCCACTACAAGTTCCTGATCGAGAGAACGAAAAAGAAAAAACGGTCCAGATCCCCTTAGCACCCGCTAGCTCGATCCATTGCCTGCAGAACATGTTCTTGAGTTGTTACAAAATACGCCATTGTTTTCTCATGTTAGTGAGTTTCCAATCATAAGGTCCTGGTGTTTGGGTAAAATTCGTCTTACCTAATAGAAAATGGTTCAGAGTAATTGGTTCCAGGTCATCTATAGAGACTGGCACATCAGTCAAGGGTCTACTGTTTACGATGTTTTCTGCTTCACACAAGACACTCTGCAAAGTTTCTAAATGCGGTGTTTTGTATGTCAATACAATTCCTAGTACTTTTTCACGATGCCGATAAGTCTTTCCCAATAACCACCTGCATTAGGATATTTTTGGCTGTTGAATATCCATTCAATTCCCAACGCAGTCAAATTGGATTGTGCAACTGCATGGTCCAGAAAGTGAGGAACACCACTGATTTCTTTGTCGACGCCTATGAAATTTGAACCACAGTCACTTCTTATACGAACAGGAACTCCTCTCCTATTTATGAAATTACGTAGAGCCAGAAGAAAGACGTCCGTAGATTGGTCACGGCAAATTTCTAAATATATTCCACGAGAAGTCATACAGGTAAATAGACAAATCCATCTGTTTTCTTGGTTTCGACGATTTTCAATATAAACCGGTCGAAATAAATCCACTCTGTATAACTAAACGGGCCAACATACGGCGTTGTTCGATCCCTGAGCAAGGGAGCCATTCGTGGTTGAGTTGGCTTGGCGTTAATAATTCTACATTTGTAGCAATTCACTTTTGCTTTTCTGACAAGTTCTCTTAATGATGGTATCCAAAACATACGACGTATTTTGCAAATTAACGAATATTGGTTTTGATGTTGAACTTTCGATGGTAGTAGGCAACAAGAAGTTCTGTAAAATAATGTTTCTTGGGCAAAATAATTGGACGTTGAGTGCTGTCCGGCAAAAAAGATACATTACAGATTCTTCCTTTAGTAAAAACCTTGGACCCAGAAACCACTTTGAATCTTTTTTGCAAATTATTGGGAAATTGAGCGCGAGTTGCCTCATCAGCAACGTTTTCAATGTTGGAAGCCAGTTCCATTGTGACTCCCTACTTTCTTCCAATATTTCCGAAATTCTGTGCCTTGGACCCAGAAACCACCTTGAATCTTTTTTGCAAGTTATTGAGAAATTGAGCACGAGTTGCCTCATCAGCAAGTTTTCAAATGTTGGAAGCCAGTTCCATTGTGACTCTCTACTTTCTTCCAATATTTCCGAAATTCTGTGCTCAACGAATTGCTTAAGGCAACAACGTCTTTAATCGATCCATCTTATTACCGTTTTTGAATCAGTCCAGTAGTATAATTTGTCTATGTTTCTGCTGTGGCCAGCTAAGACGGACGAATTCAAACGGACAACCAATAAGGCTGCTTGTTATTTCATTCGAGGAATCGTCATCGACTTTATTGGAGCAGACCACATTTTACCAAACACATTTTTAGTTGTCTTACTTGAAATAACGTACGTTTCTATATTGCATAAAATAATATCAACTAAAAAGCCTGAGTATCTTTTTGATAAATTAAAATTGGCAAGAGGACAAAGAAATCTACAATTGATTCCTCCACTGAATAGATAATAATAATAGATAATAGATGGTAACTATTCGTAAATTTTTTTTTGTTTATGGAGTTCAGCTTTGGAACACATTGCCCCTAAGTATTGAGCGTATTAGTAACACAAATTATTTTTCTACATGAATGTTGAATTTTTTTGCAGAAAAAATTTGAACTTAGGGCCAGTCTTTTCAACTTTGGTTAAATTTAACCAATTGCTGGTAATCATAGAAACACAAACAAAATAACCAGAGCTGAAAAGACACGCCCTTAATAAAAAATTTAAAATATTTTATATTTCTTTGTAACTTCTTTTCCTTTTTTTCTTTTTTTCTTTTCTTTCCATTTTATATCTTTCTTCTTTTTTCTTTTACTTAAAGTAGGTATCTCAAAGCCAATTTACATAAGGTATTATTATGTTATGATACTTATTTTCTAGATTTTTTTGCCATTTATATGTTAAAATTAAGCTTGTGCATTTCTTATAAGATTTTCATCTTATTTGTACTAAGAATTATAATGAATAAACAATTACAATTGTCAAAAATAACCCGTGGGAGAAAAAGTTAAACTGTAAAAATAGACTGTCTTCCGCCTTGTTTGAAAATAAAACAACCGATCAATTCGGGTCTAAGATTTCGTGACAACTGATTTTATTTAATAAAGTATGCAATAAGGTATTTACATGAAATAAACAAAGTATATATGTACCAAATGATCAGAATTAACAGAGTATGAATGTTCGAATATATGAGTATGTAAAGTTCAATTGTATTTTTAAGTATGAATGTATGCAAAGTAAGAACAGAATAAAAGCAAATATGAAAAGAAAACAGGGTGTACTTAATTTTCAACATCCTCCGGGCGGGCCTGCTCATGCATTTCCAGCGGATATAACAGTTGAATAGCAAATGATCGGAGTTTGTTATCTCTTCCAGGGTAGCAAACATCAACCACCGCTAGCTTCCAGTAGATACGGGGAGTGCTGGCATCGTACACCAACACCACGTCACCAGGTTGGATGTCTTTTGAAAAAAATATGCATGGAATGATGAGCTGAACGTAAAAGCTTGAGATATTCAGATTTCCATCTCTTCCATAGAAAGGATGTGTACTGCAATCTTGATTTCCATTTGCTTCGAAGATCCGAAGAAATTATTTGGATTTTGTTCTCGTTATCAGTTACCTTGCAGCGATTGATAAGAAAACGCTCAGGTGTTTAAGGAGCCAAGTCCATTGGGTCGTTGCTCACGTAAGTAAGTGGTCTCATATTGATAATTTGTTCAGCTTTCGTAAGGAGAGTATGAAGTTCTTCATTGTTAATTTTTGCCTTCCAAATTGTGACTTTAAGAACGTCTTTCACACTCTTAACCAACTTCTCCCAAAATCCACCCCACCATGGTGCTCTTTCGACGCTAAATTTCCAATTAATTTCACGGTTACTAAGAAAACCGAGGAAATCTCGCTGTTGAAAATTTCACCTAAGCTCTTTACGTCGGTTGCAGCTTTTTTAAAATTCTTCGCGTTATCTGAATATATAGTAAGTGGTGTGCCCCGCCTGGCTATAAATCGATGTATCGCTAAGAGACAGCATTCCGTCGTTAAGTTGAGAACAAGCTCCAGATGCACTGCACGGATGACGGCACACGTAAATATCATTATGTAGACTTTACTTTTATTGTCATTAGAACTTGTGTAAAGAAGCCCGGCTTGAAGACGATCCCTCGGTAGAGGGGCAAAAGGCTGAGATGCGGCCTTTCCTCTGAGTTTGCGGCAAATTGCACATGATGCGATAGCTTTTTTCATTCACTGTCGGGCGGCTGGTAACCAGAATTGTTCACGCAGACGAGCTAATACGGTGTTCACTCCGCAGTGCAAAGATAATCCATGAAAGTAAGTAACGATCAATTTGCTCAAATAAGAGCCTCGGGGCAGAATGACTGGACTAATGAAATCGAGTGGCTCGTTCAGTTGCGTTAACCTACTTTCCACACGAAGCAAACCTTGATCATCTATAACTGGATTAAGCGTTAGGAGGGTAGAAGATCGAGGAATAGTTTTTCCACCCTGCAAAGGTAAAATTTCATTAGGAAAATAAATCATTTGAAAATAACTTATCCAGTAGATTTTTGATTTCTTCATTTCAGCTGCTTGCAAAAATCTTGATGTTTGAATTTTCCTGTCCCTTTTTTGAGCCCAAATGGGGTACCATTTATTAAGTAGCACATTGACTTCTCGATAAATATAGGTTGTAATTCTAAGCAGCTTCTTCCAGTCACCAATTTGTTCATACAGCAGCAGTGGTTCTAAATACTTTTCTGAAGCAGCAGCAACTTCCTTCTGAAATACAGGCAGCACTAATGCAACACATTAGTGTTGCTCAGCATGCGACACATTTTTCATTGGCCAATTACACTTTTCTTCTTTCAACCTAGATGGACCTTCCCTCCAAAGCAATGATGATGAAAATTTCTCTGCCGAAATCCCTCTAGTTAGCAGATCTGCTAGATTTTCCTTTCCGGAACAATGATGCCAATCGTTCACATCTGTTAGCTCATGTATTTCCTTTACACGGTTGAACACGTACGGCTTCCACTTTCGGGCATCCCCTTGTATCCAATGAAGTGTGATCTGTGAGTCCGTCCACAAATAAAACCGTCGAAAACGAAATTGTAACTTCTTCAAATAAGAGCATAGTCTGGCAGCAATCAATGCAGCGGTGAGTTCTAACTTTGGCAATGTGAGATGATCCGTTTTTGTTCCTTTCAGTGGCGCAACACGGGCTTTGGCGCACACAAACTTAACATCGCTTTCCAGATGAGTCGTCTGGATTCTCAAAAATGCAACAGCTCCAAAGGCTTGTTGGCTAGCATCGGCAAATACATGAATTTCAACACAAGTCAATTCTGCATTAATTCCGAGCCACCTTGGCATTGAAATTTTTGGAATTTGCTTTTAGTCCTTAGAAAAAGCTATATATTTTTGGCTAGCCTCTGCGTCTAACGGCTTGTCCCATTCAACATGTTTGCGCCACAACGTCTGAAACAAGATTTTAAATTTTATTAAAATTGGGTTTAAGAATCCAAATGGATCGAACACTCGCGCAATGACTTTCAACAAATTGCGCTTGGAAGGCAATTCCATTGATTTCAGGGACTCCGAATCGAACTTTAACATCAATTCATCGCTGCGCGTATTCCATAAAATTACTAAAACGGAATGAACCATATCTTGGGTCGCTTCAATAGAATTCTGTATTTCTGAATTATTACAACGCCATTGTCTCAGGTTCATAGAAGCACGCTTAAAAACTTCAGTTTATTCTTCATAAAACTTCTCCGCATCTGCCTGACAGCTGACACTAGTAACCAGATCGTCCATGTAGAACGATTTGCTCAACAATTCACATGATTCTGGAAATTCTTTTGCTTGCGTGCAGATGTGAAGAGCAATGGTAGCAGACAACAAAAATGGGCTGGAGGAAACCTCAAAAGTGACTCTTGTCATACGATATTCTGTTTCGGATGAATAATCTAAGCTCAAATCTCCGTTTTTTGGAAACCAGATAAAGCGATGACTGTTTCTATCTTTTTCGGCTAAGATAATTTGCAGAAACGCCTTCTCGACATCTGCAACTAACCCAATCTGCCCGACACGGAAGATCAACAAGATTTGCAGTATATCTGGAAGTGAGTTCGAACCTGTCCCTAAACATTCATTTAATGAAAATTTACCTGGTAAATGAGACGAGGCATCGAATACTATTCGAATCTTTGTTGTTGCTTTATCAGGTCGATAAACTGCACCGTGTGGCATGTAATACAGGTTCTCTACGTTGTCATCGTTGGTGTCAACTCTCTCAGCATATCCAGATGCTAGAAATTGTTGCATCGCTTTGTCGTACTCACGAAGTTTAGAGGGATCTTTTCCAAGTCTTCTGAGAAGGGAATGCAGTCTTGACAGACCCATTGTTTTGTTGTCGCCCAGCTGTCCCTCGAAGGTTTTCCATGGTAGATGCGCTTCGTATCTTGTTTCAGTCTTTCGAACACATTTTGATTGAAGTTCTCTGGTGAATTCTTTAATCTCCATCTCATCGCTCCGTATTCCTAAACTCTCTAAGATCCACTATCTTCAAAAAAGGAGCTGAAAAGAGTTGAAACATTTTTAGAGATAAATTCATCTGTGTTGTAAGGGCCCTGGAGCGTCCATCCAAAAATAGTGTCTACAGCTGTGAAAAGGGTAGGAATTCGTTTATATTTCCCAGTTACCACTTTGCAATAATAATCTGCTCCAATTAGAACACTAAAGCCTCCTTCTTGTTCACGTCCACACAAATTCGAATCTGCCAAACAGTAACCCTCAAATGGAGTGGCTGTACTCGCAGGAACTGCCAAGACGTCCAAACAGATTTCAGGAACCACCACAGCAGCAACTTCCACTGACTTTTCGCTAAATTGAGATTTTAAACAAATGTTCACAATTTTCATTTTCTTACCACCAGAAATCTTATCTTGCCCAAAAGGAATGATGGACAGATTAACAGATCCAATAATCTTTAAATTCAGTTTGTTTACATCTGCTTCTCTTATGAACGTGCGTTGACTTCCACCATCAAGAATAAGCCGCACAAAAAGACTGTTCGTTGCCGACAGGGAATGATTTTCTGCAAGTAGGGAACGCGCTGTCTGTAGAAAAACATTATTTTTTGAAATAGTTGGGGCAGACAAATTTAAAGTTGGATTAAGCATTGCAATGGATGTTAAATTTTCTTTAGTTTTTGACACTTCACTGGAAGATAATGCTTTATTGCTAAAATGGCACAATGAAGTAGGATGCTTGTGTTTGCACTTTTTGCAGTATAAGCTTCTCACCTTACAATTTCTTGCCGTATGCCCTTTCATAGTACATCGAAAACATCTGCCGTCTTCCTTCAACAATTTTTTCTTTTCATAGATACTTTTTGATTAGTTGCACTCTTTCGCCAAATGCTCTTTAGATTTGCAAAAAAAGCATGGTGTATCTGGCTGTGTGGTAGTGAAAAGACCTGCTGCCGTCGATGGTTGCGGGTGATGCGAGCTCGCTCTAGTTAATGATCTATTGACGCCTGCTCTCTCAATCGATTTTTTAACTGTTTGTCTCCATCAAAGGATAGAGTTGATCCACTCTCAGAAACTTCGTACTCACGAAGTTTAGAGGGATCTTTTCCAAGTCTTCTGAGAAGGGAATGCAGTCTTGACAGACCCATTGTTTTGTTGTCGCCCAGCTGTCCCTCGAAGGTTTTCCATGGTAGACGCGCTTCGTATCTTGTTTCAGTCTTTCGAACACATTTTGATTGAAGTTCTCTGGTGAATTCTTTAATCTCCATCTCATCGCTCCGTATTCCTAAACTCTCTAAGATCCACTATCTTCAAAAAAGGAGCTGAAAAGAGTTGAAACATTTTTAGAGATAAATTCATCTGTGTTGTAAGGGCCCTGGAGCGTCCATCCAAAAATAGTGTCTACAGCTGTGAAAAGGGTAGGAATTCGTTTATATTTCCCAGTTACCACTTTGCAATAATAATCTGCTCCAATTAGAACACTAAAGCCTCCTTCTTGTTCACGTCCACACAAATTCGAATCTGCCAAACAGTAACCCTCAAATGGAGTGGCTGTACTCGCAGGAACTGCCAAGACGTCCAAACAGATTTCAGGAACCACCACAGCAGCAACTTCCACTGACTTTTCGCTAAATTGAGATTTTAAACAAATGTTCACAATTTTCATTTTCTTACCACCAGAAATCTTATCTTGCCCAAAAGGAATGATGGACAGATTAACAGATCCAATAATCTTTAAATTCAGTTTGTTTACATCTGCTTCTCTTATGAACGTGCGTTGACTACCACCATCAAGAATAAGCCGCACAAAAAGACTGTTCGTTGCCGACAGGGAATGATTTTCTGCAAGTAGGGAACGCGCTGTCTGTAGAAAAACATTATTCTTTGAAATAGTTGGGGCAGACAAATTTAAAGTTGGATTAAGCATTGCAATGGATGTTAAATTTTCTTTAGTTTTTGACACTTCACTGGAAGATAATGCTTTATTGCTAAAATGGCACAATGAAGTAGGATGCTTGTGTTTGCACTTTTTGCAGTATAAGCTTCTCACCTTACAATTTCTTGCCGTATGCCCTTTCATAGTACATCGAAAACATCTGCCGTCTTCCTTCAACAATTTTTTCTTTTCATAGATACTTTTTGATTAGTTGCACTCTTTCGCCAAATGCTCTTTAGATTTGCAAAAAAAGCATGGTGTATCTGGCTGTGTGGTAGTGAAAAGACCTGCTGCCGTCGATGGTTGCGGGTGATACGAGCTCGCTCTAGTTAATGATCTATTGACGCCTGCTCTCTCAATCGATTTTTTAACTGTTTGTCTCCATCAAAGGATAGAGTTGATCCACTCTCAGAAACTAAATCATTTCCATCTTCTGCTTTTGTCACGCATTCCTTTTGTACTCGATGGTAATCTATTCTGAGCTCGTTTGGCATGCATTTCAAAAGTATTGTTTTCAGCATAATATAAGAGTGCGAAGAGGGAACACCTAGCGCCGTTAAAGAACGGCTGCAAGCTATTACTGTGTTATATAAATTCCTCAAACCCGTTGAGTCCGTTTTGCTAGAAACTGTTGGAATCCATTAATTTTTCGGTGTCGCCATACTCCTCTTGTAAGAGTGAGATAGCTCCATCGTAGCAGGTATCAGAGGGAGTAAAACCAGATATCGTTTTTGCCGCATTGCCAGTTAGAACAGACTGCAAATAGTTGAATTTATCGGTACCGTTCAATGATTCGTTTTCATGTACAGTTGTACGAAAATTTTCCCAGAAACGAATCCAGTCTTGATGGTCACCTGAGACCTTTTTTAATTCTAATTTGGGAAGCTTCGTGTAATGCGACTTTGATGTTATAGATCTACGTGGATTGTTGGCTTCATTTTGATAGGGATTAATTTGTGATTGCACCCTCGCCAAACGAACTTGTAATCTCGCCATCATACCTACGGCAGAGTCTTCATATTCAGCTACCTTCTCTGGCTTTGAGTCCTCGATATTTCTAATCTGAATATCGCTGTTGATTGCTCTATGATTGTCGTTAGCCGTAGTTAGACGTTGAAGGTACGATGCAAGATCTTCTTCCATGGAATCGAGAGCAGACAAATCGTCCGTGATTCTTATTTTTGCTGACTTTAAATACTCTGTCGTTTCATTTATTATTTTTGTAGCCGGGGCGCACTTGCAGCTCCATTTCAATACGTATCGAGTTATCAAACAAATCACTTTTTTCAAACTAGGTACAGTCTCAATATGTTCCCGGGTTTCGGCACCATGTCAAAAATAACCCGTGGGAGAAAAAGTTAAACTGTAAAAATAGACTGTCTTCCGGATTGTTTGAAAATAAAACAACCGATCAATTCGGGTCTAAGATTTCGTGACAACTGATTTTATTTAATAAAGTATGCAATAAAGTATTTACATGAAATAAACAAAGTATATATGTACCAAATGATCGAAATTAACAGAGTATGAATGTTCGAATATATGAGTATGTAAAGTTCAATTGTATTTTTAAGTATGAATGTATGCAAAGTAAGAAAAGAAAAAAAGCAAATATGAAAAGAAAACAGGGTGTACTTAATTTTCAACAACAATTACAATTACAATTATTACAATCGTGTTTTAGCTGCAACAAGGGCCACGTTTATATCACCATCACTACTGGTTATTCTCCAATAAGCAACTGCAGCATACGCAGTAAACACATGTAGTTCGACGCATCCTCGATTGGTATCGAGATGTTTTGTACACTGTTAAGCTCAGAGATCCTCAATTTCCATTTGCTCAAAACTAAATCTGATATCACCGTATCCCAAGTGATTCCACTTTTCCATACCTCTTGTAAAAGTATTTTCGCGCTAATAACATAATGTGCTAAAAATCCGAAGGATCAAAAATACTCATTACAACGTTTAGCATTTCACGTTTTGTTAGAGTTTGTATCGAAGATAAAACTTCTGGTGAGACTTTCTGGAACTTAAGAACAAAATTGAAAGAGTCAATTGTGGTATTCTAGTGCATACCTAAAATCCTTTCTCCTTTATCACATATGTCAATATTTACTTCAGCAGTCGTATTTGTTGCATCGAAGACACCCAATTTTTTAAAAATTCTTTCTGAATTTGATACAAAATTTGACAGCTCAAAATTTCATTTTTTTGGGAAATTTGATTACTTTACTGACGACGGATAGATAGATAGATAGATAGATAGATAGATATTTTATTCAAATTATTTCAATTTTGTTTACATTGTTTGCTTCTTATTTGAATAAATTAGAGCATGGCATTGCTGCCGTCTGCTCGAGTGACAATACATAATTTACAATTTTGTAATTTTTAATACTAAGTTTTTTAAAGATTTCGTATGTTTTAAGTACAACTTTATCTTTCTTAAACAAGAATTGGAATGTTGTTATGGACTTTTAGTTTAGTTAAAACGGAAATATTACATATTATTTTTTTTTTATTTTATAACTTTATATAAATAACAATTTCATTAAAATGTTAAAATTACTATTTCACTTTACAAAACTCGATGGCATTTACAAGAAAAAACATGGCTTTGATTGATAGTTTTAAAAAATTTCATTAATAATTTGGTTACGGTAGCCCATAGCCGATTTATAGAAATATACTAGTTGTCTCATGTCGTTTTCGCAGTTCAGATGTGCTATAACTTCTTCTTTAGATAACATGTTCCTTCCAAAAACCTGTCTTCGAATTTCTTTTAAGATAGGACACCTGCCAATAAAGTGGATGACATATTCTCTCTCTGATAGGTTGCATAGGCTACAGTAAATTGGTAAATCCGGACGGTGAGGAATGTAGTTTAGTTGAATAAGTTCACCTCTTATTTTAAAAATAGAAGATATCATTTCTTTGCTATTTTCATGATGAAAATAATTTCTTTCACACAAATTATGTTCTAGATTGCTGTTTGTGGACCTGTGTACCGATGAAGCGGCTAGACTTATACAATCAGCTCTGTATCGTTCGTCGACCTTTTAAATAAGGTTGTTTATAACATCTTTGCAGTACCCTCCGTTTTCATTCGATAAATTGAATTCTATTCCACAGTATCTTGCAAGGTCTTCTAATTTTTCATACCATAGGGATCTCATTTCTATTATCTTTTTTGCTATTATTTTTGGAAGTCTATAATCCGGCAATTTTAAGACTTTCAAAACATAGTCCGTATGAAGTTTAAGTGTTTTTATAAAGAGCGGCGATAATCCAGTTTCTATATTTATCATGTAATTTGGCGTTGTATTTGGCAAATTAAAACATTTTTTGACATAGTACCTCAGCAGTTTCTCCACTGTTTCAAACTGACAGTAACCCCAGGTCTGTGCTGCATATAACATCACTGCTTCAGATACTGCTTGAAAAACTTTATATTTCACATTATGGTCGACTAGGTGATTTGAAAAACATCTTTTCCATGTTGCGGATATGGCACTTTTAGCTTTTATTAATTTTTCTTTTAAGTGAGGCTCCATACTTAGGTTACTACTAATTGTTACTCCAAGATATTTATATGTTTTCACAATTTCAATTTGTTGTCCATCTAGATGCCATTTCTCGTTTAAGCATGTTCTACCAGCACCTTTTTTAAAAATCATTACTTTGGATTTGGAGAGATTAACAGTAAGATTCCATAATAGGCAATATTCATGAAGACGGTTAATCATTAGTTGCAAGGACTCTGGTGAATATGCAAAGAAGACCACGTCATCTGCAAATAAAAGAGCCTTTATTAGAACACCCCCCATCTCAATGCCCCCTGGTAGCACGTCTGTAAGGTCATTGATGTGCATGGCGAATAGATAAGGGCTTAGAGTACAACCCTGTTGTCTCGAACCATTCCGAGCTTTCAATTCCACTCCACACCGCCGATTGGTTATCCTGGTAGATGTTTTCAATTACCCTTCCAAACTTTTGGCTCATTCCAGCATTAAATAGCTTGAAAATTAAAGCCCTTCGGTCAATATTGTCAAAGGCTGCCTTGAAATCAACGAAAAAGGCGAATAATTTCTTTTTTTGTTCGACAAATGTGCCTGCGATGTTTTGCAGTACGAAGATATTGTCCACAGTTGAATAACCATTTTGAAACCCAGCTTGACACTCTTTGATTAATTTATTCTTTTCGATCCAATCTGACATTCTATAATTTAAAATCTTAGTAAAAACCTTATACGAAGCATTCAAAAAAGATATTCCTCGATAATTTGCTGGATCTGATGGATTACCTTTTTTATGGATGGGAAATATAATCGCTTGCTTAAATTGTAACGGTATGTTACCCGCATCCAATATTTCATTAAAAGATGCCGATAATTTGTTGATAACGTTAACTGTCGCGTATTTAAAAAATTCTATGGGGATCCCGTCCGCTCCTGGTGCTTTGCCATCCTTGAGTTTTTTCAAAACTTCACCGACTTCTTCCTGTGATACAGGCGCATCCAATGTTTCGTTTGT
This sequence comes from Baccha elongata, assembly GCA_951217065.1. Taxonomy (NCBI): domain Eukaryota; kingdom Metazoa; phylum Arthropoda; class Insecta; order Diptera; family Syrphidae; genus Baccha; species Baccha elongata. The sequence continues at coordinate 151,020 of CATNUY010000036.1, forward strand.
GTGAAAAGGCGCTGCATAGTGAACAACAGGCATATTGGTTGACGGGTTCAACAGCGTTCGAAAATGGTTCATCAGTGTCCTAGCTTCCAGTTGAGTGCCAATTTGAGGGACTTTACCGTTAAATTTGTTTATTGCAATCCAGAACTGTTTAGCATCTTTGCAGCATGTGAGTCTGAGAGCTTCGTTTTCTAGATATTTTTTCTTTTTTTCTTTACAAATTTGCTTAAAGGCTGTGTTTGTTTGGATATAAAGTTTTTTAAAATATTGACCCCCAAACTTTCTAAATACCTTGAGCCATCCGAACGATTTTCGCCTTGAGTTTTCACACTCAGTGTCAAACCATTTTTCCTTATAACTGCTCTCTTTTTTAGGTATCTGTCTGCAGAACGGGTAAGATTCTTTTATAATATTTTCAATATCTGTTATGTTGTATTCTGCTTCCCTCTGCAAGTTGATATCCAGATTGAGTCTATACGCTGTTGCATTGGCTTCTTTCCACCTCAACTTATGCGGCAATCTTAATGAACGTGTGTCTTCTCTTTCAGTCGTAGCAGTTCCAAATTGTGCAACAATGGGCATGTGGTTGGAATACTGCTCTGATAAAACTTCGAAATCACAAACCAAAGATATCCAGTCGCCTCGTACTAGACAATAATCTATTACTGAACAGCCTTGTTTTCCCACGAAAGTATATTTTCCACTTATGTCCGATTTGCTCGTCCCATTCAAAATACTAAACCCAAACGAATCACATAACTCCAATAATCTTGCTCCTTTTGCATTATTAGTTTCATCTTCAGAGTTTCTTATTTTGCCTGCGAATAGATTTTCTCTTCCCTCTTCGTTCCCAATTCTGGCATTGAGATCACCCATAATCATAATATTGTTGTATTGACTTTGTTCAATTAATCCATATAACGCTCCGAAATCTCTTTCCCAGTGATTACAGTTTAAATATGTCAGAATTATAATCAATTTGGTTGAACCCATACGTATTTTTAAAAATTTTAAATCATCTATGGCATCAAATTCACAAGAAATATCATTCATAAATGATTTTTTAAAACCGTAGAAACATCCCCCACTGGCTCTTCCTCTGGTGTTTTGTTTTAAAGCGGGTATCCATACAAAATTAAAGTTTTTAAAACGATTTATGTATAACGTGAAATCTTCTTCTAATAAAAATGTTTCATAGAGAAACACAATATCATAATTATTAATTAAATTATAGAATCTTACGAATATTGACTTATTACTAAGACCTGATATATTATAACTTAATATTTTTATATTATTTAATTTTATAGGTATATTTTTAATTTTATTTTTATTTTTATTTTGACAGACACCCTATGGCTTAATATCCGAATTGGATCTTGTCCTTTCTAAAAAGTTCAGCTTTGAAAGTGAAGATGGCGCTGCTACATCGTCTCTGTTGTCATCTGTCATCTCATCCACATTGAAACACAGCTGATTACACAGATCAGTTTGATATATTTGGTTTATCACCCCCCACTTAAGTTGTTTTGCAAAAGTCCCCTCGAAGAACTCCAACAAAAAAACTTTGTTTTCTATGTACATCCTATCATCTTTATAATACTTTTATTTGTGCATTTACTTCGTTTAGAGCAGATCTTATCTTTAAAAGTTTATTTCGTTTTTGTCGTATTGATAGGGGAAGATCTTAAGAAAGGCTGACGACGGAAATAGCTTCTTCTTCGGCTTCAAATGAATCAACATAATCGTCAACGTAGTGATTTTTTACTATGACAGCAACTGCTTTTAGGCTCTTATCATTGAATTGTATTGCGTTCATATTTTTTACATGTTGTGTCAGACTCGGAGAACAAGTTGCTCCAAAAATCATTCATCATCTTCATCATCGGCTCGACAACCGGGGTCCGGTCCTGGCCTCCTTCAACAAGTCTCTCCACCTATCCCGGTCTCGAGCCGACGCCATCCAGTTGCGCACCCCAAGGCTCCGGGCGTCCTGGTCTACGCCATCTCTCCAGCGCAAGCATGGTCTACCACGCTGTCGTCTGCCATAGAATGTACCACAAAGAACTTTCCGAGCAGGTTCCTCTTCGCTCATGCGAGCTAGGTGCCCTGCCCACTGAAGTCTACCGAGCCTAATTTTTGTCACGATATCTGCTTCAAGGTAGATTGCGTACAATTCATGATTGTACCGTCTCCGGAATCGTCCTTCCTCACATATGGGGCCAACAATTCTCCTTAAGACTTTTCTCTCGAACGCGGCTAAGAGGTCAGAGTGCCTTTTGCTAAGCACCCAAGTCTCGGATCCATATGTGAGTACTGGCAGGACCATGGTCCTGTACAGCAGTAGTTTTGAAGTTATGGTGAGATTTCTGGATTTGAAGAGCTTTGACAGACTGTAGTAGGCTCTGTTGGATTTGAGAAGCCGCCCGCGTATTTCTTCTTCTATATTGTTATCGGCAGCTACTATTGACCCACACCCCCTATGAGTTGACCTTGTCGTGGTGGGGGTGCTTAATTGTGGGGTTTTCTAGCAATCCAGCTACAGAGCCTCACAAACGAACATAACTCAAAAACAAAACAAGTATGAAGACTTGAAACTAAATATGGAAAAAGTTAATAAAAAGAACAAAAATCGAACTGGGATATCAGTTCAAAAGTCGGTAGGAGTCACGACTGCCGGCGATGGCTTGGCCTCGAAAGAGGATAAGTCGCCAGTGACAAATAACAACAAGGACACTAACAAAAAACAAACTTTGGCCATTTCAACTGACATAGCTTTAAATAGCGGTAGGACTAGTGTGACGACCACAATTCCCGGAAAGGTTAACAAGCCACCCCGGGGTTGTGGAGCGTCCCACAGTCTAGACGCTAATACCTGCGGAGGAGATAGCAATCTGAACGCTAGTAACATACCAATTCCGAACTCGGTAGGACTCAAAAAAGCTGACAAGGGTCTTGCCAACCTCTCTTCTGCTGTGAAAAACGCAGCCCTTAGTGGAACTTCCACACAAACCGCCAGTACAAAACCTCTCGTGCATTCGGGGGTTACTACTCTGGCTCAAGGTTCGACCACGACTGTTGGTCCCACCACAAGACAAGGTAGATCTCTTCCGAACACAACGGAGGCTCCCCTACTCGCTGGCAGTAGTAATACGTCATGTAGACCTACTCCCAACGAGAAGAGGAAGAAATTGACAATGAGAAAGGATTTTAGGAACGCTACGAGGATAGTGAAGGTGGTCGGTGACTTGCCAGCATCTGAACTAGACTCAAAGCAATCCGAAAAACTTTCCTGGGCCAAAAACACACTTGCCCAATTTCAGACCTGCAACGACTTAACGTCAAAGCGACTAAGGTCTTCCGAGGGAACCACTCCGGAACCCAAAAGGCCAAAGGCGAACACCGCTGGCGCTCCATCCTTCACCAGGAAAGATCTGTCCTTTAGTGCCGTGCTAAAAGACAAAACCATTCTAGCTGTCATCGACACCAGTAATGCAGATGGCGCGATCTCTCCCGATCATTGGCAAATGGTCTTGAACAAACTCCAAGCCTCATACTGGACCCTCATGCTGGAAAATCCAGGGGAACCTGCAACTTTTGAGGATGCGGGATGGTATCAAGGTCGAGTCAAGCTAGTTGCCTTTGATAGTGAGAGATCGTGTGACCTGTATAAACTCGCTGTCAGCAGGTTAGAGGGCCTATGGCCAAATGCAAAACTCGAGGTTGTGGCAAAGGAGAATATCCCGTGCAGACAGAGAGCCCGCACTAATGTCCCGGCCGATCTCTCCAATAAAGAAATCATCCTCAAGATGCTTTAGTATGGTAATCCATCCTTGCCTACTCACGACTGGAAGGTTGTAAAGCTTGAAGATCCACGGGGTTCTTATAGATCAGCCGTCGTGGTGATAAATAAGGACTCATTGGCTCCATTGGCTGAAACCCAAGGTGTGGTTAGGTTTGGATGGTCTACCATAACTCTAAAAGTATATAAAAAAGACGAGGAAAACACATTGGACACGATGCCATCAAAATCACAGGATGTATTTACAGAGAAGGAACATGCATCGGGTATCGACCTTCAGACGATGGAGGTAGATTCTCCATGCATCTCCTCCACTGTGTCGCCCTCCAATTATATAAAACCGCCATCTGTTGAAGAGGCTCCTAACGTCGACAAACACTCCGACATGGATTTTGTTGACTCCGCAAATGAGGACGACCTTCTTAAATCGGATTTCGACTCCGATGCAGATCTCGACCAAACTGTGGTGGGGGTTGATCCACCTAGCTGCAACCAAGATAGTGCAGTTAGTACAGATTAACACCCATCACTCCAAAATGGCTTCGGCCTCCCTTCTTCTCCGTCTACAAAATAAAGGGGAAGACATCGTCCTGATCCAAGAACCTTGGATTGTAAATTCCACTGTTCAAGGACTCAGGACTCCCGGATACTACCTGCTGTATGCATCTAATAAAGGTGACCCTAGATCTTGCATATTAGTAAAAAGTAGTATTAATGTATATTTACTCCCTGATTATAGCGATCGCGATGTAACCGTAGTTAGACTACAAACCAATAACGGGGCGTACTGGTTAGCATCAGCGTATCTCGGCCATGACCACCTTGGCCCTCTTCCTGGCGACAAGCTAGAGGAACTAATCAGGGAAGCAGAACGACAGAAAGTCTGCCTTATAATCGGGTGTGGCGCTAATGCCCATCATACCGTCTGGGGAAGTACAGACATAAATGACAGAGGTGAGTCACTTTTTGATTTTATTCTAAGTACTAACCTTATAGTAAGTAACATTGGCAATGAACCAACATTCATTACCAAAAACCGACAAGAGGTTCTAGATATCACTCTTGTCTCCGATACGATTCATCACAAGATCAAAAACTGGAGAGTTTCTAAAAAAACATTCGTTCTCTGATCACAGATACATCCAATTTTGTCTTGATGAAGAATCTAAAAAACAGCCAGCCTTCCGAAATTATCGGAAAACCAACTGGCAACTATATAGAGAAACTTTAGTAAGATTAGTTAAACCATCACTCTTAAGTATCCCTTCTAATAAAAATGATCTTGATGATAAAGTCAAAGATCTCACCCTAGCTCTCAATAAATCAATGGCCATTTCTTGTCCCCTTACTCAAATAAGAGGAAAACAGAAACCACGTTGGTGGAACTCGGGTCTAGAACTGCTCAGGAAAAAGTGCAGACAACTTTTTAACCGAGCTAAACATTCTAGAGATAGTCTGGACTGGGAATTTTATAAAGAATCCCTAAAAATGTATAAAAAAGAATTAAGGAATAATAAAAGAACCTCCTGGAGGAACTTCTGTGGAAAAATAGAAGAAACTTCAGAAGCTTCACGATTAAGAAAAATTCTATCAAAAAATCCTACAATGCCTAGCTCCTTAAAGACAGCTAACGGCTCTTGGACCAATTCTTGCGAAGAATCGCTCACCCTGCTACTAGACACCCATTTTCCAGGTAGCTCACAAAATATAAATAGCATTGATTCATTATTATCAAGCAACACACATACAAATATTGTTGGTCTGATTTCTAAGGATAAACTGAAATGGGCTATAAACAGCTTTGATCCTTACAAATCTCCCGGACCCGACGGCATAATACCTGCCGAGCTTCAATTTGCCTCGGATATCATAACACCCATCCTAGAGATCATCCTAATTGGTTGCGTAAAATTTACTTACATTCCCTCTTTATGGAGAGAGGTAAAAGTTGTCTTTATACCCAAAGCCGGTAAATGCTCCCAGGTTAACCCTAAAGATCTCAGACCAATCAGCCTATCATCGTTCCTTCTCAAAACCCTAGAGAGATTGATCGATATCCATCTGCGCAATGCTATAGATCCTAATCTGGTATCTACTGCACAACACGCTTATTGTAAAGGAAAATCGGTAGAAACGGCTTTACACACATTGGTACGAACCATCGAATACTCACTACATCATAAAGAGTACACTCTAGTTGCATTTCTCGATATTGAAAGCGCCTCCAATAATGTCAGCTATCAAGCAATCACAGCGTCACTGAAGAAACTAGATATACATGGTTCGCTGAATGACCTAATTAATATTATGTTAGAAAGTAGAATTATTAATTCATCTCTGAGTGGCACTCATGAAAGAAGATCTGTCAGCAGAGGTACTCCTCAAGGCGGAGTCCTTTCCCCACTTCTATGGAACATAGTCGTAAATGAGGTGTTAGAAAGCCTAGAAAAGGAAGGTTTCAAAGTGATCGCGTATGCCGACGATGTTGCCATTGCAATATCGGGAAAACATGCTCAAATTCTCGTTGAATTAATGCAAAATGCTCTAAATATTATGCTCAAATGGGCAGAAAAATGCGGACTGGGTGTAAACCCAAACAAAACTGAACTTGTCCTCTTCACAAGAAAATATAAAATTCCCCAAATAAGTCCCCCATCAAATATGGGAACTCCACTAAGATTTTCAGATGAAGCTAAATATCTAGGTCTTATCCTGGACAAAAAACTACATTGGAAAGCAAATATACAGGAAAGAGTTAGGAAAGCCACAGTAGCACTCTTCTCTTGCAAAAAAGCCATCGGAAATAAATGGGGCTTATCCCCATACATAACCCACTGGCTCTACACAGCGGTCATCAGACCGATACTAACTTACGGGGTAGCAGTATGGTGGACTGCCTTTGACAAAGTTACATATCGTGACAAGTTAAGTAAAGTCCAACGGTCAGCCTGTATGTGTATTAGCGGAGCTCTCCGTTGGACACCTTCAGTTGCTCTTGACATTCTACTTAATCTCATACCCCTTGATATTTTTAGCAAACAAACGGCCGCAAGCACAGCCGTTCGTCTCAAAGCCATCTCTTAATGGACCGATAACTCAATTGGTCACTCCATTATTCTGAAAACATTCGGACCAAAATTAAGTCACTCCGACTACTCTATACCCCAGCTAGTTTTTGACAAGAATTTTCAAGTCACCATCCCACCAAGATCCACTTGGGAAAATGAGAGTTTCTTGAAAGATGAATCAGTTCATTTTTACACTGATGGCTCAAAAACTAAAGATGGGGTTGGTGGTGGCGTGTACTCAGACAGACTAAATTTAAGTCTCTCATTCCGTCTGCCTGACCATTGTAGTGTGTTCCAAGCGGAAATTCTGGCGATCAAAGAGGTATTATCCTGGTTAAGGGAAAACGTGATATCTGTATCGGATATCCGTATATTTTCAGACAGTCAGGCAGCCCTTAAATCAATCAGTGCTGTTTCCACAAACTCAATAACTGCCCGCGACTGTCGATCATCTCTCATGGAGATGGCAGAACAGTTCAATATTCACCTTTTCTGGGTGCCGGGACACAGAGACATTGAGGGAAACTGCAAAGCCGATGAACTCGCCAGAAATGGAACCCTATTGCCGATTTTACCTAACAAGGTGAATATTGGTATACCTATCGCTACAAGCAAACTCATGCTAAAACTAAATGCCATAGAGAAAGCAAATTTAAGATGGACAAACACTACTACCTGCGTAGCGACAAAGCAAATCTGGCCAAAATTAGATCAGAAACGTACTAAATGTCTGCTATCTATGAGCAGATTACATCTTAGCTCCGTAATTGGTGTCATAACCGGACACTGCCTCATAGGAAGACACGCCATAAGACTTGGCGTATTCTCTAATGATTTTTGCAGAAGCTGCATGGACGAGGAGGAGGAGGAGACTATCACCCATCTTCTCTGTTCATGCCCAGCTCTCTCCCAAAGACGTAAATTACACCTGGGTAATTTCTTTTTCGACGATCCAAGCGATATGTCGAACGTTGATATTCTATCTTTACATCGCTTCATAAGAAGCTCCAACTGGTTTAATTAAAGAAATACTCCCTCGCTCATTTCGTGGCATCACAACGGACCTATCTGTGGTCTAAGTGTGTCAGTAGTCTTCCTGACAGCCACATAAACCTAAACCTAAACCTACTATTGACCCAAGGTATTTAAAGGATTGCACCACTTCAAATTCGTGCTCCGCTACCTTGATTGTTTGACCAACTGTTCCTCTCGCAATCGACGCAACCATGTACTTTGTTTTACCTTTACTAATGTGCAGCCCCAGATTTTGTGCCGCCTGCTCGATCTGGATGAAGGAATCGTGTACAGCTTGCTCGGTTCTTCCGATGATGTCGATGTCGTCTGCGTAAGCCAGTATCTGGCTTGACCTGTTGACGATGGTCCCTCTTGTTGCCGTGCCAGAGTCACGGATTGCTTTCTCCAACGCCAGGTTGAAAAGAAGGCAGGCCAAACCATCCCCTTGTCGGAGTCCATTAAAGATGTTGATTGGTCTGGATAGCAATCCGGCTATTTTTACTTAGCTTGTTACGTTGGTCATGGTCAACCTACATAGTCGTGTCAATTTATTTGGGATGCCGAATTCTCTCATGGCTTTGTAAAGTTCTACCCTGGCTACGCTATCATAGGCGGCCTTAAAGTCTATAAACAGGTGGTATGTTGGGATGTTAAATTCTAGACATTTTCCATCGCCTGCCTAAGGGTAAAGATCTGATCAGTTGGTGATTTGCCTAGAATGAAACCACACTGATATTGTCCGATGATGGTTTTAGCGTATGGGGTTATCCGGTCTTGTAGGATAGAGGAGAGTATCTTATAGGCGGTACTCAACAACGTGATACCTCTATAGTTGCTGCACGTTGTGACATCTCCTTTCTTATGTATGGGGCATATTATACCTTTTCGCCAGTCTTCTGGCATTTCTTCATGCTCCCACACGTGCACTATAATATCATGAATTGCCTGACGTAGAGCTGGCCCACCGTGTTGAAATAATTCGGCTGGTATACCATCAGCTCAAGGGGCTTTGTTTTTTTTAGCCGGTCTATAGCCTTCGCAACCTCTTCTATGCTTGATGACAGCAACATAGGGTATTCGTCTTGAAGCAGTGGAGCCTCCACTTCTGCAGTGAGTTGACCATTTAGCAATTCATTAAAGTACACTTCCCATCGCTCCAGTATGCTTTGTGGATCGGTGATCAGATTTCCCTCTCCGTCCTTGCAGTATGTGCAGCGTGGTGTGTACTGCGTCATGTTTCGGACGGATTGGTAGAACTTCCGCGCCTGGTGCGGACCTCGCTCTCGGCTTTTTTTCTATTTCACAGATTAAGTTCTTCTCCCAGGCTGATTTTTTCTGTCTGTGAAGCCATTTTTCTATTCTTCTGAGCTCTTTATATTCTTCTTCGCGTGCCCGCGTTCTATGAGATTGTTGCATTGCTTGGTACGCAACATTCTTACGTTCAGTCGCTAGCTTGCATTCATCATCAAACAAGTCGTTCCGATTTCTACGACTGCTGCCTAAGATGGAGTTGGCAGTACTAATGACAGTATTCTTAAGGCGTGTCCACTTCTCATCTACTCCCAGCATACTGACCCCAGGACTTACTCTCCCTAAATCAAGCGATTCTAGGGCGAGTCCTAACGCATTACCAAAGGTGTTACTGGCATTTTCATTGCGCAGGGCAGCCGTGTTGATTCGAACTTGACCGGCGGATGCAATACGTCTTCGCAAGGCAATCCGCCCTCGGAAGACCATACCAACAAGATAGTGATCCGAGTCGATATTGGCGCCTCGGTACGTTCGTACCGTCATCAAGTTCGAGTAGTGGCGACGGTCTATCAACACGTGGTCTATTTGGTTACGAGTGACTCCATCAGGTGATACCCAGGTGGCTTTGTAGATATCTTTTCGCGGGAACCTGGTACTCCACGACCATGTTTTTCGATGCTGCCAATTCTAAGACTCGAAGTCCATTGTCATTAGTGTTCTCATGCAAACTATGGGTGCCTGCGTAATGCCTGAATACCGGCTCCCGACCTATTTTTGCGTTCAAATCCCCAAGGATGATTTTTACGTCATACCTTGGACAGGCATTGAGGGTCCTCTCGACTTGTTCGTAGTAAGTCTCTTTTTCTTCGTCTGAGGACTCCTCCGTAGGTCCGTGAACGTTAATGAGGCTAATAAAATCCTTTCGCTTATAGCGTTAAAGCCGATGATGGTAGACTTCATTTTTTCGCTGACTAGGAAGCCTACCCCGAGCACATGGTGTTTTGTATGACAGCTGTAGTATACGTCATATTCTTTCTTCTGTAAAACACCATTCCCTGTCCATCTGATTTCTTGTAGTGCTGTTATGTCAGCTCTTTATTTTGACAGGGCATCGGCTAGCTGCTGAGCAGCTCGAGTTCTATAGAGCGATCGTACGTTCCATAAGAAAATTCGTAAATCGTTTTTCCGTTTTCGTTGCGTTGGTTGTCGTCGTGAGATCAGTCCGTTTCCGAGGCTTGTTGTCGGATTCGTAATTCAAAATTTTACGGAACAGGGAATTAACCTGTTGCCAACCTGAGGAACCAGCCTGATCATATTAGCCAAACCTTTTTTAAAAGGCTTGTTACTAGCGGCCGCCGCAAAGAGGCTATGATCACACTTCCACCAGTCCCGAATAGTTACGGCACGTGCATGTTTTCATATGCTACATGTTATTCCCCCTATTCGTCTGATGGCTGACCGCCAAAAATCATTGCACGCATCTAATACACTTCCAATTTGTTTTCGGCTTTTCCATCTCTCCATAAAAAGCGTTGACTCATCTGATCTTCGTGTTGAATGTCGATCCTGTGAAACATCTCTTTAATATCGGAGCATACACCGATAAGTGCTTCTCGAAACTTAAAAGCACATCCAGCAATGTTTGATTCATATCTGGGCCTGATAACAACTTGTCATTTAAGAACACGGCTCTCGATTAAGCTGCTGCATCGAATACCAGTCTAAATTTTTCTGGTTTGTTGGCATACAAAACTCCAAAATGCGGCATATACCAAATTTTCGACAGCTTTATACAATTTTGATTCACATCGGCTTTGTACGCATATCCCTTCTCCACATACTCTTCAATTTTTCTTTTATTTGCTGTTCAAAGTTCAGGATCCTTTTGCATTTTCTTTTCAACTATTTCCTATCGTTTCAAGGCCATTGTGAAACTTTCTGGTCGTCTGACCGATGTCGTCTGAATACCAATGTAGTCCCACTTCATATCGGGAACCGTTCTGTTTTGTGGTTTCTTCCATAATTCGTACTGCTCTTTGATCGTCTTTCATAATTAATTTATGTTTTGGCTTGTATGTCCCCATATTTTCAATACTGAAATAATTTTTCACCATTTCATGAATGTCTTCTAAAACATTTCTTGAGAACATGAATCTAATTCTTGGATAGTTAAAATTCTTTTAATTTTTGTCAAACTGTTATTTTGTGGGTATACTGAGTGTGCTGGACCATAGACTGACTAGCCTAGTTTCGTCTCAGCGATCAAGGGTCCTTTCGATCCCATTTAAAATCGTTTTCTTTCGACTGCCGACTGCGTTTGACATACCCACCAACACCGTAGGTTTTGCATGCACATAGTCGTGGCAACCCTTGCATATCCACAAAATTTGTTGGTAAGTCGATCGTTTGATTTCCAAGCCATTGGAGTTAAATAGTTCCTAATTTTCCTAACAGTCCAGGTCGTTTAGCAATTTCCTCATCAATTAAAGACGGCATTGCGCCTTCATCCAGATATGCATACGTATCTAAAGATGTTCCTATACCAGACAATGTTACTGGGACTATTTTAAAAAATATTTCTGCTTTTTCAACATCTGAAGGACGATGCAAGGTACATAAGGGCTGCGGAGCAATATTAACACCAATGTTCGTTGGCAACTTGTCTTGTGGCCTAGAAAAATCATAATTGTGTCCGGGATTGTGGAGCAATCTATTATGTTTACGCTGACATCCATTAATGTTGCAAATAAACTTGCTTTTGCACGTAAATGTGTTGTGCCCTCGTTTTAAACATGAAAAACATACTTTTGTCACCTCCAGCGTTCGTCCACAGACATTTTTAGAAAATCCTCACAAGTTGGCAACAAATGATCTTCATCACACAAAATGCATCAAAGTCCATGAGAATTTTGAGTATGAATAACAAAGTTTATTGGATTTACAATAATTTCTTATCAGTGGTACTGAAGTCAACCGCCAACCTATAATCTAAATGTTTGCCTTTCATGTAGTTTTGAATACATTCATTATATCTTTCTATCTGAATACAATATACTTCCTTCTTCTTGTATAAACCTTCTTGGTAAAACCACGCGTTTTTCTCTCTGCTCTTATAGGTTATGGGCCCCTCCAAAAGTTTTTAATTTTTTTTTTCGATAAAAATTTAACAATTTAATTTATTAAAAAATTCTTTTGAGAACTAAAATGGTGAAAATAGAAACTGGACTTTCCTTTGAAAAGCTGCTGGGACGGCAGAACTACTCGAACTGGAGCATTGCAGTACAGGCGTATCTCGATCTGGACAACCTTTGGTCATTGAGTACGACACAGATGAGAACGGTCAGCCTAAAATTCCAGTTCCAGAAGATAAGGATAGACGGGCAAGAAGCAAAATAACTTTGGCTGGCAATTGATTCCGTGTGCTACATCCATATCCAAAGTGCCAAGACAGCAAAAGAAATGTGGCAAAGGTTAGCAGATGCCTATGAAGACAATGGTCTGACGCGTCGTGTAGGTCTACTGCGTAAACTTATAACCACTTCACTGTCGAACTGCGGTAACATGGAGCGCTACGTCTAGAAAATCATCTTCACATCTCAGTCACTAAATGGCATTGGTTTTCCAATCGATGAGGAATGGGTTGGAACGCTTTTATTAGCTGGCTTATCTGATGACTACTGACCGATGATTATGGCGCTGGAAAATTCCGGTACAAAAATCACCGGAGATGTCATAAAGACAAAGCTTTTGCAAGAGATGCGACCAGGTGAAGACGATTCTGCATTTTTTGAAGGCAAATATAATAAGCGTCACACAGGTCAGGTTCCGATCTACATCTCACCGTGAGCGCACGCGTGGGAGCGTAGTACAATTGTCTCTGCTGTGTTGATAAAATAAAACAGATTAATAAATAAACACATAAATTCCACCTCCCTTTTTTCAATCACATAAAACTTAAATCAAAATAAAGAAACCTACGCGCCGCGTGTGCAATAATAAAACAAAAAAAAAATTGCCAAATATAAAGTTTCTTCAGTGCAGTGCAGTGCACTTTCATCTATCAATATAAAGAAAAATAAAATAAAAAACAACACAACGAGTCTTCCTTGTGCTCCCCTCCCTCTCTGTTCCATCTTCGCCCACAATTGTTTCGCATAGCCACTGCAAGTACTGCTGGTGTATACATATCATACAGTGCGGCAATAGACTATGTGAAATGATAACTAGATAAATTGCGGTTAAATTTTTTTTGGGGTTCAGGAGCGGATCAGTTTTAATTTGCCATTAAGGCATAACACTAATGGTAAATTACAACTGTGAAGTTTTAGTGTCCAAAATGAATTTGCTTCATAGTTAACTGTCTTGTTTTGGTTTTTTTTGTGTTTTTGTGTATTGTGATGGCTGGTAAGTTCAGTGTTCATTATAGCAACATTCGTGGGCTTAGGAAAAATTTCCATGCTGCGCACGTTCATACTGTTTTGAACAGGCCAGCTATTTTGGCACTAAGCGAAACTCAGGTTGGTGAAACCACTGACCACTCGGAATTTAACCTTTTCGGTTATAGCTTAGTGCCTTTATTCTTTTCTCACCATGGTCTAGCCGTATATGTACGGAATGATGTTGCCTATCAACTTCTACCACAATATGGTCAGTGCACCAACACAAATTTTAATTATATGTGGTTTAAATTCACCGTCCAAAGGCGCATCATCCACACATGTTTTATTTATCGTAGCCCAAGTTTGGATAGTAATTCGACTTCCAACGAATTCGATGCGCTGTCCGACTCTATCCAGAGAATTGTATCCCACTTTCCGCACAGTGAGATCGTTGTTACGGGCGATTTCAATGTTCACAATTCTTCGTGGCTGCGCTATTCTGGTCAGACAACACCCGAAGGAAGGTATGTCGAGATCTTTGCTGAGTTAAACCACCTGACTCAGTTAGTCGATGAGCCGACTCGGATTCCTGACGTTGCAGGTCAGTCCGCCAACACTCTAGACTTGTTTCTTACCTCTGATCCTAATAAATATACGATTAGTGTATTACCGCCTCTAGGCACATCAGACCATTGTGTCATATCTGCTAATTTCTCATGTCAAAAAACCCCAGTTAAAGAGAAAAACCCTACGAGAACCGTATGGCAATATGAGAAAGCCAACTGGAACGGTCTCAACGACTTCTTCAGGAACTTTAACTGGTCACTATGCTTCCTCGATAGTGACGGGGATTCCAGTACAGATATGGTTACAAACTTAATTCTTTTAGGAATGAGAAATTTTATCCCGAATAGGGTAAAATCTATCAAACCTAAAGAAAACTCATGGTTTGATTCGAGCTGTAAAGAGGTTATTAGGATCAAAGATGTAAGTTTCCGGATTTATAAAGCCAACCAAGTGTTGTCAGTGCTCTCGTTGGGGAAGGTCCCCTCTGTGTTGTGTGTCGTCTGCTGTGTCGATTTTTCTCCGTTCTGTTTTTTATTCGTCGTGTCCGTGCGTCATATTCATCGTTTTCGTCGTGACTCGTGATAAATCAAACAATCAATTTATTTAATATACACATTACAAAAACACTAGAAATAAACAATAACCAAACCATCTACATAAAAGCCGATAAGATCGCGCAATAATATAATATTAAAAGCAATATCAAAAAAAAGTCAAAAGCACAGCATCTCCAAAAAAAAAAAAACAACAAAAAGATGCCTAGCATAGCACAGTGAGTACCCATCCTCTTTCCCTCCTTGCACAAACAGTTGTATGGCTTATCATGTGCATTACGTTGCAATGTGCTTTTTTTTTTGCTCACACAATGTATGTACATGATTTGTCACCAACAACAGACGAATAGAGGATTATTGTTTTGAATTCCAGGGTCGGGTCGGTTCACGTCACTGTTAAGGCATAACACTAACAGGGGCGTTGAGTCGAAACGAAGTCTGAGATTCAATTCAATTATCTTCTTAGAGCTCGTCTGTTTTAGTTTTGAAATTTTTAAGTATTGCAATGACTGAGAATTTCAGGGTCGATTACAGCAATATTCGTGGGTTAAGAATGAATTTTCTGTCGACGTACCTCCACACTGTTTTAAACAGGCCAGCTGTTCTGGCACTAAGTGAAACCCAAGTAGGTGAGGCTACCGATCCTACTGAATTTTATATTCAAGGATATAACCTAGTGCCACTATTCCTTCCCCACCATGGCCTCGCCGTTTATATCAGAAGTGATGTTGCTTACCAATTTCAACCACAGTACAGCTCTTTTTTAAATCCTCTCTTTAATTTTATGTGGTTCAAATTTTCCGTTAATAAGCACATCATCCATTACTGTTTCCTTTATAGAAGCCCAAATTTGGACAGGTTTTCAACTGCTAACGAATTTGACTCACTGTCCGACTCCATTCAAAGAATTGTTTCCTTGTATCCTCGCACTGAAATCGTTATTACGGGCGATTTCAATGTACACAATTCTTCCTGGCTTCTCCATTCGAGCAAGACAACACCCGAAGGAGTGTGTGCTGAGATTTTTGCTGAGTTTAACCACCTTGCTCAGTTGGTCAACGAGCCCACTCGAATACCGGACATTGACGGCCAAGCAGAAAACACTCTTGACTTGTTCCTTACCTCTGACCCTGATAAATATGCAATAAGTGTATTATCGCCTCTAGGCCGATCTGACCATTGTGTCATATCCGCAAATTTCTCGTGCCAAAAAATCCCAGTTAAAGAAAGAGCTCCTAAGAGAACCGTTTGGCAGTACGAGAAAGCCGACTGGGACGGCCTCAATAATTTTTTCAGGATCTTTAACTGGTCACTATGCTTCCTCGATAGTGACGTAGATTCCAGTGCGGATATGCTCACAAGTTTAATTCTTTTGGGAATGAGAACTTTTATCCCGAATAGGGTTAAAAGCATCAGACCTAAAGTGAATGCATGGTTTGATATGAGCTGTAAAGAGGTTATCAGGGCTAAAGAGGTAAGTTTCCGTTGTTACAAAGCCAACCCTACTGAGGAAAATCGGAATAAGTTTAAACAAGCCAGGAAGGCCTGCAATGTCCATATTCGACGGACCAAATTTTTACATGACCAAAAACTAAGGCAAAAAATACTGCAATGTCCCAAAGGCAGTAAAAATTTTTGGTCATTTGTGAAAAACATGAAGAATACTTCCTCTTCCTCGGTCCCAACGCTCATTGATGATGATACTCCAGTGGTTAGCTCTCTTGCGAAAGCTAACCTTTTTGCTAGGCAGTTCGCCGCCAACTCTTCGCTGCCAGAGAGTGTCATGACTGAGCCAGTTCTTGAGCGCGTTAATGATTCCATGGGACAAATCTTCTTTCGCACTCGTGCTGTGGCGAGGGTCCTAAAGGATCTCAACATACACAAATCCGCTGGCCCGGATGGTATCCCCGCTATTGTTCTGAAGAGGTGTTCTTCAACGCTGGCAAAACCATTGCGTAAGCTTTTCCATCTATCCTATTCTTCTGGGCTCGTTCCGAGTAGTTGGAAAACAGCATTTGTCCAGCCTATACCCAAAAAAGGCGAATCCTCCTCTCCCTCCAATTATCGTCCGATTGCACTTACGTCCCTTCTTTCTAAGGTCATGGAAACGCTGATAAATTATCAGCTTAAGAAATATCTTGAAGAACGAAAGCTTCTTAATGACCGGCAGTACGGCTTTCGCAGCAACAGGTCCACTGGTGATTTGATGGCATATCTCACCGAACAGTGGAACAAATCTTTACATCGTTTTGGAGAAAGTAAGATTGTTGCACTCGATATTTCAAAAGCATTTGATAGAGTTTGGCACCAGGCTCTCTTATCGAAAATGCGTGCCTTCGGTATTGATGAATTCCTCCTTCGTTGGATTAGAAACTTTCTTTTGAACCGTTCAATACAAGTTGTACTGGACGGGTTCAAGTCTGAAACCCACAAAATAAATGCTGGTGTGCCCCAGGGCTCCGTTTTGTCTCCGACCCTCTTTCTCATTTTTATAAATGATCTCTTGTCTGTAACTTCTAATCCAATTCATTGTTTCGCTGACGATAGTACCCTTAGCTTTTCATATTCGTTCCCAGACTCACATCCCTCCCTTTCGGGTGTGGAACTGCAACGGCAAAATATGATAAGCTCATTAAACTCTGACTTAAACAGCATTGTACAATGGGGAATAAAAAACCGCGTAGAGTTTAATGCTTTGAAAACTCAATGCTGTCTTGTATCGTTGAAGCGAGATATACCCCCCTTGCCACTGTCCATGTGTGGCACTTGCATCAGTGAAACCGAACATCTCCAGATTCTTGGTATGTGTATCACCGACCACCTCTTGTGGAATGATCACATATGCGATGTCGCCAAAAATGCCGCAAGATGTTTAGGTTTTTTAAGACGATGCAAGAACTTCTTTTCCCCTTCTGATCTGGCTACCATCTACAAAACTTACATACGGCCAAAGCTTGAGTACAACTCCCACATTTGGGCTGGTGCTCCAGTAACGTACTTAAGTCTTTTGGACAGTATCCAGAGAAGAGCATTTAAGATGATTGGTGACCGTACCATCGTTGAGACTTTTACGTCACTTGAACATCGACGTATTGTCTCATGCCTCACCCTCTTTTACCGTTACTTTAATGGTTTATGCTCTAGTGAAATAGCCAGTTGCATTCCTCCCCTTAAGATATTCAACCGTAATACCCGCGCCTCCAGGAATGCCCATCAGTTCACCCTCGAGCCCAACTTCGGACGTACGGTCATGTTCAGAGAATCGTTCTTTAGCCGTACTACGCGAATGTGGAACTCTCTTCCACACTCTGTCTTCCCCAGTCATTGCAGTATTCAGGAATTCAAGACTAATGTTAACCGACACCTCATCCTTAACCCTCTCCGTCTATCCCATTTTTCCTAACGCTCGCACTGTGCTTTGGCATAAAAAGGGAACAAAAACCCCTTGAGTGCGTGCCTATTATAAAAAAAAAAAAAAAAAAAAAAACCCTACTGAGGAAAACCGGAATAAGTTCAAACAAGCTAGAAAGAATTGTAACGGACATATTCGACGCATTAAATTTTTGCATGACCAGAAATTAAGGCAAAAAATACTACAATGTCCCAAAGGTAGTAAAAATTTTTGGTCATTTGTAAAAAATGTGCGCAACACTACGTCATCGTCAGTTCCTACGCTCGTTTCCAATGACACTCCTTTTGTAAGCTCGATTGATAAAGCCAATCTGCTTGCAGCACAGTTTGCTGTTAATTCGATGCTGCCAATGAGTGACATGACTCCTCCTGTACTTCAAAGCGTAAACGATTCTATGGGACTAATCTTCTTTCGCACTCGTTCAGTTGCTAGAGTCCTAAAAGATCTTGACATTCACAAATCCGCTGGCCCGGATAGTATCCCCGCTATTGTTCTGAAGAGGTGTTCTTCAACGCTGGCAAAACCACTGCGTAAGCTTTTCCATCTGTCCTATTCTACTGGTCTCTTTCCGAGTGGATGGAAAACTGCATTTGTCCAGCCTGTCCCTGAAAAAGGTGAATCCTCCTCCCCCTCTAACTATCGTCCAATTGCACTTACGTCCCTTCTTTCCAAGGTCATGGAAACGCTGATCAATTTTCAGCTTAAGAAATATCTTGAAGAACGGAAGCTTCTTAATGACCGGCAGTATGGCTTTCGTTGCAATAGGTCCACTGGTGATCTCATGGTTTATCTCACCGAACAGTGGAATAAATCTTTACATCGTTTTGGAGAAAGTAAGATTATTGCACTTGATATTTCAAAGGCATTTGATAGAGTTTGGCATCAAGCTCTCTTATCGAAAATGCGTGCTTTTGGTATTGATGAATCTCTTCTTTGTTGGGTTAGAAATTACGTTTCGGACCGTTCAATTCAAGTAGTATTGGACGGGTTCAAATCTGATATCCACAAAATAAACGCTGGTGTGCCCCAGGGCTCCGTTTTGTCTCCGACGCTCTTCCTTGTTTTTATAAATGATCTTTTGTCTGAAACTTCTAACCCACTACACTGTTTCGCTGATGACAGTACCCTCTGCTTTTCATATTCGTTTTTAGATTCTCATCCTTGTTCTTCGGATGTGGACTATCAACGGCAGCGTATGATAAGCTCATTAAATTCTGATCTTGACAGCATTGTTCAATGGGGATTTAAAAACCGTGTAGAATTTAATGCTTCGAAAACTCAATGCTGCCTACTGTCGCAAAAGCGTAACCCTCCCCCAATGCCACTATCCATGGGTGGTACTTGCATCGAGGAGATTGAACAACTATCGGTCCTAGGTATGTGCATCACAAACCACTTGCTGTGGAGTGATCATATATTTGACATCGCCAAAAATGCTGCTAAGTGTTTAGGTTTTCTCCGACGATGCAAGAAGTTTTTTACCCCTTCTGATCTGGCTACAATTTACAAAGCTTTTATTCGTCCTAAACTTGAGTATAACTCTCATATTTGGGCTGGAGCCCCAATAACGTACTTGAGTCTTCTGGATAGAATTGAAAAAAGAGCTTTAAAAATGATAGGAGATCGTTCTCTTACTGAGACATTTGCTTCTCTTGAACACCGCCTCAAGGTCTCATGCCTGTCATTGTTTTATCGTTATTTTTATAAACAATGCTCTAGTGAAATAGCCAGTTGCATTCCTCCCCTTAAACAATTCAACCGTAATACCCGTACTGCTAGGAATGCCCATCAGTTTACCCTTGAGCCCAATTTCGGACGTACTGTTAAGTACAGAGATTCTTTCTTTAGCCGCACTACGCGAATGTGGAATGCTTTACCAGACACAGTATTTCCCACTCATTACAGTCTGCAGACATTCAAAACCAATGTGCATCGGTTTCTCCTTTCTAATCCTATCCTCATAATCATTATAAGGGTATTCATAACCCCTTTAGTGCGCGCTCAATATAAAAAAAAAAAACAATTAACTCGGAGCAGCTAAGAGGTCCAAAATGTCGCAGATATCATAATTTTGGCCACATTGCCAAGAACTGCCAAATAAAATCAGTGCATTCGAACGGCAATGATAGGAAATTGCATCATGCATTCGGTGCTGCACTCTCCACAGTTGGTTTTGGAATCAGCAAAGATTGGTATTTTGATTCAGGCGCAACATCCCACATGACTTACAGTCAGGATTTACTGAAAAATCCGAAAGAAGCAACTGGTACAGTCATTGCGGCAAATAAAGGGGTAATACAAGTCACATCCACTGGAAATCTCACGTTGAAAGCTGGAAAAAGCGCAGACGATGTAATTGAGATCTATGATGTTCAGTGCATTTCAGATCTTAGTGCCAATTTACTATCTGTTAGCCGCACACTGAAACGAGGTTATACGGTTGTTTTTCGAAGCAAGGGCGTTCAAGTGCTTGATCGAAACCAAAAGGTAACTGCGACCGGATCACTTAATAATGATTTATTTAGGTTAGATACCGAATCCCCGAGCAAAGCACTTACTTGTGGAGCAACTGCTTCTCGCAACCTTTGGCATAGGCAAATGGGGCATCTCAATCACAACAGTCTCAACCAATTAAAAGGAGGTTTGGCAACAGGCATCAACTTTACAAACCAATCCGAAGGAGATTGCAAATAGTGTCTCATTGGAAAACAATTAAGGCTTCCTTTCAGTAAGCAAGGTAAGAGAGCTACTAATCTTTTAGAACTCGTACATTCCGACATTTGCGGGCCGATGGAGCATGAGTCTCTCGGAGGTAGCCGATATTTTCTATCTTTCGTTGATTACTACTCGCGAAAAAAAATTTGTTTTCTTTCTTAAGACGAAGTCAGAACACGAAGTAAGTCATTGCTTCTTAGAGGTCGTAAATTTCGCGGAAAACCAAAGTGGCAAAAGGCTAAAGAAGCTCCGTACAGACAACGGAAAAGAGTACTTAAACTCAAAGATGCGACAAATTATAAAAAGAAGGGAATTCATCACCAGACGACGAACGTTCACACACCAGAGCAGAATGGGCTCCGAAAGAGAAAGAGACAACCGATCCATTGTAGAGAAGGCCAGATGTATGCTAGCCGATGCCAACATGTCAAAGGTGTTTTGGTTGAAGCCGTTGCGTACTCTATTTATCTATTGAATCGTTCACCGTCGAAAGGTACTGGCATGACACCTGAGGAGTCATGGACTGGAATGAAACCCGATTTGTCACATATAAATGTTTTTGGAACGACAGTCATGACACACATTCCAAAGATAAATCGCAAAAAGTGGGACGCAAAGGCACATGAGTGCATACTAACTGGATTTGATGAAAATACTAAAGGCTATCGTCTGTATGACAATTTAATTTTCAAGAGCCGCAATGTAACATTCATCAATGAAAAAAGTAGTGCAGGTGAATCTTCACAAAAATCTCGAATTCCGGAGGTACGTAACAAAAGCAGTACTGCAAGTGAACCACGATTTGTTAAATTGAAACTTTTCAACGAAATTGATACCAGTGCCGACGAAGAAAGTGTCAAACCAACAAATTCACCCTCGCCTAAAAATGATTCATCTGATGCGTTCCCTCAGCAACCAATCTCAAATACATCAGCAACACCGATGTTGAGGCGCAGCGACAGGGAACGCCGCATACCAGGCAAGTACAAAGATTTTATTATTGAGAACAATTGTAGTTCCTTTTCCTCTTCTCAATCTAGTAGCGATGAGTCGTTGGATGACTGTGAACCTGAGCTGATGAACGAAGAAAGAAGTTAATCTTCACAGTCCGATGCTAGAGCAGATGTGAACTCAGGATTTACTGGACTTGTCGCGCCTCAATCGTACCCAAATAGTCTTGTTTCGGTAGAGAACCAGCTAGTACTTAACCTCCACGATGTGGGGCGCATCATCCAAGGCAAGTATCCTAAAGTAAACTCAGTTCAAAGCTAAAGGACTGCTAAGCATTTTTCACGGCAAATCTCAGATGATCCAGCGACGCCAGAAGAAGCATTGTTGAGTTCAGATGCAAGTTCACCGCTTTTCTACAGGGATGCCATCACCGCTTTTCTACAGGGAGAAATATCTGAAGACATCTATATGGAACAACCCCCCCCCCCGTCTAAACAAAGCGCTATACGGGCTTAAACAGTCCTGTCGCATTTGGAATATAGAACTGGACCAAGCGCTTAAAAATCTTGGACTGGATCAATCAAGGTATGATTCCTGTGTATACCACAAATTGATTCTGAAAATATCCTTATACTAGCCATATATGTGGATGACAATCTGTTGTTTTCAAACAATAGCAATTGGCTAAAGGAAATCAAATACAGTTTGCACCAAAAGTTCCAGATGAAAGAACTAGGACCAGCCACACACATTCTTGGAATGCGTATCACCAAGGGTCAAGATCTCATCGCTCTAGACCAAGAACAATATATAGAATCAATTCTAGTTAAATTCGGAATGCAGGATTCTAAACCAGTGAGGATACCGATGATTGCCAGTCAAAAGTTGTCAACTCAAGATGATTATGAGCTTCAAAACGTTCCGTATCAGGAAGCAATAGGAAGCCTCATGTATCTATCTCAGTGTACCCGACCGGATATAAGTTTTTGTGTCAACACTCGAAGCCGTTTCAATTCTAAACCAGGACCACAGCACTGGCTCGCTGTAAAACCTCTATTCCGTTATTTGCGTGGAAGCTCATCGATGAAGCTGAAATTTCAAAAAGGTAAAAATCATGACATCATTGGCTTTACAGATGCTGATTGGGCAGCTAACATTGATGACAGGAAGTCCACAACCGGTTTTGTTTTCCTAGCTCAAGGAGGAGCTATATCCTGGTGCTCTAAGAGGCAACACACTGTTGCATTATCATCATGCGAAGCTGAATATATGTCACTGTCAGCAGCAGTTCAGGAAGCTATTTCGTGGAATGGGCTTAAAACTGAAATGTTGAAGCAGCATCACAACACACTTCAAATTTTGTGCGATAATCAAAGCACTATAGCAATTTCAAAAAATAATAGGTTTCACCCCCGGACGAAACACGTTGACATACGTCATCACTTCTTGCAAGATACGCTCAGCAAAGGTAAAATCAAAGTCAACTACATCTCTACCGAGGAACAAATAGCAGATATCTTAACAAAGCCTTTGGATAAAGTCAAAGTGGAAACTTTCCGAAAGACAATGGGAATACAAAGCAACCTTTTAGCTTAAGGAGGAGTATTTGATTTACAATAATTTCTTATCAGTGGTACTGAAGTCAACCACCAACCTATAATCTAAATGTTTGCCTTTCATGTAGTTTTGAATACATTCATTATATCTTTCTATCTGAATACAATAAACTTCCTTTTTCTTGTATAAACCTTCTTGGTAAAACCACGCGTTTTTCTCTCTGCTCTTATAAACTTCTTTCTGGTTTCAGGTGCATTTCGACAACTTGATACGACGTAATTTGTCGTTGCCTGTATCACTCTGGCTTCGTTGTTAAAAAATGCAGAAAAATTATTATTGTTAATTTTAATTTTAATTCTGGTCCACTCCGCTTAAGGGCAATTTTAAACTTAGCTCATCAAGTAAAAAATGATTACTTTTTGAGTGGCATTTGATACTTCCAGGAAAATCACTATGCTTTTCACTTTAACAACAAGGGGCATAATATATCTATCAGGTTTCCCCTGGTATTGATTGAATCATTTTAAGTTTTGCTATTTGGCTTTTCATCAACATATCTGAGTGTTAAAAACTATACTCTATTTGTAACATTGTTAGGGTAAATCAATAGTGCATCCACTACCTGTTTAGCATCTCCATAAAGACATTTTTGACGCCTCATCTGGTTTTCTAAATTACTGTAGCTAAACATCCTTGTAGTTTCGTTATAAAGGCTTATGAATGATGGCCATTCCACCGGAAGTCCTTCAAATCTAGGTACATCATGAGGTTAATGTCTTGGGTCGGCTTGATGGTGTTGTGGTTGAGACTGTGACTGGTACATGTTGTTGGGTTGGTACAGGGAACACTGTGGATGACTGTGGCTGTGATGCACATGGCTGTGAAGCATGTGCCTGTGACGTTGATGAATGTGGCAGCAGTAAGTGCTCAGAACTTTTGGGAAGATAGTTGACTAACTTTGGCAAGTAAGAATGTGGCGGCAGTAGTGACTTGAAAGACTGTGACGAAGATGACCGTGGCGGCAGTGATTGCCCAGAAGTCTCGAGTTGATAGTCTGCTGACTTAAGTAAGTAAAAATGTGGCGGCAGTTGTGGCTTGAATGACTGGGACGACGATGAACGTGACGGCAGTGACTTCCCAGAAATTTCAAGCTGCTGATAGTCGGCTAACTGTGGCAAATAAGAACATAATTCAGGCGGCCGTTAATATGACGGCTATTGATATGGCGGCAGTGATTGGTACGACGGCTGTACCTTGGACGACGACGGTG
The DNA here is from genome assembly GCA_951217065.1 of Baccha elongata. Taxonomy (NCBI): domain Eukaryota; kingdom Metazoa; phylum Arthropoda; class Insecta; order Diptera; family Syrphidae; genus Baccha; species Baccha elongata. The sequence continues at coordinate 175,557 of CATNUY010000036.1, forward strand.
ACGGTACGGAAGTGAGAGACAACATTGCGGAACGATGAACCTGAACCTGGCATGGGTATGGGAATTAGATTGAATGTCAATAACCTGAGTAGTTTGGCTTATGGTGGTGATTCTTGTGGTCAATTTTTCTTCTAGTTCCTGGTTTCAGGATACCTCTTGCATTGACAGCATCAGCTGCTGTATGTCATCAGCAGGTGTTTTAATTTAAATGGTCTCATCGAGTTCCAAGCTTTTGTCATTCTCATCCTCCGTCATTTTTGGGTTGAGGCGGGCACTTCCTTTAGGGTTTTTTTCACACATGTGACACGCAAAATGGCGGCGCGATTGATTTTTTCAATCGAAAATAAATTTGTTGTCGAGAGATTTGAAATGAATTTCAACGATTTGAGTTTAACGAAAGTTTCGAACGTGTATTTTCTAAAAATATATATTGTTACATAAATCGTTATCAATTAAGATTATTACATTTCTTACCGATTGGTACAACTCTTGTTGCGTGGCAAGAGGAGGTGGTTGAAATTGGAACTAGAGGTGTGGTAGAAATGATAAAGATGAGGTAGGAAATGGAATTGGATGTGACAGATGAAGGGTGGATCTTGTACCCTAAACCATTACTCACCAGCAACAAAAACATGAATCAAGCCAAAGAAAAAAAACTATAAGACGTGAGACGGACCTTCACCACACTAAGAGGGCGATGCGAATGTTGTTGCAGAGTCGCCTATACCCTCCCAACCTGAAAATACAGTGGCCGTGTTTAGATTTCCCCAATTTGGCGGATGCTTAGCTTCTGATCGCACCATCTTCACTGTAAAGAGCCGCTTACCGTCCATACCCCTGAAAAAAAGTCTAACACTCCATAATGTAATCTAATGAGTACATGAAAATACGAAATGTTTCTTCAAAAGAACAAAACATAATTTATTTCTAATAATTTCAATATTTAGTTTGTTCAAACAAAACAGACCGAGATTAATCTCATTATAATTTACAAAAAAAAACTTAAGCAAAACTATACGACAGAGATGTTCCATTAAAAAAATGCGAATAACTGTACCCTTTTTGGTACTTAATCAGAGTTCTCGTATCCCCAGTTCCCTACCTAGTTAGAATTCTGAATAGGTGTGGGATATCTAGGGTATTTCTAACTGAAAAAACCACAATAGCGTATCTAGGAAAACAACGTAGAAAACAAGATACAAGACTAAATCGCTTACAACAAAAAAATAATTAAATTAAGGGCTGGGTCTTTACCACTAACCCAACAAAAAAAAAACTAAACAAAATTATTGGAGGGTACTTCCACGCTCAGAAAAAAAAAGTTTAAATTATATAAATTCAGATAACTACTATCACAAAACTCTGCACAAATCCTCGTTTCTAACCCTCCAAGTGGGTGCCGGGCGGGAAATGATCACTACAGTTGTTTTGTGCGATTTTGGTATATCGGCTCTGCCAGGGCTGACCTCCTTTCCGTACTACTCGTGGGACCAAAATAGATTTTTCAAAACCCAAAACCCCAGACGCTGACATAACGAAAGATTACAGACCCCAAATACAACAACAACAACAACCAGACGTTGATATGACAGACATTGACAGCAGCGCGTCAGAAGACGAGCTGCTGCCTCCAATCAGGAGACAACTATCAACGGTGGTGGCGAATGTAGTGCTGCTCGTATCGTCACCAAAACCTTCTGTTAGCACTCAGAGAACCTTCTGTTAGCACTCAGGGACGAGTTTTCTTCTACAGGGAAACCAGTCCTCGAAGCGTGGAACGCTATTGAGGCTCGACTGCAGGGTATGGTGGTGGAACATATCCTAGAGGGTAAGGGAGGGCCCTCTCCATCCTTCAGCTCTGCTGATACGGTAAGAGGATATAGGGTGATCAAATGCAAGGATTAGTAGTTGTCGAAGGAATTCCTTGGAAATTGCGTCACTAGGATAAGTGATGCATGGAAAGGCATGAAGCTCAAGCTAATCAAAGCCATTGACTTTCCCAGACGACCAAAGGCTCGCATTTGGGTACCTTATATGAAAAAGTTGGATGGTGAGATCTTTCTCAAAGTCCTAAAATGTCAAAATCCGGGGGTTGCAATGGACGGCTGGGTCGTCATAAAAGCCGAAGGGGCCAATGCTAACAAATCAACGATGTCCTTTCTGCTCTTGTTGATGAGGCAGGAAGGTCATCGATTGCAAATTCTCACCGTCTTAACTTTGGCATCAGGGAAGCCAAAGTGAGGATTTTGCCACCTCAAGGGGACGACACAGGAGGTGTCGAAATATCCGACGTGACTTTGGAACCATTGGGCGTGACTGCAACAACAACCAAAAATGCTGAAATTCACGCAGATTAATCTAAAGCACTCAATCTCAGAATCTTCCTCAGGGAGGAAGATGTTGATTTCGGCATTATTCAAGAGCCATGGTTTCGAAGCCATAAGATCTGCGGGCTTTAAGACCATCTCTACAATCTCTATTACATCTCAAACAACAATAACCAAGGTAACCCTCGCACTTGTATAATTGCTAAAAAACATTTACAAGTTTTTTTATGTCCAAATTTTCGCACTCCATACTTGACAGTTGTCAGACTGGAGACAGCAGGTGTAGGTGGACTATACGTAGGATCGGCGTATATGGCCCTCGATCGTATTGCACCACCGGAGGAAGCTGCCACCCTGGTCCATAACATCAACAATGCCAACCTCATACTGGGGTGTGATGCCAATGCCAGGCACACAGTTCCGAAATCAATGAAAAAGGTGAGTCTTTATTTGATTTTAACAACATCTCTATTTGTAACAAAGGCAATATCTCCACCTTCATTTTCCCGAGTACGGATACATTTGAAGGGTGTGAAGATGTGCTAGACGTTACACTAAAAAACAATAATGAACAGGTCAGGTTGGAAAACAGGAAAGTCTACACTGAGATCTTTTTCCGATCACAGGTATATACTTTTCGAATTAGGTCCTAGTTCGTTTAGAAACCCCAAGAAATCCGACTGGAATAAATTCAGTTAAATTGTAAATTCCAAACTAAGAACTGAACCGAATCTTGTTTTAGATTCCGTAGAAGAACTGGAGACGAAAGTTAGCACTTTTGAAACGGCTTTGAATGGAGCATTCAAAGCTTCCTGTCCAGTTAGGTACAGCAAAAAAACCTTCCCTCCATGGTGGAATGAAGATCTATCAAATCTTAGGAAGATTACAAAAAAAACCTTCAATATCTGCTACGTTAGCAAACAATGGCAACCTTACAAGGACTGTCGCAAAGATTACAAAAAAACGGTATCCTCAGCCAAAAGGCTGGCCTGGAAAGAATAATGTGAATCAATTGAAAATATAAAAGACTCTGCTAGACTAGGCAAAATACTGTCAAAACAACACTCTTTTCCATATCTCCTCAAAAAGGAGGGTGGTTATTGGATAGTGGATTCAGCCGAATCTCTAGAAGCTTTAATGACAACCCATTTCCCAGGCTGCAAGAATAACAGCCTAGTAACAGCCTAGTTCAGCCAGAACACTTAGAAAATATTCATACTATCATAACCAAGGAAAAGATTTTATCATAACCCAGGAAAAGACTTTGGGCCGATCAACCTCACTTCCTTTGTCATGAAAACACCGGAAAGAATAATTGACATATATATTAGAGGGATTTTAGATATAAATCCTCTTTCCGAATCAAAGCACGCTCCTCAGAAGGTAGTGCGCACCATTGAGAAAACAATTCAATACAAAGAATTTACCCTTGCAACCTTCCTTGACGTCGAGGGAGCTTTCAATAACGTTCTTATTAATTCGATTCAGGGATCTCTTGTCAAGTTCGGCGTTGATGCTTACATAAAAAAATGGATTTTATCCATGTTAAGATCAAGAATCATTCAAGCTACGTTGGGTAACGAACACATTATCAAACTCGTAGATAGTGGCAAACCTCAGGGAGGAGTTCTATGCCCCTTACTATGGCTGCTGTGGTGTGAAGGCGGTGGAGTATGCGGATGACCTGGTGGTTATGACATCAAGGGCGTTTCCTACAGTGATAAGTGATATTATGGAAACTGCCTTGAAAAGAGTTGACATCTGGGCTACTAGCTGTGGACTAGGTGTCAATCCAAATAAAACCGAATTAATGCTCTTCACCACTAGGACTAAAATTTCCCCGTTCACCCTACCCAAGTTGAACGGCCACACTCTTTTTTTGTCAACAAAAGCTATGAATAAATGAATGAATACATTTTGGGGTTTTGGTGCACTGCGACCTTTAGATCTATTGTGCCCCCATTGCTAGGGCTGGATGATTGACCCATTCTACAGCTTTTCCTCCATCTTAATATCTTTAAGGAATGATTGTATCTGAAGTACTAGTAGAGGGTGGATATAGCTAGGATGTTTAGGTGTCTTTTAATTTTGCAGTGACCACTGAGGATACCCGTTAAGATTCTAAGTTTGTTTCTACTCAGGTTTATACAAGCTTTAGATCTTATAGTTCCCAAAAAGCATTTTGGCTTGTCTCTGTTTAGCGTCGATTGTCGCGTTCTTGTATAAACCAGTAGCAAGACCCTACTTTGGGATTGTTATGTCAATTGTTAGTTTTATTGTTGTATCCATTTGATTCAGGTACCTGTCAATCTCGACGTTCGTCATTTCGTGGAGAAATGTCACCGGAACGTATTTCTCTTGCCAAAGCGTTGGAAAAGCGTGGCCAATGCGTCTTACTGAAATTGTAAGAGTGCCCTGGCATATACTCATCCAATTCCACAAGATCGCTTGGAAGCTGTATTACGGTGGCAAGTGCGCAATGATCACTGTCGTATTCAATCGTTCGTTAACAGTTTCTTGTCGGTTGATTTGTTGCGTCAGTTATAATTTTTTGAGTCAAGCAGTAAAAGATCTAGAAAACTACCACTTTTTAGAAATGACGGTTTATCTGTAGCCAGAATGCTACAGATAGACCTATCTACCCGCATGCTCCCTGATCTGTTTGTGCATGCCGGTTAACTGACCATATATGGTCAGCAACACCTGTATCAGATCTGCCTCTGGCACAGGAGACGTAGGCACATGGGCCTGTTTGGCTAAATGTGGTTGAGGCTGTACCGTTGTTGTCCTTTCAGACGCCATCTGGGCGTAGGAAACTTTGGGGTTAACGGATATTATGGGTGGACGTAATTCTGGGCGTCTTACCTCTACTGTCTTCTTTTGGGCTTTGTCTTTTTCATTTCCTGAAACTTCGGACATCCTCGATAGTTTGCATGTTTACATGTGGTTGAGGCTGTACCGTTGTTGCCCTTTCGGACGCCATCTGGACGTAGGAAACTTAGGGGTTAACGGATATTATGGGTGGACGTAGTTCTGGGCGTCTTACCTCTACTGTCTTCTTTTGGGCTTTGTTTTTTTCATTTCCTGAAACTTCGGACATCCCCGATAGTTTGAGGGGTGCCCAGAGCTTCAGCAAAGTTTAACTAGGTCATGTCTTCGACCCCCTCCTTTCCGAGCTTACATGCGCTTATCTTGTGGGAATATCTACACTTGGCACAAACTGGATCCATACCACAGTTTGCTAACACGTGGCCGTATCCTTGGCAGTTCATGCATTGGTAGTTTAGGACGGTTATACTCCATAAACCACTCAATTGCTTTGGGGCAAGAGCTGTGGAAAACGAGGAAGAACGGTAAATTCCGTTTCTCCAGTCTGGCCTTAACTGTGGATAACGGTCTGACCCTAATTAAATCGAGATCATCGCTCGCCACTTGACGAGGCTCAGCTAAGAGTACCTGCGGATCCGTAGAGGATTCGATAGGATTCGATGCCTTTCAGGAGGACTGTTTGTAGCTTGTCTTCCTTCGATGTGAAACTGTAACATTATGTCTTCGTTTGTGACAGGAGATCTTGAATTTTTTTACAATGCTCGACCGAAGAGCAATGAATAGCGTGTCGATCTGCGTTCAACCTTTTAATAATAAAATTGTTGCATATGGCCGACTTACATAACTCTATTGTGACTTTTAATTCTATTTTGAAGGTATTAATTGGTGGCACCTAAAATTTCGTCGCTTGTGGCTCTTGCTGTTGCTGCTTCTGTTGTGACTGCTGCTGTTGTGTCTGCTGCTGTCGTGTCAGCTGCGGCTGTTGCTGCTGTTGTAGTTTTTGCTGCTGTTGTTGCTTCTGTGTCTTTTGTTTTTGTCGTCGTTGAAGTGGTTGTTGTATTTGTTGTTGTATTTGTTTTTGTTGTTGTTGCTGTTGTTGTTGCTGTTGTTGTTGCTGTGCTTGCGGTCGCTGATGCTATTGATGGGACAGGCACAACGAGATCCAGAAGTGTATGCTGAGGCCACATCATCGCGTCGCTGGAATCAAACGCCACTAACTTGGTGAGTCAAACAAATTAACCTGTATCCTTTAAGCATTTGGCACATTATTTAAACTGCAAAAAAGGAACCCGCAACAATGGCGCCCGCAACCTGAGGTTTCGCTACTACAAAGTAGCGAATCTGTAAGGGTCGAGATAGGTAGTTTCTTTAGCTTTCATTCGGTTAAGTTTTTTTTCACATTCAAGTAATTTTTCAGTTTTAAATTTTCATTTTAGTTTTCTTTTGCTTAGTTTTTTTTTTATTCATTTTAATTTTAGCTTTTGGTTTCTTTTTTATTTTTTTTGTTGATCCTTTAAATTTATTTTTGATTTCTTTTAGTTTGGTAAGCGTTAATTCATTTTTATTGCCAGTTTAACATTTGAAACTTTTGTTTTTTTAAATATAAAATTTAATATTAGGTAGAAGTAAATTTAGTTACATTTAGTTTCATTTAAATTTGTAAAAGATAATTTTCTTAAAATTTTTTTTGTAAACTATTTTGATAAGAGTAAGGTTTAGTTAGTTAGTTAGTTAGATTGAGGGTTATAGTTACAGTTTTTTTTTATTTTGTAAAAGATATTTTTCCTTAATTTTTCTCTGTAAACTGTTTTTTTTTAATAGTTAGTTAGTGAATTAGTTTAAGGTTTAGTTTTACATAAGTTTAGTAAGCGATAGTCTCATTTTAATTTTTTTTTATTTATATCATCAATTTCATAAATTTTTTTTTGGTTTAAGTTTAGTTTAGTTTAGTGTTAGTTTTTGTGGTAGTGTTTTCAATATTTCAGTTATTAGTTCAGTTACTTTATAAATTTTTTTTAGTTAATAGATTAGCATAAATTTTTAGTAAATACCTACAGTTTTTTTTATATAATTCATTTTATTTTTTTTAATAATAAAGTTTTCATTAATTGATTCTTTTAAACTCTTTTACTATGATTATATTTTTTTTTTAGCACAATCTTATTATTTTTAAATTTGTTTATTACATTTTTAGTTCACAAAATTGTTTGTTAGTTTTTTCTTCAATGATTGTTTTTTTCCTTTTCTATTGTTTCCTTCGGTTTATTTTGAATTTTTAACTTGCAAATTTTGGTGAAGACACGTCATTTAGGTGTTTTATTTTCTTGTCTGATTTTTGTAGTGCGTGGTGTAATCTGCTGTATATATCTTGTTTTGGTTGAGAGATTCCATCAGACTGTGAATCTTCTTAGTTTTGAAGACTCTCTTGACTGAATCTGAATTCGGTAGACATCATATCAACCCATAATGACCAGTCCAACTCAGAGGTCAATGATGTTGAAGAAATTTTGCCAGCAGGTCCGGCTGGTGTTGCGACTGAGAGTGAAGAAGACTTGGCCACTCGAATAGATGAATTAATAATGGTAAACGAAGTCCGTCTTTTCCGATAAATGGATCAATTCATGAGCGAGGTTAGATGTAAAATTGATAGCCTGAGTAATCCTCGCTCCGAACAGCATTTTTCTGAACTTGGGCAGCCCCTTAATCCACAATTTTTTAGAGGAGCAGTCAACTATTTGCCAACAAATATGTTTCCATCTATTCCGGACACGGCACACGCACAGTGTACCTTCTGGTTCACGAGGTTCATTGTATGCGACTGAATCATGCCGTTTGGACAGGTGGAACATAAAGTATGACGGTAGCGACAGCATTTCCAATTTTCTCTTCAAGGTCGAAAGGTTGCAAGCTTCGTCAAACTACAGTGATGTGCAAATTTGTACCAATTTCCATTCGTTATATGGAAGAAAAGTCAACGATTGGTTTGGTCTTTTTTGCGCAAAATCCCACTGCTAGCTCGAACCAAATTAAAATCGCCTTGAAGGAAGAATTCGGCCACAAAGAAAATGATGTCGACGTCTATATGCGCTTGCTCACTCGTAAGCAAGGATTTAAGAAATCTTTTGATGTTTTCTTCAGCTCAGTCGTTGGTCTGAATGACCGTTTAAATGAACCTGCTCGTGGAAAGCTGATTGAAATCAACAAAAGCAGCGCTCGTGAAAAGATTGGTGAAGTGTTGTTAGCAGCGAGTGTTACGAGCTTGGAACAACTCAAATCTAAAGCAAGAGAAACCGAAATTTTCTTAGCTAGACGCACTGCTCAAAGAACCGTTCATGAAATTTATTTGTAGGAAAAGACTGAGCAAGATGACGTAACGGAAGAAGTCGCAGCTTTCAGCAGGTCTAGTGGTTATCGTCAACCATATTCTCCCCTTTTGTGTTTTAACTGTGACAGGGTTGGTCATTCTTTCTTTCACTGTCCGTCACATGAAAGAAAGCTATTCTGTTTTCTATGTGGCGAAAAAGGCGTGAGTAGGAGTTCCAGAGGTGCATACTCGAAACGATCTTAACTTCCAAAACAGACGTTAGAATGTACGCCCAGTTAAAGCTGAAAGATGAACTAGTTTCAGGTTTGTTGGACAGCGGCGCATCTATTTCTGTTTTGAGAGCGGCAAGTTACGAATTCATAGAAAGAAATGGTATTCAAATGTTACCGTACAAAAATATCGTCAAAACAGCTGACGGTAAATCTCACTATATTGTCGGATATTGTAATATCCCAACATCCCTTGATGATGTAACTAAGACCATTACTTTCTATGTAATTCCTAACTTGACGCAAAAGGTTTATTTGGGTATGAACTTCTGGAACGAATTTCACCTGACTCCTCAAGTCAGCCAAGTAGATAGTAATGATGTGTTTGAAGAAGAAGATTCTGAAAAGTCAGAATTTATCAAATTAACTTCAATTCAGAAAATGAAGTTAGATTCGGTTAAAATTCGTTTTTCCCATTTCGCTGAATTAGGTCTTGGTAGAACGCATGTGGAAACACATACCATCGATACTGGTGATGCAGTACCAATTAAATCAAGGCACTATTCTCTTTTGCCCGTGAAGCAGGAGGAAGTTTACAAAGAGCTTGGTTTTTTGGTTTAAGCTTAGTTTAGTTTAGAGTTAGTTTTTGTGATAGTGTTTTTAATTTTTCAGTTATTAGTTCAGTTAGTTTATTAATTTATTTTAGTTGATAGATTAGCTTAAATTTTTAGTAGATACCTACAGTTTTTTTACATAATTAATTTAGTTATTTTTAATAATATAGTTTTCATTAATTGATTCTTTTCAACTCTTTTACTGTGATTATATTTTTTTAGCACAATCTTATTATTTTTAAATTTGTATATTGAATGGGCTTTAGGTCAAATGAAACAAATATTTTGTTTGTCACGACGTTTCGTCCATGTATATGGACATCATCAGGTGAACAATGGTTTCTATATTAGCATTGATATATATGTTAACAAATATTTACAAATTATTCACAGTACAGATATTACTTACAATAATTATTGTTACATTTATATTAAATAATTTATTTATTTTTGGGTCTACACTGTATAAAGTTTAACTGACAAGTAACTTGTCCGACAAATATAACACGAAAAATTATATAAACATAACGCACAGAGATCATATTGCAGAGCTTTTTCTTTTCCTCTTCTCCACCAAGTGCTTGTAGTGTGGGCTGACGTCTTCCATATCGGTTCTCCTGTTCATTGTGTTATCAGCATTGATGATATGCAGCGTCTCGATGATCATCCTTTTGTTTTGGTGTTCTTCTCGCTGCATTATTTTGACGTTATCATGGTCGGGGGAGTGCCGGAAAGTTATGCAATGTGATGCCAGTGCTGTCTTCTGGAGTGCGTTGCTCTTTATATCAGATTTGTGGCCTGCGAGTCTACTTTTAAGTTTTTGTTTAGTTGTTCCTATGTAGATTTGGTTACAATCTTCGTCTGAGTTGCCATTACAATTAATTTTGTAAATTAAATTTGAATGTTCCGTTTTGTCTATTTTTGTTTTAAGGTTGGTGTAGAGTTGTGAAGTTGTATTTGTCGATTTCATAGCTAATTTATATTTTTCTGTATCTAGAAGTTTCGCATTTTTGAACCGGTCTGCTATTTCTTTGATATATGTAAAAGATTTGTAGATTTTGTTTTCTTTTTCCTCTGGTGGGTGGATAGTTCGATGTTCATACTGTGTTATTAGTGTTTTTATTATTTGTTGCGGAAAAGCGTTCTTTTGTAATATGTCTTTTATCTTTATTTTGTTATTGATGTGGTATTCTGTGTCACTAATTGAAAGTACTCTATGTATCAAGTTTTTGGCTGTGTTGAAAATTATTTGTTTAGGGTGTTGGGAAGAGAAGTTAATCAATCTACCGGATGAAGTTGGTTTTTGGAACCAATTCATTTTAAGTTGTCCTTCTTTGCGAATGACTATTGTGTCCAGGTATGCTAATTGGTTATTTGTTTCAATCTCAACTGTAAATTGTATTTTTCTATGAAAGCTGTTAAGGGTAGTTAGAGTTTGTTCGATATCTTTCGCTTTTATTATGGCAAATATGTCATCCACATATTTTGTCAAGACCTTGGGTTTGGTTGGTAGTTTTTCTAGGCAGTTGCTTAGGAGCTCCTCGAGAATGATGTCCGCTATTATGGGTGAAGCTGGGTTTCCCATCGGCATACCATCTTTTTGCTGGTACGTTTTGTTGCCATAAACCAAATAGTTGTTGTCAATTATACAAAATCTTAGAAGTTCTCTTCCCAAAATCCATAAGGAAGGTCTTCCCCTACGCCCTATATGTTCGTCTACAAAAGTTCCGTGTTATAACTTGGCCAAATATCTTATAAGTATTTTGAAAAATCTTACATCAGATTCCAAATTCAATGTTAAGGATTCACTCCAATTTAAAAATAAATTACATGGGCTAAAAATGGAAAATGACGAAGTTCTGGTGTCATTTGATGTAATATCTCTTTTTACAAATATTCCCCTTAAAATGGCACTAGAACTAATCAGTAAAAACTGGGGAAAAATTAAGGAACACACCCTCATCAAAAAGCCCAAATTTCTCGAACTTCTAAGATTTTGTATAATTGACAACAACTATTTGGTTTATGGCAACAAAACGTACCAGCAAAAAGATGGTATGCCGATGGGAAACCCAGCTTCACCCATAATAGCGGACATCATTCTCGAGGAGCTCCTAAGCAACTGCCTAGAAAAACTACCAACCAAACCCAAGGTCTTGACAAAATATGTGGATGACATATTTGCCATAATAAAAGCGAAAGATATCGAACAAACTCTAACTACCCTTAACAGCTTTCATAGAAAAATACAATTTACAGTTGAGATTGAAACAAATAACCAATTAGCATACCTGGACACAATAGTCATTCGCAAAGAAGGACAACTTAAAATGAATTGGTTCCAAAAACCAACTTCATCCGGTAGATTGATTAACTTCTCTTCCCAACACCCTAAACAAATAATTTTCAACACAGCCAAAAACTTGATACATAGAGTACTTTCAATTAGTGACACAGAATACCACATCAATAACAAAATAAAGATAAAAGACATATTACAAAAGAACGCTTTTCCGCAACAAATAATAAAAACACTAATAACACAGTATGAAGATCGAACTATCCACCCACCAGAGGAAAAAGAAAACAAAATCTACAAATCCTTTACATATATCAAAGAAATAGCAGACCGGTTCAAAAATGCGAAACTTCTAGATACAGAAAAATATAAATTAGCTATGAAATCGACAAATACAACTTCACAACTCTACACCAACCTTAAAACAAAAATAGACAAAACGGAACATTCAAATTTAATTTACAAAATTAATTGTAATGGCAACTCAGACGAAGATTGTAACCAAATCTACATAAGAACAACTAAACAAAAACTTAAAAGTAGACTCGCAGGCCACAAATCTGATATAAAGAGCAACGCACTCCAGAAGACAGCACTGGCATCACATTGCATAACTTTCCGGCACTCCCCCGACCATGATAACGTCAAAATAATGCAGCGAGAAGAACACCAAAACAAAAGGATGATCATCGAGACGCTGCATATCATCAATGCTGATAACACAATGAACAGGAGAACCGATATGGAAGACGTCAGCCCACACTACAAGCACTTGGTGGAGAAGAGGAAAAGAAAAAGCTCTGCAATATGATCTCTGTGCGTTATGTTTATATAATTTTTCGTGTTATATTTGTCGGACAAGTTACTTGTCAGTTAAACTTTATACAGTGTAGACCCAAAAATAAATAAATTATTTAATATAAATGTAACAATAATTATTGTAAGTAATATCTGTACTGTGAATAATTTGTAAATATTTGTTAACATATATATCAATGCTAATATAGAAACCATTGTTCACCTGATGATGTCCATATACATGGACGAAACGTCGTGACAAACAAAATATTTGTTTCATTTGACCTAAAGCCCATTCAAAAATAGCTTACATATAGTAACAAAAAAAAGGTCACCAACATCTTAAGATATTACATTTTTAGTTCACAAAATTGTTTTTTAGTTTTGGCTTCAATGATTGTTTTTTCCCCTTTCTATTGTTTCCTTCGGTTTGTTTTGAATTTTTAACTTACAACTTTTGGTGAAGACACGTCATTTAGGTGTTTTATTTTCTTGTCTGATTTTTGTAGTGCGTGGTTGAATCTGCTATATTGCTATATATATCTTGTTTTGGTTGGAAGCTCATATGAGCGATCAACCTCCTAATCATCGATATTTTACTCGTTCTGTTTCAAGGGCCTTAAGCGAAGGAACCTTTTTGAAGAGATCTCAGAGATTCCATCAGACTGTGAATCTTCTTAGTTTTGAAGACCCTCTTGACTGAATCTGAATTCGGTAGACATCATATCAACCCATAATGACCAGTCCAACTCAGAGGTCAATGATGTTGAAGAAATTTTACCAGCAGGTCCGGCTGGTGTTGCGACTGAGAGTGAAGAAGACTTGGCCACTCGAAAAGATAAATTAATAATGGTAAACGAAGTCCGTCTTTCCAATAAATGGAACAATTCATGAGCGAGGTTAGATGTAAAATTGATAACCTGAGTAACCCTCGCTCCGAACAGCATTTTTCTGAAACTGGGCAGCCCCTTAATCTACAATTTGTTAGAGGAGCAGTCAACTATTTACCAACAATATGTTTCTATCTATTCCGGACACAGCACACGCACGGTGTGCCTTCTGGTTCAAGAGGTTCATTGTATGCGACTGAATCATGCCGTTTGGACAGGTGGAACATAAAGTATGACGGTAGCGACAGCATTTCCAATTTTCTCTTCAAGGTCGAAAGGTTGCAAGCTTCGTCAAACTACAGTGATGTGCAAATTTGTACCAATTTCCATTCGTTATATGGAGGAAAAGTCAACGAATGGTTTGGTCTTTTTTGCGCAAAAATCCCACTGCTAGCTCGAACCAAATTAAAATCGCCTTGAAGGAAGAATTCGGCCACAAAGAAAATGATGTCGACGTCTATATGCGCCTGCTCACTCGTAAGCAAGGATTTAAGAAATCTTTTGATGTTTTCTTCAGCTCAGTCGTTGATCTGAATGACCGTTTAAATGAACCTTTCGATTCATTGAAGCTGATTAAAATCATCAAAAGCAACGCTCGTGAAAAGATCGGTGAAGTGTTGTTAGCAGCGAGTGTTACGAGCTTGGATGAACTCAATCTAAAGCAAGAGAAACCGAATTTTTCTTAGCTAGACGCACTGCTCAAAGAACCGTTCATGAAATTTATTTGGAGGAAAAGATTAAGCAAGATGACGTATCGGAAGAAGTCGCAGCTTTCAGCAGGTGTGGTGGTTATCGTCAACCATATTATTCCCTTTTGTGTTGGAACTGTGACAGGGTTGGTCATTCTTTCTTTCAGTGTCCGTCACATGAAAGAAAGCTATTCTGATTTCTATGTGGCGAAAAAGGCGTGAGTACCCCAGAATGCCAAAAACACCAGGGAAACCGTCAAGGGATCGAAAAAGCTGTCGGAGAGAATCGATTCCAAAGCAGCTACTCCAGCCAGAGGAAACAGAATTAGAAGGCGGAGCTGAAATAGAGAGTGAACAATTTTGTCATAGTAAAATCCGAGTTTGGTTGTAATTGTTGAGCGAACAAACCTGTACTACTAAAACACTACTAAAACAATGAACACAACTACAATGAACACAACTGCAACCAACTTCGTTCTTTTTGAGACGTTAGAAGCTGCCTAAAAAGAACGCCTTTATATTTTACTTTTATCTCAAACTGTTCACTTTACTATAACCTTTTGCTTATTACTTAGACTGAAAATAAATAGTTTGTCAAAAATAACTTTTGCTTTTTTTCTTTTGCAATAAACGAGATTGTCCAACAGGTTATGGGCCCAGCAGGCGGTATTATGGACGACAGAGTGTGCATCCCGAAGTTGAATGCCACGAATTGGCATCGGGATCGTCAGTCGTTCAGCAAGCGTGGAAGAGTGCACATCGTTGGCGGCTTTCACAGTGATCATTTAATATAGAGACGCGAGTGTGTTAAAAAGTTATTTCAACCTACCATTTCCAAGTGGCAAGTTAGCCCAGGTGGTAGAATGGCAGACGACGGATCTGAACGGCGTGGGTTCGAGCCCCACTGTGGTCCTGGCTTTTTTTTTAAACAATTTCTGGGAAAAGGTTAACAGAAATCGAGAGCACCTAGAAAGAGAGAAGGGAAAACCAACGGGGACATCGAAAGATGGTCCCCCAACAACAAGGAAGGCAGTTGGAGCATCAGGTGATGTGTCATCCGACAGCCAAATAGCGGGGCCATCAGGCCAAGCAACAACAAGGGCAACTGCAGCTCAGCAGTCCAAAGCTCAAAGAGCAACAACAACGACAGAAGCTGGACCATCTATGTCCAAGAAAGCAGCAGTAACAACAACAACAACAACGACAACGACAACAACATCGTCATCGGCACATGCCGAGGTCGGAACTAGCAGCATGGCAACTGCAAAAACGTCGAGCCCTATTAAAGGGAAAAACACAGGACCGGCATGTGTCGAAGAACCAGACCCATTGAAGAGAAGGCGCTATATCAGATATAAGCCAAATCTGGTAGTTAAAAAGCGTACCTCAGACGTAGAGGCAGACCAGAAAATAGGAGGGCGCGGGCGTTCAGCCAAGTCTTCGGCTCAGGCCAAAATACAGAGGCAGCTGGATAGCTCCTCCAACGACGATGACGACAACAACGAAAACAACGACAAGAACGTAGAAGGCGACGATGAAGCTGAGGCGGATGACATGCACGTCAAAGAGGCTGACGGAGCGATCGCCGCCGTCAATCTAAATGATCAGGACGCCAGTATAACAGGCGAAGAAAACGCCGCTGACGCAGATGCTGATGACATCTCCTACATGTCAGTGGAAGGAGAAGGACGTTACGTCAGTGGCGAGATATTCGAGCTGTCTGACCAAGAAGAGGACCAGCAGATTGAGGCTTTGACGGAGCAGATCTCTTCTCTCATAGAGCTAGTTGAAGCGCTCAAAAAGAAGCAGGAGGCAAGACGGGAGAAGGAGCTCATAGTTGCTCTTGAACAGCGCACCCGCCAACAAGCACTCCAAGAGCAAGCTACGCAACAACAGCAGCCTCCTCAAGAACAACAACCACTCCCAGACCAGCAGCAGCCACAGAAGCAGCAATCAAGGAAGCAGCCACAACAACAGCTTCACAAACAGCAACCGGCTCGGCAACCACAGCATCAGCCTCAGCAGCCACAGGCAAAACAACAACAACAACCACAACCACAACGACAACAGACACAGAAGCAGCAACAGCAGCAGAAACAACCACAACAGCAACAACCACAGCAGTCACAACAGCAGCAGAATCAACAGCAGCCGACGCAAAAACAGCAGAGACAACAGCAGCAGTCACAACAACAGCAACAACAGCAACAGCCACAAGCAAAGAAAGGTAAGGTGCCACCTATTAATAATTTAAAATGGAAATTAAAGAGACCATAGAGATATGTAGGTCAGTCGTAGGCAACAATTTTATAATTAAGCGGCTAAACGCAGACAGGCATTCTATTCACTGCTCATCTTTAGAGCACTACAGAAAAGTCAAAGACCTTCTGTCTCAAACTAGAACTGAATTTTATAGTTTCACCCCTAAGGAAGACAAGCTTCAAACAGTCCTCCTGAAGGATATCGAATCCTCTACGGATCCGCAGGCGCTCTTAGCAGAGCTCCGTCAAGTGGCGAGTGACGATCTCAATTTTATCGGGGTCAGACCGTTTACCACAGTCAAAGCCAGACGGGAGAAACGGAAGTTACCATTCTTCCTAGTTCAGCTCTCGCCCCAAATCAAATTGAGTGGTCTAAGGAATATAACAGTCCTGGATTACCAAGTTGTACGATGGGAAAAATTAAACAAGCAGAAAGACATGCTTCAATACATGAACTGCCAAGGGTTTGGACACGTTGCAATTAACTGTGGTACGGATCCAGTCTGCGTTAAATGTGGATATACCCACAAAACAGGGGAGTGTAAACTCGGCCAAGATAGGGTCACAGATATGACCCAGTTAAAATGTGCGCTCTGCCAAGGCTCCGGGCACCCCGCAAACTATCGGGGAAGTCCGAAGTTTCAGGAAATAAAGCAAAACAAAGCCCAAAAGAAAACAGTTGAGGTGAGACGCCGTAAAGTACGCCAGACAACCACTTCCGTCAATCCCGCAATTTCTTACGCCCTGGAAAGGGAAAAACGGTACAACCTCAACCACAGGTAGCCAAACAGGTCCAAGTGCCTACGGCTCCTGTGCCAAAGGCAGATCTGATGCAGGTGTTTCTGACCATTCATGGTCAGTTAACCGACGTGCAAAAACTGATCAGGGAGCAGGCGGCTAGGGTAGATTACCTCTACTCTATTCTGCCGGCAACGCTAAATGGTTAAAGGCGCGCTGCCTGAGCGACCCTTTAAGATCCTAGCTGTGAATGTAAATTCGCTGATTAGGACCGAACGTAGAGCAAACCTCTTTCATTTGCTGCAAGACCAAAGTCCTGATGTGTTTATGGCTAGCGAAACTAAGCTAAACCAGAAACACAAACTGACTAATAAAAATTACAATATCGTAAGAATTGATCGGCCCAACTCCTCTCAAGGGGGTGGGGTCGCAATCATCATACGAAAGGGCATTAAACATAAAGTTATATATAATAGTGAAGTGCGAAGATTCGGGTTGCTAGAAGCCTGCATCGTTTGCATTCCTCTCCAGCAGGGGAAAAGAATGTACGCAATCGCGGTGTACGCACCTGACGCACCTCAGCAAGCTTATTTTATCGCAGAGCTCGAAAAACTTTTCGAATGCTTAAGACTGAACTTGGATGAGAATAATTATCTCATGGCAGGGGACTTGAACGCCAAACATGTAGATTGGGGAAATCGAGTACAAAATCCTAGAGGGAACCATCTTTTTAATTGGATGGGACGATACAGTGTTGAGTATAGGATCGACCTTCTAGCTACAGATAGACCGTCTTTTCCGAGAAGTGGTAGTTTTCTGGATCTTTTACTGCTTGACTCAAGACTAGTTATAACTGACGCAACAAATCAACAGACAAGAAACTGTTTACGAACGATTGAATACGACAGTGATCACTGCGGACTTGCCACCGTAATACAGCTTCCGAGCGAACTTGTGGAGTTGGATGAGTATGTGCCTGTGCACTCTTACAATTTCAGTAAGACGCGCTGGCCACGCTTCTCCAACGCCTTGGCAAGAGAAATACGTTCCGATGACATTTCTCCACCAAATGACAGAAACCTGACGAACCTCGAGATCGATCAAATTAATACGACTATAAAACGAACAATGGACAAAACAATCCCAAACTATAAGGAACAAGACCCTACTGGTTTATACAAGAACGCGACAATCGACGCACTACACCGACAAAAAAGTGGACTGCTGACTAGATTGAAACTTCTGTACAGACGTTTCACGGACACACGTGATCTGGAGATTAGGACATTGAAGTTGTCGATCAAAAACATTAACGTTCTGATTAGACAAAACTATAGATTATCTATTAATTTATATTGGGATAACAGAATTCAGGCTGTTAATTCTAGCGACCCTAGTATGTTTCCCCAAATAAATAAGATATTTAGAAGAAATGATCAAAACGATCTTCCATGTCTTAAACTCCAGAGGACAACAGATAACGAAGACGTACTAACGATTGCGGGAATTGATCCGGAAGGTGCCGTTTTCGATGATAATTATTATATGATAGAAGATCCTCAGGAAAAGGTAGAGGCTGTAGGGGCTGCTTTCCAGCAAGTGTATAAGGTGAATGCTAGCATTCGTCTGAATCATGACCTGGAGAACAGAGCCTTACTGCACAACTTCTACCTTGGAAATAACATAACGCAATGGCGATCTGAGAATACTGGTTTCACCGGGTTCAATGACGAAAACTTGGCAAACGCCATCATCGCCGAGCGAAATGAACCCAGTTCATTGTTAATTTCGAAGGTAGAACTTCAGTTGATTTTTCAAACATTAAAGAAAAAGAAATCTGCGGGGGTCGATGGTATACCCAACATTGTGTTACGACATCTCCCTGAGGAAGCCATAGACATTTATACCACACTGTTCAACAAAGCATTCAATAATGCATATTATTCAGTGAGTTGGGAGACAGCTGTGGTCCATCCTCTCCCCAAAAAGGGAAAGAACAGCTCCAATCCGGCAAATCTTCGGTCGATAAGTCTTCTTCCAAGTATTAGTAAGGTATTCGAAAAGATTCTCAATAGAGCTCTGTTCAAGTGGGCTGAGGACAAGAATATTATTCCAGACAATCAGTTTGGCTTTAAGGCGGGACATGACACTACTCATGCCGCGTCTAAGTTAGTTTCTGATGTTCAATGGAACAAAGCAAAAAATCAAGGCTTTCGACACCGTATGGTTAGAGGGTCTTTATCTGAAATTAACAAGATTTGGCATAAGTAAACCACTGTTATATATGATTCATGACATGCTCAATGGGAGAAAGTTTGTTGTCAAAAGTGGCAATGTTACTTCTACCACAACTTTTGATATTAAAAACGGTCTACAGCAAGGAGCTGTGAACTCGCCGATTCTTTTTAGTATTTACACCAGCGATCTGATAGGTAGTCTCACTCATGCGATTGCGTATGCCGATGACCTTGTAGCGTACAGGATGGGTCTAAAAGTTGAAGTCATCAGAATTATCTTGCAGCGTGACTTCGACAAGATTCAGCGATATTGTGATGACTGGAAGTTAAAAATTAACTTTCAGAAATCAGAAACTATCCTGTTTAGAACCCCTTTGTCTAAGGCTTCTAGAGATACAAGAAAGAACTGGAGAAATCTAGTGATCGTTGGACCGAGTGGACATCAACTGGCGAGTAAAGATGTGGTAAAGTACCTTGGTATCTGGCTAGATCAGTATCTATATTTCAATCGACATATAGATGCTGCTCTGGCCAGAGCTAGGGGAGCGTTTGCTCTGACAAGACGGTTGTGTTATAGCAGCCGCCTTGAAAACAGGGTAAAGGTGATTTGCTACATGGCCCTCATCCGGCCGATGATTGCCTATGGGTGCCCTGTGTGGTTTAACTTTGCCCCATCTCAAATGGAAAAGATTCGGGTGTTTGAGAGGCAGTGTCACAAAACACCAGAGTCGGAGTACAAACATTATTATGACAACGAGGTCTTATACAACGGGGCCAATATAAACAGGATAGATAACTTTTTAATTAAGCTGATTCGGGGTCACATTGCAAGAGCGATGACCTCAGCCAATGGACTTATTTTCGGGGCTTACTACCCTAACGATGAATATAGCGAGAGCGTTTGTCTTAACTGTTTCATCGCGCCCGAGACATTCCTCTATTTAGACTGTCGGGGGCTGATACAGGATAGGTTGGCGGTTCCGTTAATCTACCACGTCGGCCGTAGAACTGTGGATCGGCGAATCCTGTATGGTCGAGACGTCGGCTCTGGGAACGGAGCAGAGCGTCTGCGGTTCAGTAGAGCTGCGCCCCTTCGGGACAAAAAGGACTTGAATAAGCAAGTTAAAAAATACTGGTGGTTCGGTGACCACCTTGATATTGATGGTTAGTCAAAGTTGTTGCCTTGGCCGACCTACGTATTTCTAAGGTAGATTAAGTAGGACAGTAACGGTGGCACCAAAAAAAATGTTAAAAATCCATAAAATCGTTTGTCTGTGGGTATGTGCATTTGGCGCTGTTACATATGCATATATGTCAATATATGCATATTTATAAGCGTGTGGGCATATGCATAGGCTGCTTCGAAGAAAAAAAAAAAAAAAAAAAAAAAATGCTGCTGGTGGCTGTTCTAGTTTTAAGTTATTTTAAGTATTTTTAAGTAGTTTTAAGGTATTTACGTATATTTACGTATATTTTTTTTTTTTTTTTTTTTTTTTTTTTTTTTTTTTTTATAATGCACACGCGCTCAAGGGGTTTGTTATAGCCCTTTTAATGATAAGTCACAGCGCGAGCGATAGAAATTTAGGGAGGAAGGGAAAGGAGGTGTCGATGAACATTGATCTTGAATGTCTGCAGATCAAAATGGCAAGGAAAAATTGTGCCAGGCAATTCATTCCACATTCGTGTTGTACGGCTAAAGAAAGAATCTCTATATTTCACGGTACGACCGAAATTGGGCTCAAATGTAAACTGATGAGCGTTCCTAGCAAGACGAGTGTTACGGGAGAAATGTTTAAGGGGTGGAACGCAGCTGGCTACCTCAAGTGAACACTTTTTATAAAAAAACCTGTAAAATAAAGAAAGACAAGAAACATTTCGACGATGTTCGAGTGATGGAAATGTTTCCTCAATGTTTCTCTCTCCTATCAATTTTAACGCCTTTTTCTGAACTCTGTCGAGCAGGTGAAGAAAAGTTTGAGAAGCACCTGCCCAGAGATGGGAATTATACTCGAGTTTAGGGCGTATAAACGCCTTGTAAATTGTAGCCAGATCAGAAGGGGTGAAAAACTTCTTGCATCTATTGAGAAAGCCTAAGCATCTTGCAGCATTCTTAGCAATCTCAAGTATATGATCATTCCAACGAAGGTTGTCACTGATACACATACCGAGTACTGAAAGCTTTTCGGCCTCCTCGATGCAAGTACCATTCATGGATAATGGCATAGGGGGTATGTTTAACTTTAACGACAAAAGACAGCATTGAGTTTTCGACGCATTAAACTCCGCACGATTTCTGATACCCCAATTCACAATGCTGTTTAAATCGGAGTTTAATGAGCTTATCATACGGTTTCGTTGTAATAACACGTCCGAAGGCGAAGGCCGTGAATTATCAAACGTATATGAAAAGCTGAGGGTTGAGTCGTCAGCAAAACAATTTAATGGATTAGAAGTCACAGACAAGAGATCATTTATAAAAATGAGAAAGAGAGTCGGAGACAGAACGGAGCCCTGGGGCACACCAGCATTTATTTTGTGGAGATCAGACTTGAAACCGTCTAATACAACTTGTATTGAACGGTCCAGAAGATAGCTTCTAATCCAACGAATAAGAGTATCATCGATACCAAATGCACGCATTTTCGATAAAAGAGCTTCATGCCAAACTCTATCAAATGCCTTTGAAATATCAAGCGCAATAATCTTGCTTTCGCCAAAGCGATGCACAGATTTGTTCCACTGTTCGGTGAGATATGCCATCAGATCACCAGTGGAACGATTGCTACGAAAGCCGTATTGCCGGTCATTTAAAAGCTTCCGATCTTCGAGATATTTCTTGAGCTGACGATTTATCAGCGTTTCCATGACCTTGGTAAGAAGGGACGTAAGTGCAATTGGTCGGTAGGAGGAGGGGGAGGAGGAATCACCTTTTTTAGGGACGGGCTGGACAAATGCTGTTTTCTATTTACTAGGAAAGATACCTGAACGATAGGAGCTATGGAAAAGCTTACGCAATGGTTTTGCCAGCGATGAAGAACACCTCTTCAGAAGTATAGGGGGTATACCATCCGGGCCAGCGGATTTGTGTATATCAAGATCTTGAAGAACTCTTGCTACTGTACGAGTGCGAAAAAATACCTGTCCCATAGAAAAATTAACGTTTTCAAGTACAGGAGGGACATTGTTGCTTGCAGGCAACGTAGAACTTGCAGCAAAATGAGCTGCGAGCATATTCGCCTTCTCTGAAGAGCTGACAATTTGATAGCAAGTCAAAGAAACTTACGTTCATTGGATACTCGGATCAATACAAGGGCTATCGGTTTGTTGATCTTGAAACTGATAAGGTAACGATAAGTTGTGATGCTCGTTTTTTGGAACTAAAGAAGAAAGATATCAACACCTTGCCAAATCCGAATGTTAAAGAAACATTCGATGAAGTCTACATGAGACTTGCTTCAGTTTCCGTTGTTCCAAACTCAGACGAGAACCAATCTTCTGAAGATCGATCCGATGATGACGAGAGTTCCAGTGACGATGAATTTTTGGATTTGATGATTCGACCCAAGAAGAGCCAACTGTAGTAAGACGTTCTGCACGAAACACGAAAAATAAATTGCCTGCACACTTAAATGATTATGTCGTTGATATTGCATCAATCGCTTTGGATGACCCGAGAGATTTTAAAGAAGCTTTGGACACAGCTTTCCAGCTGACCCCAGAATGTAAAGCTGCAATGGACGAAGAGATGGAAGCAAATCGTGAATATTAAACATGGTTGCTCGTCCCTTTGCCTGCAGGGCGGAAAGCAATAGGTTCCAAATGGGTGTTTAAAGTAAAGCGAGACGAAAATAATCAGGTATCAAAGTATAAAGCACGTGTTGTCGCTCAAGGCTATGCACAGAAATTTGGTGTCGATTACGATGACGTGTTTGCTCCAGTTACAAAAATCACAACATTAAGAACTTTTTTGGCAGTTGCTGCTAAACAACAAATGTTTGTAAAACTTTCCGATGTCAAGACGGCGTATCTGAATGGAGTTGTCGAAAAAGACATCTTCATGAAACAACCACCTGGCTATGAGGTTCTTGGGGCAGAACATCTTGTGTGCCATTTGAAGAAAAGTACATACGGCTTGAAACAGTCAGCATATTGCTGGAACCAGACGCTGGATACATACTTAAGAGACCTGAGCTTTGAGGTTTCTACTGCTGATCCATGTTTGTACATGAAGAAGTTTGGAAGTCAGACTTTGTATCTTCTCGTTTATGTCGATGACATCTTAGCTGGATGTGTAGATGAAGGTAAAATAGACGAGTTTTATTTAAAAATTAAAGACAAATTTCAGATAACTTGTTTTGGGAATGTTCATCATTTTCTGGGGATGGAAATCGAACGATCAGCATCTTCGTTTCATATCTCACTGAAGAATTATACGAATACGATGATTTCTAAATTTGGAATAAGCTGTGCAAAGCCTGCGAAGACGCCGATGGATCCTGGTTACCTGAAAATAGATGAAATACGACAACCTTTCTCCGATCCAATGTTATATCAAAGCCTGGTTGGGTCTTTGCTCTACATTGCCGTCAATACTAGACCGGATAATGCGGTAATTACAGCAATTTTGGGCAGAGAATTCAAAGATCCGACAGAAAAAAATTGGACCGCAGCAAAAAGGGTGTTGCGTTACCTCAAAGGCACAATTGCATACAAACTATGTCTTGGCCAATCTTGTGATGACAAACTTGTTATTTACTCAGATGCAGACTAGGCCGGAGACCAAGAAAGCCGAAAGTCCACATCAGGCAATGTATTTTTGTTCGGAGGTCCTATTTCTTGGACTAGTAGACGACAAAATTGCGTTTCTCTTTCGTCGATGGAGGCTGAGTACGTGGCAATCAGCGAAGCTTGTCAAGAACTTGTATGGCTTCGACGATTATTAAATGATTTTGGGGAAATACAACATGAAGCAACCTTGATAAACGTGGATAACCAAAGCTGTATATCATTCGTTTACACTGAAAGGCTAAGTCGAAGATCGAAGCATATCGAAACCAGGGAGCGATATGTACGAGAATTGGCAACAAAAACGAAGTTCATCTGCAATACTGTCCAACCGATTCGATGCTAGCGGATATATTCACCAAGCCACTTGGACCCGTGAAACAATTGGGTTTTTGCAAAGAATTAAATCTATTTTAAACGTGATGGTTCATTGAGGAGGAGTGTTGAGCAAACAAACCTTTACTGTTCACTTCACTATAACCTTTTGCTTATTACTTAGACTGAAAATAAATAGTTTGTCCAAAATAACTTTTGCTCTTTTCTTTTGCAGTTAAAGAGATTGTCCGACAGTAATGTCTGAAGATTGTTCAGATGATGAGGTTGGTAAGGTTTCACTGTTTGATGGTCCTCTCAGAATTCTGCAAAGAGAAATTAATATTTGGGAAAGTCATCCTGTAAAATTATTTTCTTTGAAATCTCTTCAAGAGAGAAAAAAAAGACTATTGCAGGAGGCGTTCCGAAATCGTTGGCAAGCCTATTGTAAGTGCTCAGGTAAAAAAGTGTGGGGAAAGATATCAGAAGCGAAAGGAGTTCCAGAGGTGCATACTCGAAACGATCTTAACTTCCAAAACAGACGGTAGAATGTACGCCTAGTTGAAGCTGTAAGATGAACTAGTTTCAGGTTTGTTGGACAGCGGCGAATCTATTTCTGTTTTGGGAACGGCAAGTTACGAATTCATAAAAGAAATGGTATTCAAATGTTACCGTACAAAAATATCGTCAAAACAGCTGACGGTAAATCTCACGATATTGTCGGATATTGTAATATCCCAACATCCCTTGATGATGTAACTAAGACCATTACTTTCTATGTAATTCCTAACTTGACGCAAAAGGTTTATTTGGGTATGAACTTCTGGAACGAATTTCACCTGACTACTCAAGTGAGACATGTAGAATGTAGATAGTAATAATGTGTTTGAAGAAGAAGATTCTGAAAAGTCACAATTTATCAAATTAACTTCAATTCAGAAAATGAAGTTAGATTCGGTGAAAATTCGTTTTCCCCATTTCGCTGAATTAAGTCTTGGTAGAACGCATGTGGAAACACATACCATCGATACTGGTGATGCAGTACCAATTAAATCAAGGCACTATCCTCTTTCGCCCGTGAATCAGGAGGAAGCTTACAAAGAGCTTGGTTTTTTTGGTTTGAGCTAAGTTTAGTTTAGAGTTAGTTTTTGTGATAGTGTTTTTAATTTTTCAGTTATTAGTTCAGTTAGTTTATTAATTTTTTTTAGTTGATAGATTAGCTTAAATTTTTAGTAGATACCTACAGTTTTTTTATATAATTAATTTATTTTCTTTAATAATATAGTTTTCATTAATTGATTCTTTTCAACTCTTTTACTGTGATTATAATTTTTTTTAGCACAATCTTATTATTTTTAAATTTGTTTATTACATTTTTAGTTCACAAAATTGTTTGTTAGTTTTGGCTTCAATTATTGTTTTTTTCCCTTTATATTGTTTCCTTCGGTTTGTTTTGAATTTTTAACTTGCAACTTTTGGTGAAGACACGTCATTTAGGTGTTTTATTTTCTTGTCTGATTTTTGTAGTGCGTGGTTGAATCTGCTATATTGCTATATATATCTTGTTTTGGTTGGAAGCGATCAGCCTCCTAATCATCGATATTTTACTCGTTCTGTTTCAAGGGCCTTAAGCGAAGGAACCTTTTTGCAGAGTTCTCAGAGATTCCATCAGACTGTGAATCTTCTTAGTTTTGAAGACTCTCTTGACTGAATCTGAATTCGGTAGACATCATATCAACCCATAATGAGCTGTCCAACTCAGAGGTCAATGATGTTGAAGAAATTTTGCCAGCAGGTCCGGCTGGTGTTGCGACTGAGAGTGAAGAAGACTTGGCCACTCGAATAGATAAATTAATAATGGTAAACGAAGTCCGTCTTTTCCAATAAATGGAACAAAAAAAAAAAACTGCCAAATTATTCGACACCGAAAAATACAAAATGGCAATGAAATCGACAAATACCGCATCACAACTGTACACAAGACTAAAAGCAAAGACGAATAGAATGGAACACTCTGATGTAAGGCGCCGGTTATAGCGATCAGGAAAAATGTGTCAGTCAACAGGCTGTTTTCCTGATTGAAATGGACACGAAAAACTTTATCTGACAGAAATCTGTCAGTGGAACAAGTGAAAATTGAACTCAAATAATTGGAACGATTTGTTCCATTTTTTTTGAAATGTCAATCAGCTGGCACGAAAAATTAGTTTTCGTCAGGAAAATAAAGAAATACATTTTAAACAATAAACAATTATTCTTTAGTAAAATTTATTAGCAAAAAAAATTCTTTGAGTTATTTGTAGCCGATTAGTGTAGTATTTGTGTTTAAAATCGATTCAAAACAACATAAAAGATCCATTCGAACATTTTTCCTGATGCGTTTTCCTGATCGCTATAACCGGCGCCTAATATACCAAATTAGCTGCAAAGGAGGAAAAAACGACAATTGCAACCAAATTTACATAGGGACAACTAAACAAAAACTTAAAAAAAGATTATCAGGACATAAATCTGACATTAAAAACGCAGCACAGAAGACAGCACTAGCAGCACACTGCATCACACTTAACCATTCCCCAAGCTACGACGACACAAAAATTTTACAACGCGAAGAGAACCTTAATAAGAGAATGATAATTGAAACCCTTCACATTGTATATAAATTTCTATAGTACAACCATGGAGCAGCGCCATCTAAAGAAAGATGTTAACTACACATTTGGAGGTTCTTACATTTACTAAGTGTCTATTCTGTTACCCTAACAATAGTCGTCTACGAAACAAATTAATAATATATAATGTATTTTATTGGCTCTAAAATCCATATTTCCTTGACAAGAGTCGTAAACAAAACAAAAATAATATATGTTTACGACTGTTGTCAGGGTTACAGAATAGACAACTATTAAATGCACGAACCTAAAAATGTGTTTATCACACGTTTCTCAAGATGGCCAGGCGGTGATTATTCAGCATGAAAATATTATAGAAATGTATATACAATGCTCTTCACATCATTAATATCGACAATACAATCAACAGACGTACAGATATGGAGAACGTTAGACCACAATACAAACATCTGTTAGAGAAAAGAAAGAAAAAAGCTCGCTAACAACTACAATCAAGGAGAATACGTGTTTTATTTATTTATTTCTTTTCTTTATAAAGTTTTGATTTTACTTGTAAGTTCAGCTTACATATTTATTTTAAAGTGCAATGTAAATGTAATATTTGTAAGTCTTCTTTTTTATGTTAAATATATATTGTGAATTGTAACTAATAATTATATATACAAATATAGATTGCACATCTTTCCTGATGATGTCCATATTCATGGACGAAACGTCGAACACAAATTAACTTTGTTTCATTTTTTGACCTGAAGCCCACTAAATAATTCAAAAAGGAACAATTGATGAGCGAGGTTAGAGGTAAAATTGATAGCCTGAGTAACCCTCGCTCCGAACAGCATTTTTCTGAACTTGGGCAGCCCCTTAATCCACAATTCGTTAGAGGAACAGTCAATTATTTGCCAAAAAATATGTTTCCATCTATTTCGGACACGGCACACGCACGGTGTACCTTCTGGTTCAAGAGGTTCATTGTATGCGACTGAATCATGCCGTTTGGACAGGCGGAACATAAAGTATGACGATAGCGACAGCATTTCCAATTTTCTCTTTAAGGTCGAAAGGTTGCAAGCTTCGTCAAACTACAGTGATGTGCAAATTTGTACCAATTTCCATTCGTTATATGGAGGAAAAGTCAACGATTGGTTTAGTCTTTTTTGCGCAAAAATCCCACTGCTAGCTCGAACCAAATTAAAATCGCCTTGAAGGAAGAATTCGGCCACAAAGAAAATGATGTCGACGTCCATATGCGCCTGCTCACTCGTAAGCAAGGATTTAGGAAATCTTTTGATGTTTTCTTCAGCTCAGTCGTTGGTCTGAATGACAGTTTAAATGAACCTTTCGATTCATTGAAGCTGATTGAAATCATCAAAAGCAACGCTCGTGAAAAGATTGGTGAAGTGTTGTTAGCAGCGAGTTTCTTAGCTAGAAGCACTGCTCAAAGAACCGTTCATGAAATTTATTTGGAGAAAAAGATTGAGCAAGATGAAGTAACGGAAGAAGTCGCAGCTTTCAGCAGGTGTGGTGGTTATCGTCAACCATATTATTCCCTTTTGTAATGGAACTGTGACAGGGTTGGTCATTCTTTCTTTCAGTGTCCGTCAGATGAAAGAAAGCTATTCTGTTTTCTATGTGGAGAAAAAGGCGTGAGTACCCCAGAATGCCAAAAACACCAAAGAAACCGTCAAGGGATCGAAAAAGCTGTTGGAGAGAATCGATTCCAAAACAGCTTCTCCAGCCAGAGGAAACAGAATTAGAAGGCGGAGCTGAGATAGAGAGTGAAGAATTTTGTCATAGTAAAATCTTAGTTTGGTTGTAATGTCTGAAGATTGTTCAGATGATGATGTCGGTAAGGTTTCACTGTTTGATGGTCAACTCAGAATTCTGCAAAGAGAAATTAATATTTGGGAAAGTCATCCTGTAAAAGTATTTTCTTTGAAATCTCTTCACGAGAGAAAAAAAGACTATTGCAGGAGGCGTTCCAAAATCGTTGGCAAGCCTATTGTAAGTGCTCAGGTAAAAAAGTGTAGGGAAAGATATCAGAAGCGAAAGGAGTTCCAGAGGTGCAATGTACGCCCCGTTGAAGCTGAATGATGAACTAGTTTCAGGATTGTTGGACAGCGGCGCATCTTTTTCTGTTTTGGGAGTGGCAAGTTACGAATTCATAGAAAGAAATGGTATTCAAATGTACAAAAATATCGTCAAAACAGCTGACGGTAAATCTCACGATATTGTCGGATATTGTAATATCCCAACATCCCTTAATACTAAACTTGACGCAAAAGGTTTATTTGGGTATGAACTTCTAGAACGAATTTCATCTGAATGCTCAAGTGAGCCAAGTAGATAGTAATGATGTGCTTGAAGAAGAAGATTAGGAAAAGTCAAAATTTATCAAATTAATTTCAATTCAGAAAATGAAGTTAGATTTGTCGAAAATTCGTTTTCCCCATTTCGCTTGGTAGATCTCATGTGGAAACACATACCATCAATACTGGTGATGCAGTACCAATTAAATCAAGGCCTTATCCTCTTTCGCTCGTGAAGCAGGAAGAAGTTTACAAAGAGCTTGGTCGCATGTTAGAGACTGGAGTTATTGAGGAAAGTAATTCACCTTGTTGTTCGCCTATTGTTATGGTTAAGAAGCCAGGAAAAGTACGTCTGTGTTTGGATAGTCAAAAACTTAACAGCAAGACTGTTAACGGTGCGTATCCGTTGTCGCATATTCGGGGTATCATCAGTAGATTAGAAGACACTCATTTCATAACGGGTCTAGATCTCAAAGATGCATTTTGGCAGATTCCGTTAGATGAAGAGTCAAAACAAAAAACGGCATTCGCTGTTCCTGGACGGTCGCTATATCATTTTAATGTGATGCCGTTCGGGTTATGTACCGCCGCACAGAGAATGTGTCGTCTTATGACTCGGTCATCCCGGCCCGACTTAGACAACATGTTTTCATTTATTTGGATGATCTTTTAATATGCACTCCGGATTTTGAAACGCACATACAAATATTGACAGAT
Source organism: Baccha elongata (assembly GCA_951217065.1). Classification (NCBI taxonomy): domain Eukaryota; kingdom Metazoa; phylum Arthropoda; class Insecta; order Diptera; family Syrphidae; genus Baccha; species Baccha elongata. The sequence goes on from CATNUY010000036.1 coordinate 205,529, forward strand.
GTGGCAGCTTGCCTTCGCAGCGCAAATTTCACCATCAACATCAATAAGTCCAAGTTCTGCAGGGCACGCTAAAAACTAATCCTGATGCGATGGGCTAGGCAAGTGAGAAGATTTATTGGTATGACGGGTTGGTACAGGCGTTTTATCAAAAACTATTTAGTTCTTTCAGCTCCATTAACCGATTGCCTTAAAAAGAAAAAGAGTTTCGAATTGACATATGCAGCCAAGGAAGCGTTCAAAAAATTGAAAGAAGCCCTAGTTTAAGCTCCGGTGTTAACTCAAGCGGATATTGAAAAAGAGTTCGCCATTCAGTGTGATGCGTCCTCTGAAGGAGTCGGAGGATTTCTCTTCCAATTGGATGCAGATGGCGATGAGAAACCCATAGCTTTTATGTTAAAAAAGTTACACAAGGCCCAGAAAAATTACACGGTGACATGACTTGAATGTCTGGCAGCAGTGCTCTCGTTCGGAAATTCCGTTTGTATGTCGAAGCTTGCCTTTTCTCGTCATTATTGATCATTCTAGTCTGAAATGGCTTATGTCATTGAAAGATTTGACTGGTCGGCTCGCAAGATGGAGCTCGGAGATTCAGGGCTTCTGGTTTAATATAGAATATCGTAAGAATTCCCTTAACGCTGTTCCAGATGCTCTTTCAAGAGGGGATATGGAAGAGATTTGTATCACCACGGTAGCTGAATAAATTGACATTGACTAGCCAGAGTTCGATTCTACTGAGTACCAGTCACGGAGAGATTGTTAAATTTTAAAATTGTTAAAAATCAAGCCTCACTTCCGGATCTAGTTGTATCCAACAAATATATATACAAAAGAGTTAGATTTAGGAGTGAGGAACTTGAAAACGAAGATTCTTCGTGGCAGTTGGTGATACCTCACACTTTGACTCACAAAGTAATTGAAATGGCATATGATTCTAAATTGTCGTGTCATAGTGGTTGCTGAAAAACCTATTTAAGAATTCGGGAAAAATATTACTGGCCAAAAATAGCGACAGAAATTAAAGATTATGTGAGTTAGTGTGAGGTATGCAAAACCGTGAAAGCCCCCAATAAAGTTTTTCGTCCTCCAATTACGAAGCAGATTGTATCTGAGCGACAAATGCAACGTTTGTACATTGACCTTCTTGGCCCATACCCGCGTACAAAAAGCGGGAACGTTGTCATTTTTAAAGCTGTTGACCGTTTCTCCAAGTATACCTTCTTGAAAGCGCTTCCGAAAGCAACCTCAGCCAACATCATCAAATGTCTGGAAGCTGATGTCTTCCATGCATTTGGAACACCTGAATTCGTCGACTTAGACAACGCAAACAATTTATTTCTTCTGAGTTTGTTAGGTTTTTGGCCAACTGTGTGCAACGTATCCGAACAGCTTTTAACTCCCCACAGGCAAACATTTCGGAGAGGGTGAATCGAAATCTTTTAAATAAGTTGAAAGTTTTTGTACAGGGCGAACAAGATAATTGGGAGTCTCACCTTTCAAGCATAGCTTGTGTTTTAAACTCGATTCTCATGATTCAATTGGTTGTCAGCCATATTTTGCAATATTTAGGCAAAGTATGATAAAGCATGGTTCGTCGTATAAAATTTTGAGAAATTTAAAAGCATTTCCTGATCCTGAACTGACTATAGTACCACAGGAAGCAAAAATTGTATTTGCACGTTAGAAGTTGACCAGAAACTTATAAAAGGCACACGCAAAATCAAAAGCTATTTACACCAGCAAAAATGCGAAATTACTTTCAAAGTTTCTGAACGCTCGTGTCCTTCGTGTTGTAGGAAACTGCATGTACGACCTTGAAACAGTAGCTGGTAAAAATATCAGTATCTCCCATGCTAAAGATATCAGGCAGTAGTGCAGGTGAATCATGTATGACATTACAACATTTATTTGATATGGTCTTTTCTATCTGTTCTTTCGCCCGGCTAAATTAGTAAGTTCGGCTCCGTTTTGTTTTAAAGGGTCACTAGAAACAGAGATTGTGTGGGTTACTTTTGAAAGTTTGATGATTTTACAAAGATTCTCAAAACGCAAAGCCCCCTGTTAAAAACAGCATGTTTTAGAAACATCCCCACCCACCCTATTCTTCCTTACAGTTCTTTATGAGTAACAAAGGTTCATACAAATTCAAACCGTTGGTAGTTGGAAGTACTTTTCCATATTTGAGAGGAAAATCCGAAAAACCATTTGGAGAAGTTTCCCTCTATCGGTAAGTGATTCTCAGTATTGGGGAATCACTAACCGACACCATATTAAGTATCTAGAAGCTGTGAAAATATAAAATAAAGGGAAAGATTTAAAATAAATAAAAAGCCTGTATCTGAAAATTCCTTTTAAAGTAAATTCAGCAAGCGGAAAAGTTTAAAAAAATATTTAAAAAGTGAAAATTAACCCCAAGGGAAACGAGTGCAAAAGGCCGGAATTAAAAAAAAAAAAACTGTGAAAGATAAACCAACATGGTGACATTTTTGCAAAAAAAAAAAAAAAAAAGTTAAATGGTAGTTGAACCTAAATATATATTAAAAATGGTTTAATTTAAAGTTTAGGATTTGGATGAGGATCGTTGAAATGGAAAGCTTAAAGATGAGATAGAGAAGGTGGAAGATGGCAAGGTAAGGGCTTGTCAAGATGAGTACGGCAACCATGGTTGGGTGGGTAGAGTCGAATTTCTCGCGCGTCCTTAACATCCTGATGCAAAGACTGGCATGATTTTTGTATGCGTGATTTCGATAGAGGTCAAGTACTTACGTCCTCCAACGAGCAGTAAGCCAGTCAAGCATGCCAGCACTGACCCCGACGGCAAAAAAGGAATCCGCATCATAGTGATGCTCAGCTTGAACTCGTCGGACGGTATGTCCTTGAACTTAGAACTCACCAGCAACAAAACACAGACCAGATCAATGAATATTTAATTTCCAAAACAAACAACGGACAGACTTCGACACACCTTAAGGGGCTGCTGATGGAACGCATCTGGATATTACCCACAATTTCTGGAAATGCTTGGCCCAGTTTGGAATTTCCCCTATTTTAAAAGAAAAGTTTAGCAATGCTTGGGTCACATCATCTTCACCACCGTAGTAAACGCACTTTCACACCCCTGAAATTTCACTTAAAAAATTCATAACAGGTTTAGAGAAACCCTTAAAAACACCAATTATTTTCCAAAATTTCACGGCGTATGCGGAAGATTTATTGAAGAGGATAATCCTTATTTAATATTCAATTATTTTCTGAAATCTTAATCTTTGAAACGCTACATATAATTAAACATTAGTAACATTTTCCTTAGCTGTTGATCATTTCTCCAAGTATACCTTCTTGAAAGCGGTTCCGAAAGCAACCTCAGCCAACATCATCAAATTTCTGGAAGCTGATGTCTTCCATGCATTTGGAACACCTGAATTCGTCGACTTAGACAACGGCTAACAATTTATTTCTTCTGAGTTCGCTAGATTTTTGGCCAACTATGGTGTGCAACATATTCGAACAGCTTTTTACTCCCCACAGGCAAACATATCGGAGAGGGTGAATCGAAATCTTTTAAATAAGTTGAGAGTTTTTGTACAGGGCGAACAAGATAATTGTGAGTCTCACCTTTCAATTGGTTGTCAGCCATATTTTGCGATTTTGGGGCAAAGTATGATAAATCATGGTTCGTCGTATAAAATGTTGAGAAATTTAAAAGCACTTCCTGATCCTGAACTGACTATAGTACCACAGGAAGCAAAAATTGTATTTGCACGTTAGAAGTTGACCAGAAACTTATAAGAGGCACACGCAAAATCAAAAGCTATTTATGTGTTCAAGGCCAACGTCGTTTGGGGTAGGGCAGGAAGTTTTCTACAGGAATTTTCCCCAAAGTAATTTTGCCCAAGGCGAAAATGCGAAATTACTTTCAAAGTTTCTGAAAGCTCGTGTCCTTCGTGTTGTAGGAAACTACATGAAGGACCTTGAAACAGTAGCTGGTAAAAATATCAGTATCTCCCATGCTAAAGATATCAGGCAGTAGTGCAGGTGAATCATGTATGACATTACAACATTTATCTGATAGGGTATTTTCTATCTGTTCTTTCGCCCGGCTAAATTAGTATGTTCTGTTCCGTTTTGTTTTAAAGGGTCACTAGAAATTTAGATTGCGTGGGTTAATTTTGAATGTTTGATGACTTTAGAAAGATCCTCAAAACGCAAAGCCCCCTGTTACAAACAGCATGTTATAGAAACATCCCAACCTACCCTATTCTCCCTTACAGTAAGAAGTTCGGAGTAAGGAAACTCCGAAAAACCATTTGGAGAAGTTTCCCTCCAATACTCCAATACTGAAAATCACTAACCGACACCATATTAAGTACCTAGAAGCTGTGAAAATATAAAATAAAGGGAAAGATTTAAAATAAAGAAAAAGCCTGTACCTGAAAAAGTTCCATTTTAAAGTAAATTCAGAAAAATATTTAAAAAGTGAAAATTAACCCCAAGGGAAACGAGTGCAAAAGGCCGGAATAAAAAAAAATAATTGTGAAAGATAAACCAACATGGTGACATTTTTGCTACAAAATAATAAATAAAAAAGTTAAATGGTAATTGAACCTAAATATATATTAAAAATGGTTTAATTTAAACTTTAGGATTTGGATGAGGATCGTTGAAATGGAAAGGTTAAAGATGAGATAGAGAAGGCGGAAGATGGCAAGGTAAGGGCTTCTCAAAGTGAGTACGGCAACCATGGTTGGGTGGGTAGAGTCGAAGTTCTCGCTGTTCCTTAACATCTTGATGCAAAGACTGGCATGATTTTTGTATGCGTGATTTCGATAGAAGTCAAGTACTTACGTCCTCCAACGAGCACTAAGCCAGTTGTTATATCGTGTATTCGCCGTGCTTCCTCAGTTCGAGTGAAGAGCGAATATCCGGAGAGTTAAAGTATTTAAAAAGATAGAGAGTTCTTTTTTAATAAATATAGGTATAGTTTTATTCAGTATTTATTATTATTATTTGTTTCACCAAACCAAGGAAAGCCTTGGGTTGCTATGTAGGGCTACGACTTTACTTGGTTGATGGTGAAATAGCTCTGACTCTATCAATAGATGTTCTTCCTTTTATATGATTCTTGAAGTCCAATTAAAATCTTGAACCCCACCACGCGTATCCAACTTCTTATGGGAATAGTGCAGTTCAACACTATTCCCTTAAAACTCTTATCATCATTTTACCACTTCGTAAATTAGCCATTCTTGCATCGCCCTCAATATAGCGCAACGCACCGTCGTCGCTTTCCATCGATCATGATATTGGTCAAGTGTTCTAGATACAGAACATTGTACTTTTGCACTGACGCAATGATATTTTTGATGTTCATTTCTGTGTGCCTGCCCTTGACAGCGGATTTCAATTATGTGTATCCGCCGTCGATGAGTGAATCATAATCATAATTTATATTTATATTACCACTGCATACAGAGCGAAGGCACGGGGACGTAATATGCTTGAGAAATGTATACATTTTTGTATACAAAACGAGTGCATAGGACTTCTCTTTGGAAATGATAAGCATGTGATGTGAGTGGTAAAGACTTAGTTCATGATGTCGTGGGAAAGAGTATCGTATTGGAGATATAAGATAGCACGTAGTGTGATCACTACATCCCACCCCCCTTAGAAAAAGGAAATTCCAAGGGTGGAATTTTCTGGTAAACAATGAATAAGATTGAAGAGTCAGGTTTTACAATTGTAATAGTTATACATAGGTTTTTACCTTATTCTAGTTAAAATATGTGTCGGACTAAAGGTCACTAAAACTTTCACATTGAATTTACTTCATAATAGTCCACTTAAATGAACAAAAAAATATTAAAAAATATTCATTATTTGTGTTCTTCTTTAAGGTGTTGCAAATATATTAAAATTTTATAAAGGAATGGTAATGTGTTTTTATCTTATTTTAGTTAACCTACGTATTGCAAAATATACATTAATTCTTATGTCTAGTGTACTTTTATAATTAATTTAAACTCTTATAAAATAACTTAATTTGGAATTCATAAATTTCGGTTGATAAATGTAAATGTTTTTCTTTTTGTGGTTTTTTTTTTTTTTTTTTTTTAATTGTTTAAAATAATTAAAGATTCTTAAAATCGAACAAGATTAAAAATCGACAACTTGTTTTTACTTCAAAGTTTATTACAATTAGAAAATTAGAAAAGTTTTTAAGGTACTGTTCATTTATAATTCATTTTAACATAGCTTGTAATTAATCAAAGATACAAATTCATTTTAGTTACATACTACAAATATGTGGTGAACAAAGTTAAGCTTTAATTTGTATTAAGTTGTAACCACAATGGTGCGAATTTTAAATGTTGTTTATTTTGACACTCCTCGTCAACATTTGAATATAAATTCATTCCAAGCTTTTGGAAACTGAATAGATGTTTGTCCTTTGGTACGGCTTTTGTAAGCGCGTCTGCTGCCATCAGTTCAGTTTGAAGATAATCAATGTTTACTGCACCCTTTTCAATCGCCTCTCTGATAAAGTGATATTTATAATCCATATGCTTTGTTCTGGACTGCTTGCCTCCATATCTCGCTATTTGCTGTGCGCTCTGATTATCGCAATAGATAAACGTCGGGTCTTGCAGAGGAACCTTGAGTTCTTGCATTAAGAAACGCAGTGCGTATACTTCCTTAGCAGCTTCCGATAGTGCAATATATTCGTCTTCTGCACTTGATGTTGCCACCGTTCGCTGTTTCTTTGACTCCCAGCTGATAGCACCACCTGCAAATATAAAACAGAAACCAGTTTGAGATTTCCGATCATTAATATCCTCCGCCCAGCTCGCATCCACGTATCCCATTAAAGGTGATCCAGATTTTTGATAGATTAGTTTTGCATGTTTTGTAAAATTTAGATAACGATAATTGAAGTGCAGCATTCCAGTGTTGTTTTTTAGGATTCTGAGCAAATTGTGCTAAGCTGCTTACGCTATATGCAATGTCAGGTCGACTGAAAACTGCAAGATGCATCAAAGAACCAATTAACTCCTGGTACTTCCGTGTCTCAACCGCTAAACGCTCACCAATGACAGATGGTTCCTTTTCAAGCTTCAGCTTCATCTGCATGGGAATAGAATTAGGTTTAGCATTTTGTAAATTATATTTGATGCAAAGATTATTAATATATCGGGATTGAGATATTGACAAGGTCCGATTATTTCGTTTTATCTCAAGCCCTACACATAGAGAAGGATGACCAAGATCCCTTATGTTAAAATTTTCAGAAAGTTTTTTCTTAATGAGTTCAATTTTCGATTTTGAATTTGAAGCGACTATGATGTCATCGACATATATTCCAATAATAGTAACTTCTGCATCATTAACTTTAAAATAAACGCAATGATCATAATTTGATTGTGATAATGTCAAACTCTCCAGCTTTTCATTTAAAGTTGCTTGCCACTGCCTGCTTGCCTGTTTCAGTCCGTAAAGCGCTTTGTTCAGACGGCATACCTTTTGCGGGTGTTCACTGTCAACAAAACCATCTGGTTGGCTCATAAAAATCTCCTCGTTAAGCTTACCATTTAAAAATGCAGTAGATGTTTGTCCTTTGGTACGGCTTTTGTAAGCGCGTCTGCTGCCATCAGTTCAGTTTGAAGATAATCAATGTTTACTGCACCCTTTTCAATCGCCTCTCTGATAAAGTGATATTTATAATCCATATGCTTTGTTCTGGACTGCTTGCCTCCATATCTCGCTATTTGCTGTGCGCTCTGATTATCGCAATAGATAAACGTCGGGTCTTGCAGAGGAACCTTGAGTTCTTGCATTAAGAAACGCAGTGCGTATACTTCCTTAGCAGCTTCCGATAGTGCAATATATTCGTCTTCTGCACTTGATGTTGCCACCGTTCGCTGTTTCTTTGACTCCCAGCTGATAGCACCACCTGCAAATATAAAACAGAAACCAGTTTGAGATTTCCGATCATTAATATCCTCCGCCCAGCTCGCATCCACGTATCCCATTAAAGGTGATCCAGATTTTTGATAGATTAGTTTTGCATGTTTTGTAAAATTTAGATAACGATAATTGAAGTGCAGCATTCCAGTGTTGTTTTTTAGGATTCTGAGCAAATTGTGCTAAGCTGCTTACGCTATATGCAATGTCAGGTCGACTGAAAACTGCAAGATGCATCAAAGAACCAATTAACTCCTGGTACTTCCGTGTCTCAACCGCTAAACGCTCACCAATGACAGATGGTTCCTTTTCAAGCTTCAGCTTCATCTGCATGGGAATAGAATTAGGTTTAGCATTTTGTAAATTATATTTGATGCAAAGATTATTAATATATCGGGATTGAGATATTGACAAGGTCCGATTATTTCGTTTTATCTCAAGCCCTACACATAGAGAAGGATGACCAAGATCCCTTATGTTAAAATTTTCAGAAAGTTTTTTCTTAATGAGTTCAATTTTCGATTTTGAATTTGAAGCGACTATGATGTCATCGACATATATTCCAATAATAGTAACTTCTGCATCATTAACTTTAAAATAAACGCAATGATCATAATTTGATTGTGATAATGTCAAACTCTCCAGCTTTTCATTTAAAGTTGCTTGCCACTGCCTGCTTGCCTGTTTCAGTCCGTAAAGCGCTTTGTTCAGACGGCATACCTTTTGCGGGTGTTCACTGTCAACAAAACCATCTGGTTGGCTCATAAAAATCTCCTCGTTAAGCTTACCATTTAAAAATGCAGTTGCAACGTCTAAGTGATAAAGTTCCATATCATTTTCAACAGACAAAGCATAAATTAGTCGAAGTGAACTTTGTCGTATGACTGTCGAATAAGTTTCAACATAGTCAATCCCAAACTTTTGACTAAACCCTTTAGCGACTAGTCTGGCCTTACGTCTCTCAATTGTTCCATCTGGCTTGAATTTCGATTTAAAAACCCACCGGGAGCCTGTTGCTTTTCGATTTATTGGAAGATCACATAAAGTCCAAGTTTGATTTTCCATAAGGCAACGATATTCTTCTTTCATAACGACGGTCCACTCACTAGCGACAGTTGAGTTCATTGCTTCTCTGAAAGTGTTTGGATCATCAAAAAAACTTGTATTTAAAGCGAATTCAACATTTATTGATTGATTACTTGGCCTCAATCTGTTTTTTATATTATTCTTATCAGTTTGATTTATCTCTAGGTTTGATTGTACTTCCATTTCTTCTTCCTCACACTGCTCTTCTGTAACTACATCATCATATACATCATTGCTACTTTCGTATTCGTCTTCATCTTCTTTTTCTTCTCTTTCGTCTTTTTTTGTAACTTGCGACGGCTTTTCCTTATCCAAAATGCTTTCTCTTTTGTATTCAAACTCATAAAAATTATTATTTTCATTTTCTATGTCAATGATTTCAACGTTTTCAATACACCCAGCGTCTTTCTTGCTAACATCCTTTTTAATTTTTCTTTTGCTTTCAGTTTGATTATCATTTAAATGTTCAATAAATCTTACATCTCTACTTTTGATGATCTCATGAGATCCTCTCTTCCACAAACGATAAGCTTTAGACTCTTCAGAATATCCAATAAGAACGTATTCATAGCTTTTTGGATCCAGCTTCGAACTTCGTTTGGATTTGCTTAGAACGAAAGCACGACAACCAATTTGTCTGAAATGACTTACGATGGGAACTCTTCCATTCCAAATTTGCTGAGGTGTAGTTTGTTTATTAAGAAATGTCGGGCAATGATTACGAATGTAGGCCGCAGTATTAATCAATTCAGCCCATAAAAACTTTGGAAGATTCGCTTCTATCATGAAACAACGAGTCATTTCAACCAACCTGCGGTTCATGCGCTCAGCAACACCGTTTTGTTGAGGAGTGTACTCAACAGTTAATTGACGCTTTATACCATGTGAACATAAGAAAGCAGAAAAATCGTTGCTCAACAGCTCACGTGCATTGTCACTACGAAGTGTTTGAATTTTAAATGTTGTCTCATTTTCTACTAGTTGTTTAAAGTTCTTAAAAACATTCAAATACTGGCTCTTTTCTCGTAAAAAATAAACAAAAACTTTCCGGGAATAATCGTCAATAAATGTTGCGAAATAAAGACTCTTGCTTATTGATTCGACGTTCATAGGACCGCACAGGTCAGTATGAATAATTTCTAAAATTCTACTTGAATACTTTTCCGTTTTTGTTGGGAATGGAAGTCTGGATTGCTTTCCTCTTATGCAAACAACGCAATCAATGTTAGTATTACCAAACGTTGGCCATCCTATTACCATTGAGTGATTTTTTAACTTGCGAAGAGATGTGCAGTTCAAATGACCAAATCTCTTATGCCAGCATTCTAAGAGATTGAATTTTTTATCAACATTGTTGCATTGATGCTCTTCCATATCTAAAATAACTGAGTATAATCCTTCACGTTTAATAGCTTCGACTAACAGATTATTACCCCGAAAAATAAGCGCACGTTTTCCTTCTATCAGTACTTTGCATCCGTTATCAGTGGCCTTACTCGTAGAAATGAGTTTACTTCTTAACGTGGGAACATAAAGAGTACGATAAAAAAGTATATTTCTTTTTTCTCCATTTACAACTATATCTAACTGAACAGTTCCAATGCCCTCAACATCTGCAAATTTATCATTCGCAACCTGCACTTGTCCGGCGTAGTCGGTGTCTAAATTAATGAAGAAATTTTTATTGCAACACATATGTGAGGTGGCTCCGCTATCAATAAACCAATTTTTTCCATCTTTTCTATTGTCTAAAGAATTAACCTTCTGCAAAATTTCGATTATTAGTGCATTTTGTTTTGTGGATTCATACTGCGGACATATTGCGGCCTACATTCGTAATCATTGCCCGACAGTTCTTAATAAACAAACTACACCTCAGCAAATTTGGAATGGAAGAGTTCCCATCGTAAGTCATTTCAGACAAATTGGTTGTCGAGAGGATCTCATGAGATCATCAAAAGTAGAGATGTAAGATTTATTGAACATTTAAATGATAATCAAACTGAAAGCAAAAGAAAAATTAAAAAGGATGTTAGCAAGAAAGACGCTGGGTGTATTGAAAACGTTGAAATCATTGACATAGAAAATGAAAATAATAATTTTTATGAGTTTGAATACAAAAGAGAAAGCATTTTGGATAAGGAAAAGCCGTCGCAAGTTACAAAAAAAGACGAAAGAGAAGAAAAAGAAGATGAAGACGAATACGAAAGTAGCAATGATGTATATGATGATGTAGTTACAGAAGAGCAGTGTGAGGAAGAAGAAATGGAAGTACAATCAAACCTAGAGATAAATCAAACTGATAAGAATAATATAAAAAACAGATTGAGGCCACGTAATCAATCAATAAATGTAGTTGAATTCGCTTAAAATACAAGTTTTTTTGATGATCCAAACACTTTCAGAGAAGCAATGAACTCAACTGTCGCTAGTGAGTGGACCGTCGTTATGAAAGAAGAATATCACTGCCTTATGGAAAATCAAACTTGGACTTTATGTGATCTTCCAATAAATCGAAAAGCAATAGGCTCCCGGTGGGTTGTTGTTGTTGTTGTTTATTAAATTATACAATATAAGATGGATGTATGAACATTATTGTTTTATTTATTTCCCTAACGCATGATATTCTCTCGCCAAGATTAAAGAGATTTTTTTTTTTTCTTCGTTAAAAACCGGTTGTTAAGACCAATTTCGGTTCTAAATACGGAAGCTGTTCAGTTTCAGATTGGGTTACAGGATTTTCTTTTGACTTGGGAATTTCGATATTTTTAGGCACATTATTCTTTCCTTTCAGGCGTTTAATTATGTGACGTACGCAAAATGCAAGAAGTAAAAGATGTATAGCGTAAGTTATAGTATAATGATGGACGCCATGGGAGGTTATTGTGGAAAGTGGCATTTTTTCTTCCGATTTTATATGGTTTATTTGTTTTGATATTAGTTTAAGTCCATCTTGACTAGAAAATTTTACAAAGGTGATTTGATTATTTGTACTGACTGCCGGAAGTGAAACGTTGTTTAAGTATGACGATATATTCATGGGTGGTATGTATGCTCTGTGCGATATTGTATTTATCTCGTTATATGCATGAATGATCAAATCTTTGGATTTGATGTAACAATTGCCTAAAGTTTCAATGATAGCTGTGTCATGGAGGGTGTATGTTGTTAACACATCCTTGCAAATCTCATCTTTTTCATAACTTTTTGTAGAAGAGAATAACCACTTGTTGTGAGTAGATAATTGTAACCAAATGGTTAAAAGGTTTGCTTCTTTTATTTCGCATGATGGTGGTAGAGATTTTGATTTACGGAGCAATTCTACTTCGCAAGTGGCAATTTCTAAATTAGAGTTAAAGAGAGGATGTATCATTGGACACAAGAATATTTTTGCCTGATGTTTACAGTTCGCCAGATCATCAGAGTTTAGACTACTATAGTATTCCTTGTTGTAATCTATTAGTAAGTAATCGGTTGTAGGTTGTATAAATACAAAATGACTATTGTAATTTGTTGGAAGAGGGATAATCTTATAGATATGAAAGTTCTCTAGAAGTGGAAGTGGTATTTTTAATTCGTAAATAACCTTTTGTTGACGTATAGTCGCACTTATTGAACTAACTTTGTATAGGGTTAAAATGTCATCTGTGACCAATGTCGAAATTTTTGTTCCACTAGGTACATACGTCCTGTTTCATTTTCTATAGTGTTGACTCTAGTTGAAGAGGAGTAACAATAGACGGGTGAGGCTTGCCATGATTAGCGTTGCTTACTAAATCGATAATTTAATCTATTGTGTTTTGGTATTGCATTAGTATTAGCGTAATTAAGGTTGTTAAGGATTTAATCTCAGAGAATAGTAGTTGCTCTCGATTCGCGTTGTTTATTTGGTTCGCGAGTTGTCTAATTGATTCGATCTTGGGTATAGAAGGTGGTTCAGCTCGCTATCTGCGTTATTACATAAAATATCACAACTCACTTTGCTCTGTAGTTGCTCGCATAGCTGGTTTAATTTTGCAACGTAGAGCTGTGCGCTGTTTAAAGTTTCTGTAAATTTCCCTATGTCGTAGTAGGCTATTAATTTCCATTCATTGGAGTATAGTTTAGCTTTTCCCCATTGTTCAAAGTAGATACCAGGGTTGTCCCTGATGGGAGTTATCTGAATGCTGCCTAGGGTCTAGCCTTAGCCATAACAAAAATCCTATCCATCCCATTTTCTGCAAAAAAGTTGAATGGTTTATAACTGAAGTTTTCCCTTTTTTTTGTGTGTGTGTGTGTGTTCGGTGTATCAGTGGTAAAAAATGAAGACGACAAAAGAAAAAACCACAAAGGGAATGTATTAGTATACTAGGTGTGGTCTGTGGTTTAGGTATGATATATATATTTATTCTACAAATGATTTTAAGTTATTGTTGTGTATTATCTTTAGTTTGTTTCCTTTTTGGATTTCGGTATTTTCATCAGAAATTATTTTGGATACCTCGTGTGGACCTTCCCATAACGAGGACAGTTTATTTGTTCGGGTATGGTTTTTTATCAATACCTTGTCACCAACATTAAAATTCTTACTAATTGCACCTTTATCGTAGTATGCTTTAGATTTTTGTTTCTTATCCTGCAATATATCCTCGGCAGCTTGGTAACCATGCTGTAGACGGGCTTTCAATTCATTAGCGTAATTGTCGTAATTGTATGAAGTTTGAGGACTTCTGCTAATGGATTTGGGTATCCGTGGAGGAAAACCATAGAGTAATTCAAATGGGCTATACGTAGTACTACTATGAGGTGTAGTGTTGTAGACAAACATTGAATTTGGTAACCAGTTGTCCCATGAAAGTTGGTCATTGTTCACATAATGCCTTAGATACTCGGCAAGTGTCTTGTGGCTACGTTCATATCTCTTTAAAAAGATTGCTCAAAAAATTGGTACCTTGATCAGTAAGTATGGATTCGGGAAGTCCGAAACGACATATGATTTTCTCCGTAAAACTACGTGCTACCGTCGAGGCTTCTGCGTTTGGTAAAGGGAGAGCTTCCGTGAACTTGGTTAAATCGTCCTGGAAGGTAAGAATATATTTATTTCCTTCATAACTGGTTGGAAGTGGGCCAACAATATCCAAAGCTATTCGCTCAAAAGGACTTGTACTTGTTGTAGTGATTTTCATTGGAATTCGTGGATTTCGTCTTAGTTTGTTTCTTTGACAAGATTCACATTTTCGAATAAACGCCTGTGTATCTTTTATTAGAGTGGGCCAATAATACCTAGTTTTGAGACGCTTAATAGTACGGGAGATACCCTGGTGTCCTCCTAAAGGGGAGTTATGGTAGTCAAGCAATATTTTATCAATCTCTTGTGGATCTTCAAGATGGATTCGACTGTCGGAGTACAGAAAAATCCTAATTTTTGTTTTTGAAAATATTTTTTTTATGGTAAGTTTGAGATTGCTAAACGTTGGTTCTTTTGGGGGAATAGAGACGTCAACCTGCTGCACTTTCTGTTTAATGCAGTGGTCACGGATTTCAATTAAAACTTTTTCCAAGGCTGGTTTGTCCTCCATGTGGAAAGGTAAAGTGGTAATTATGTATGTAATAGACTGAGCTGCATTGGGGTATATTTTTAATTCGTTGTGAAATGGGCGAGTATAATTTGTAATGTTTTTAAATAATTTCTCTTCTTGACACTCTTCGTAAGGTAAAATAAAAATCTGAATAGGTGAACGAACATGTGTCAGCAAAAGTAATAGGTTTGCAAATTTTAATGATATTATCATCAAAAGGGGGGGTTTCAAGTTTTCGTCTTTCAGTATTATAATCTCGTCTAAGTTTTGATTTTTTGTTTTGCTTCTAGTAGTGACTAATACTTTACTTTCATGTCCTGTAGCTTGTATGCTTTCAGGGATTCGGCTGAGTGCGTCAGCATTGGCGTTAAATTTGCCTGGCTTGTATATGATTTCATATTCATATTTTTCTAACGAAATACGCCATCGCGCAAGTCTAGAGGTAGGATCTTTGAGATTCAACAACCATTGAAGTGGCCTATGATCGGTAAGAATAGTGAATTTTTTACCATAAACATAAGGAGGAAATTGCTTAACGGCGAATATTATTGCTAATAATTCCTTTTCCGTTGTGGTGTATCTAATCTCAGCTATATTCAAAGTACGACTAACGTAATAAATAGGCTTATCGTGGCCTATTTTCCCTTGTGACAACACGGCTCCTATTGCGAAATCGCTTGCATCAGTGGTTATTAGAAATGGCTCATTGAAGTTCGAATATATTTATATCGGTAAAGTAATTAGTTTCTGTTTAAGTGAAACGAAAGCTTCTTCCCACAAAGCATCCCACTTGAAATCTACGTTCTTTTTTAATAAATTGTTCAGAGGTTTGGCTAAAACAGCAAACTGGGAAATAAATCGACGATAATACCCTACAAACCCTAAAAATGCTTTAATGTCTTTAATTTTCTTTGGCCTTGGATAAGTTTTTACTACCTCTATTTTATCAGGGTTTGGCTTGATTCCCTCATCGCTGATTATGTGTCCCAAGTACATTAGTTCGCGCTTAATAAAAAGGCATTTGTCTGGCTGAAGTTTTAATTTATTATTCCTTAGTCTGCTGAGAACATAAACGACAATATCATCCACAAATATAAAACATTCTACACCAATGAGTCCCATCAGAACATTATTCATGGTTCGTTGAAAAGTAGCGGGTGAGTTCTTCATACCCATCGGCATTCGGTTGTATTCCCAGTGACCCATGGGAGTGCTAAATGCTGTCTTTTCTCGGTCTTCTTCATGAACCAAAATTTGATGGAAACCATTCGCTAGATCTAAAGTACTAAAATATTTGGATTTTCCCAATTGCTCTAAGATGTCTGTAATGTTTGGGAGTGGGATTGCGTCGCCAACAGTTGCATCGTTCAGACGCCGGTAGTCTACAACTACTCGTCATATTTTATTACCCTGGGCATCAGGCTTCTTTGGAACAAGTAAGAGAGGAGAATTCCATGGACTGTAACTGGGTCTGATAATGTCGTTATCCAGCATTTCTTTTACCTGTTTATTAATTTCTATTCTACTTGTTTCTGGCAGTCTATACGGTTTTTCATATAAAGGAGGTTTGCCTATTTCTGTAATAATTCGATGCGTGGCTGCATTAGTGCAGGTAAACTTATCTCCAGGTAAATAAAATAAATCATTAAATTCACGACATATCTGAATTATAGTATAACTCTCTTCTTCATTACAACGTTTTATTTCTACAAGTTGCTGCAATTTGTCTAACCTTTTGTAAACTGGATCGTTTTCTGGATCAGAAGAAAGAAAATCAAATTCGGTTATATTATCGCATTCAAAATTTATATTTTGTACATCAATCTGTACAGGGTCTTCGTTAATGTTGAGGAGCAAGACTTTTGCATTATTATTGCTTGGCTGAGCCATGGAAGAGGCCAAGAAGACCCCAGGAGAAACCTGTTTCTTCCGAATGACAACGTCATTCACACATGTGCAAGCAACTTCAGCGAATAAAGTACTACGTGTATTGATTTCACAAAACTTCGTTTAGACTTCATAGTGGTTTTCTTCACCGGTTCTACTATAATATGTTCTGGCTTAGGAAGAATAATATCCCCAGATTTAATATTTAAAGAAGGTATAGAAGAAATGTTTATGATTGAATCATTTTATTGAGTAAATCTGTTCTGTTCCTTCATTTCGATGCTGTTTGCTTTAATCTTTCCCTCGTTTGTGTTCTAACAAAACTTTTTTTTTTAAATTCTTTTATATTTTTATTATTGTTTTGCTTAGGTTTACTTTCTACTGTTTACTGTTTACTTTCTTCTGAAATTTATGTGTGTTTTTATTTAAATGAAGAGCAAGATTATCAGAAGGAGGATATGCACTAGTCGAACGAAGTTCGCATGTCGATTCATCACGGCTAAAGCTTTTTGCCCCGTTTTTAGAACTACATGTATCTTCTCTATGCTTATCCCTATTTTCTGTAGGCAATGGTTCCATATCTGCCTTATTTATATACATTGGAATTTAATATTGTTTTTTCTTTGTAATTCATTGTGCATTTAAACTTATTCAAAAAATCGTTTCCTACTATACCGTCAAATGGGAGATTTATCTGATCGGTAAGTAAATGGAAAGGATGTCTTAGAATCATAGCGTGATCAGGTGTTATAAATTCTATTTGTCCATATACCACACCGAGGGTTTTTAGCGAGTTCCCGGCTATGGTAGTTATGGTGTATGGACCATCCCCTTTATCCAGACTTCCTGGTTGGTATTTTTTAATAGACTTATATCGGCTCCCGTATCAATCAAAAAAGTGGTGTACTTTTTATCCGAAGGACTAAATTTGACGCGTATTGTTGGCTGACTGAATTCAGGACAAAACGATACAAAAAATTTCAAATTTAGTGCTCGGTCTGATGCACCTCGGCGCTGGTCAATATTCGGGAGGGGTTGCCGTTAGTCTCCCCCCGAATAACATCGTTTCCCGATTCTTGTTCCTGGGAATTGGAGTATCGGACATTGTGGTTATTATTTTGTCTCTGAGTAAGTTCGGGCTGCCCTGTGTTTCTGCTAAGACCAGTTGTGGCGGAGCGACCTGTGTCTCTAAACGTTTAGAGAAAAACCTTGCTGTGGCTCATTTCTGAGTAACCGTAACCTGCAATGGCTTTCAGTGTGGTTTTGTTTTCCACAATAGTTGCAGGTGAGGAATTATACTTCCTTCTTTATGGGTGGCCTATTAGGAAAGTTAGGGAATGGCATGTTTCGGTAACAGGTCTCCCTTGAGTGACCTGGCTTACCGCAAGTTTGGCAATACAATCTATTTTGCTGAGGAGAAAATTTCCCGTGATTCTTAGGTTGAGGATGATGGTCTATGCGTGCGGCATGACCTACAGCATGGGCAATTGCCGCCTTAAGATCACTTCCCCCATGAGTCTTGGCTATGAGTCTAAGTTGGTCGTTCTTCAAACCATCTTCAAAGACCTGAAGAGCCAACTTCTTATTTTCTTCTACAAGGAACGCCCTGACTGTCTCATCTTCTGTTGTGGCGAAAGTAGCAGAATTTAGATCGTTGAGAGCTAAACAAACTCGCTCGCCAAACTTTGTGACCGTTTCTTTGAAACGCTGTTTGGTAGTTATTAGCTTATTATTGGCAGAAGATCGGGTCTGGACTACCTTAAATTAATTACTATTAATTTAAACTGGGTCAGTTCAGAGGCGGGTCCCTGTAACCTAGTTTTTACAATTCGTAAAAACGTTGGTTGTTCAGCCTCCTTAACAGAGCTTAACAGAATATCGCCACATGATATGAACTTAACCAGTTCTTGTGGGTTTCCGTCAAAGACGGGAATGATACTAAAAATATCTGAAATTCTGACCTCCATGACTGGTGTTTTTGTTTTTTTTTAGGATTACAATCTGTTTATCCTCGTTAAAAGGTGGGAAAGGCAAAACCTTAAATAGATCGGCAATAGCTTCGGCACGCTTATTTGCCTCTCTAGTGATTTGTAACCGCTTAATCGTTAACCGAGCAACTCAACTAATATAACCGAAAAAGTATACGAAATAATACAAAAGAACAAGGGACGCGAGAGAATATGCGTAGGTATATATGTATATAAAAAAAATTATTATAACACTAAATACCTTAGTTAGTAAAAATTTTCCCCCTCGTCTTATGTTTATGCTGTTGATGCTGTTGCTGCTTTGCTGCTGTTTTTGTTGCTCCTGTGGTTGTTATTACTGCTGCCGTCGTTGCCAGGCAAGCTTCACGCTCTATAGTTGTTAACCTGGTCTTTTTTTTTCACTGCCCAATGTTGGCCAAATACCTTCGCTCTAAAGTTGGCAAGGACTTATGATTTTGGGACTTCTAAAATTGCACTTCGTCACTTTTTTTTTTTTTTTTTTACTTACTTACTGGTGTATAGCCCCAGTATACGCATCAGAAGAAAGGTCTTCTGTATTGGCAAATTAATTCTGGTAGGAGATCACTTATAGGATCCCACCGCTGCCACCAATGTTATATCGTGTATTCGCCGTGCTTTCTCAGTTCGAGTGAAGTGAAATTTTTGAGAAATTTAAAAGCACTTCCTGATCCTGAACTGACTATAGTACCACAGGAAGCAAAAATTGTATTTGCACGTTAGAAGCTGACCAGAAACTTACAAAAGGCACATCAAAAATCTAAAGCTACTTACAATATGCGTTCAAGGCCAACGTCGTTTGGGGTAGGGCAGGAAGTTTTCTACAGGAATTGCACCCAAATTAATTTTGCCCAAGGCAAAAATGCGAAATTACTTCCAAAGTTTCTGAAAGCTCGTGTCCTTCGTATTGTAGGAAACTGCATGTACGACCTTGAAACAGTAGCTGGTAAAAATATCGGTATATTCCATGCTAAAGATATCAGGCAGTAGTGCAGGTGAATCATGTATGACATTACAACATTTATCTGATAGGGTATTCTCTATCTGTTCTTTCGCCCGGCTAAATTAGTAGGTTTGGCTCCGTTTTGTTTTAAAGGCTCACTAGAAACTGAGATTGCGTGGGTTAATTTTGAATGTTTGAGGACTTTACAAAGATCCTCAAAACGCAAGTCCCCACGTTACAAACAGCATGTTTTTGAAACATCCCAACCTACCCTATTCTCCCTAACAGCTCTTTACGAGAACGAATGGTTCATCCAAAACACATACAAATTCAAACCGTTGGTAGTTGGAGGTACTTTTCCATATCACAGAGGAAACTCCGAAAAACCATTTGGAGAAGTTTCCCTCCAATACTCCAATACTGAAAGTCACTAACCGACAATATATTAAGTACCTAGAAGCTGTGAAAATATAAAATAAAGGGAAAGATTTAAAATAAAGAAAAAGCCTGTACCTGAAAAAGTTCCATTTTAAAGTAATTTCAGAAAAATATTTATTTAAAAAGTGAAAATTAACCCCAAGGGAAACGATTGCAAAAGGCTGGAATTAAAAAAAAAAATTGTGAAAGATAAACCAACAAGGTGACATTTTTGCTAAAAAAAATAAATAAAAAAGTTAATTGGTATTTGCACCGAAATATATATTAAAATTGGTTTAATTTAAAGTTTAGGATTTGGATGAGGATCGTTGAAATGGAAGGGTAAAAGATGAGATAGAGAAGGCGGAAGATGGCAAGGTAGGGGGTTGTCAAGGTGAGTACGGCAACCATGGTTGGGTGGGTAGAGGCGAATTTTTCACGCGTCTTTAACATCCTGACGCAAAGACTGGCATGATTTTTGTATGCGTGATTTCGAGGTAAAGTACCTACGTCCTCCAACGAGCAGTAAGCCGGTCAAGCATGCCAGCACTGACCCCGACGGCAAAAAAGGAATCCGCAACATAGTGATGCTCAGCTTGAATTCGTCGGACGGGATGTCCCTGAACTTAGACCTCACCAGCAACAAAACACAGACCAGGCCTAGTGAATGATCTTGATAGTGGGCAAAGAAAAATTTGAAAAGTTGGGTGGTTCCGACGTTTTGTGAGTGATATATTAATTGTGTCGGTTGAGTCTATGCGTTTTTTATACGTAATTTTTTTTGTATTTACAAGTTTAGCTAACCTTAAGAGAGCTCTTATTAGGCAGGGCCTGGAAAAAAAATCGAGTTGTTCCAAAATTAAGTGGCACCAATAGAAAGTTCTAATAGCGGAAGTAAATTATATTGCAATTAATTTAGATAGTTGTGCTAATGTTTAATTATATGTAGCGATTCAAAGATTAAGATTTCAGAAAATAATTGAATAATAAATAAGGATTTCCGCATACGCCGTGAAATTTTGGAAAATAATTGGTGTTTTTATGGGTTTCTCTAAACCTGTTATGAATTTTTAAAGTGAAATTTCAGGGGTGTGAAAGTAAGTTTACTACGGTGGTGAAGATGATGTGACCTTATCATTTCTAAACTTTTCTTTTAAAATAGGGGAAATTCCAAACTGAGCCAAGAATTTCCAGGAAGGGTGGGTAATGGCCAGCTGCGTTCCATCAGCAGCCCCTCAAGGTGTGTCGAAGTCTGTCCGTTGTTTGTTTTGGAAATTTAATATTCACAAGGCCTGGTCTGTGTTTTGTTGCTGGTGAGGTCTAGGTTCAGTGACAAGGACCCATCCCGTCCGACGTGTTCAATCTGAGCATCACTATGTTGCGGATTCCTTTTTTGCCACCGGGTTCAGTGCTGGCATGCTTGACCGACCTACTGCTTGTCGGAGGATGTAGGTACTTGACCTCTATCGAATTCTCGCATACAAAAATCATGCCAGTCTTTGCGTCAGGATGTTAAGGACGCGAATTAATAAAACAAGTTTGGTTTTATATTTTTTAAAAAGAACTGTGGACTACATGTCCTTTATTTATTTCTTCTTAGAAATGCCTACTTAAACCATCAGGATACTGATGTCCTTAACACTGAATTAAGAGTGCCTGTTTTGAGGTTCACTCTCTTGTATTTATACATTATTCTTCTTTTATCTTCTTATGTATATGTATCTTATCTTATTCTTATGTATATGTATCTTATCTTATTATGTATCTGATATTCTCATGTATATTTATCTTTAACTCCCCTCCCTCTTAAAAATTTTAGTCCCTAAAATTCAAACATTTATTAGACTAAATTTTTTCTTAATTTCAATTCTTCTTGATAAGTTTTGTTAAATTTTTCCTCGTTTCTTTATTTTTTACATAATATGCATATTTTTATAATTTTGTAAAAACCAACTATTATTGTTATTATAATTATTATATTGATTACTAGATACACAATATTAAAATTTGAATCTTCAAAAGGAATAATGAATGGTTTTAATATATCTATATTATCAAATGCATGATTTGAGTTCGATTTAACATATTCTATAATATCTATAGTATTATTGTGTCTTTGCAATATAACCTCTTTTAATTCGTTTTTTTGATTAACATATATTTTTCCGTCTATATTTATATTTTTTGAAAAAGTTATAAGATTCTTTCCACTTATTTCTTCTTGATCTACTGTATGTTCACCAGTTATTAATATTATTCCTGAATCAATTTCTTTGATTGGAGGATTATTTTCTAATAAGAATTTACAATTTGATTCTTTATTCAATAATAATTGTGTTGTACAATTGTCTATTTCGTTATTTATTTCACATATAGTATTGCTCATAAAGTTTTGACAATTTTTTATTCTTGTAAAGGTTTGATTACAAATAGCTATGTTTGTGTCTACTATGGGCTTACCCTTTATACTACTTATAGTCGTTAATATATTATTTTGACATTTTTCCTTTATAATAGGATATTTGTAAATGATTACTGCGAGATCATTAGTGAATGTTGTGAATATTTTACTATATTCTAATATATTTATTATAGGTAATGAAATATTTTCGTGTGAAATGATTTCGTTTATGTCTTTTAGGTTTATAGATTCTGAAAGGTATAAATTGTCTTTTGCTACGTTAATGCTTCTAATAACACTAGTAAGTTCTAAATAGATATCTTCTAAAATGATGTGTTCTAAAAGTTCACCATTTTGATTTCTTGTTAAATCTTGTAATCCCTTATTGATTATTACCTGTTTGTTACTATTTGCAATTAAATTGTTTAATGTGGTTTCTATTGCTACTAAATCATCGTTATCCGGGTTTCCAAATATGTATTTAATTATTGTTCCCAAGAAATTTATAGCTCTTCTGGATCTCTTGTGGTCCTTAAGTTGTTCGATGATGTTGGTGGTCTTCCTTATCCAATATGCTTCTTCTCGATTTGGTTTGTAACTTGAACTTACTATAGTTTCAAATGGATTCATTAATTCCGTTAAATTTGTAATATGATATAGATATTCATATTTTTCGAATAGGTACGCGTCTTCAACGGCGTTTCTTATTATTTGTTGGTTTCGGACCGTTTTTATCTGTACGATGGCCAGGATTTGCAATGGTACCTGCACGAGTAAGATTGGGTATATCCAAGTCTTCATCTTCCGATAATTTGTTCACCTTTAAATTATTTTTATGAATTATTGTTCCTTTCGTAGTTTTTATTGTATCACCAAGATCTTCTTGTACAGTATGTTTTCTGTTCTTTACATGTGTTTTGTCTCTTGTTTTTGTAATACAAAACACTATATCTCCACTTTTATATTCTTTATGTTTAGAATTTTTATTTAGACGTTCGATTACTTGCTGTGAAGCTTTTTTTAATTTATTAATAATTTCACTTTTATTATTGTATTTAATTCTGTTGAAGAATACTTCACTAGGTTTGTAACCTGTTACCGAATGTATTGAATTATTTAATTCTTTTACCGCGATATATATTTCGTCCGATACATTCGTTTTATTTTGTATCGTAAGTATTTTACTTAATTCGGTTAGAGTACTATGAGCTCTTTCGACTTGACCGTTTGCTGTTGAACGATGTACTGGTGTACAAATTTTTGTTATGTTCAAGTTCTCACATATTTTAAGAACTTGTGTCGTATTTAAACAGTTCTCATTGTCTGTCATGAGTCTTTTGCAGTTTGGAAAAGAGTTGACTAAGATTTCTTCAACGCGACTGTACATTTGTGTACGGCTGCTTATGTGCCTGATTATCATGTATTTTGAATACTTATCCTTAGCACTGATATATGTTTCTTTATCTATGAAATATATGTCCATATGTACATGTGTTCCAACTTCCGTGGGAATCGTTCCCTCGTTAAGTGGTTCTTTGTGTGGGTGTCTTTCGTACCTTCCGTACAAACACGCTATGCATTTTCTATTATATGTTTTGACGTCCTTCGAGATTTCCGGCCAATAATATTTCAGTAATATTTCTTGTTCGTTGTTTTTATAAGATCTGTGGGCTCTGTCATGTGTTTCTTGGGTTATTTTTAGTTGTTGTTCACGATCGGTTACATCTTCGAGTTTCTTTATCGTATATACGAAGTTTATGCCTTCAAATGTATTTTTTATTATTTCTTCGAATTCATACATTAACTCGGGTATGGTATGTATTGCTGTGACTCGGTTTGGTCGCAATATTTCTTTCAATGATTTTATGAGGTCCTTTTTATTTGTGAACGTGACTACATGATGAACTCTATTTTCAAAGATATTCTTTGTTTCAGTTTTATTATCATTTTTGTCGAGTCTCAATTCGACCTGGATGCCATATGCATTAAATGGCTTGGGTACGTGATTGATTATAGGTTCCTTGGAACTTTCCTGAGAATGTACAGTTTCGGCTGTACTTGTGTTGATTTCTTGGCGTGATAACGCGTCAGCTACTACGTTCTCTTTTCCTGGTTTGTACACAAGTTTTGCGCCATAATCTTCAATTATATTTTTCCAACGTTTAAGTTTCGTGTTGGGATTTTTATCTGAAATGCTATATACTAAACTCTGATGATCTGTATATATTGTCAAATCTGCTATACCATATATATAGTTCCTAAGTTTTTGTAATGACCAAATGATAGCTAATAATTCCTTTTCGTTTGTGGAATAATTTTCTTCTGTTTTTGTGAGTGTTCTACTCAAAAAGAATATGGGTTTTCCAAACTGGCTAAATACTGAACCTAATGCGTAATTGCTTGCATCTGTTGTTAACTCAAAGGGTTTATTGAAATCTGGTTGAAATAACTCTGTGATTTCGGCTAGCTTGTCTTTTAATTTATTCATTGCTTCTATGGCAATTTTGTCTAAACTAATCAACATTTGTTTACTATTTTTTCCGTTAAAATTACCCGTTTCTCCTCTCAAATACATTGTAAGGGGTTTCGATATTCCTGCGTAGTTTTCTATGAACTTTCTATAGTATCCCGTTAATCCTAAAAATCCTCGCAATTCTTTTATATTTTTTGGAATGGGAAATTCCTTAATTGTTTTTATTTTTTCTGGATTTGTACTAATCCTATTATTTTTTATTATGTGACCTAAGTATTCTACTTCTTCCTGGAAGAACTTAGATTTTTCATCTGAGACCTTTAACGTATTTTTATTTAAAGCATCGAATACTGTCTGTATATGGTTCATGTGTTCCTCTCGAGTATTCGAGTATATTAAAACATCATCAATGTATACGTGTACGAATTTGCCTATATATTCTCTCAAAATGTCATCAACGCAACGTTGAAAAATACTAGGAGCGTTTTTCAGACCAAATGGCATACGAACAAATTCGTATTTAGCGCCGTTGATTGCGAATGCGGTTTTTTCTCTATCGTCCTTATTGATGAGGATTTGGTGGAAACCTGATTCTAAATCTAAAGTCGTGAAGTATTTGGCTTTACCTAGATTCTGGATTGTCATATTCACGTCTGGAATAGGATATTTATCAGAAATAGTCTGAGAGTTTAGCTTCTGGAAATCTATGACCATGCGTCTTTTTGGTCTTCCATTTTCATCTGTACCTTTTTTTGGTACTGTCCAGATTGGACTGTTATAAGGTGAATTACTTTTTTGTATAATTCCCTTATTTAATAATGATTGAATTTCTTGGTTCACGAATTCATTGTCTGATATCGGATATGGATATTGTTTCACATATACCGGTTCATCGGTTTTTGTACGAATTGTACATTGAATAAAATCTGTAAAGGGTAGAGGTCCTATGCCCGTATTTTCCTTCATTAAATATTCAATTCTTTCTTTATATTCGGGCCTTATACTTTCTTCTACAATGTAGTTTATATTTTGCTCTGAACTAACTAGGTTTTCCTTCTTTTTTGTAATTAGTGTAAGATTTTCTACATCTATCTCAGAATTTAATTTCCGTAAACCTTCGAGACCTAAAATCATATCGAAGTCTTTTATTTCATCTAATTCAAAAAATGTAATTAATTCTCCCAAGATATAAATTTCCTTTTTATAATTTATTACGGATGTACCGTGCATTGAAACTGTTTTTGTTTCTTTGATTTTAATTCTAATACAATTATTACAGGATTTTTTAATATAATTATGGGTTGCACCTGTATCGATCATTATTTTATAAACTACGTTATTTAATATACTTGTTAAATTCAAGCAAAGCAACCCTTTAATTAGTTTAAATTGTCATACCTAGTATTGTATATTTGTTGTTCTGCTTCACCTTGGGTACTGCTGATTTCATCTTCTCGGAATTCATTCCTGTTCACTCGTTGTAGCTTGTTATATGCTGCAGTCGCGTCGTTCTGTTGATTATGTTGATTCGGTTGTTTATACCTGCCGGAATCTTCTCTTTCTCGCTTCATATTCTGATAATTATTGCCTGGTTGCCTCTCGTAATTTCTATTCGCATGTAGATTTGTTCGATCATTTATTTCCATGGGTGTGTTATTCTGATACCTGAAGGGATTTCTTTGTTGCATATTCTCTGGTCGGTTAAACTGATTATTTGTATTAGGCGGACGCTGAATATAATTTGAATGTTGAATGTGGTGGTGATTTACGTTTGGGCGTCGTTCGTGTTTATCTTCAATTTTTTCTTTACGATGGTTTGTTTCACTGAAGTGCTTTACATTTATACCTCTGTGTATATTATCGTGCTCTATTTTCCTTGCTATAGCGAATGCTTCTTCCAAACTTTGGATTGTTGCTGTGTAGAGAGCTCCTTTTGTAAATGTGTCATTTATACCATCTATAAATATACGAACTGCGTCATCTCGATTATTTTGCATTAATTTTTCATTAACCGCACTGTTTTCGCCACTCATAGCTAGTTTGCCTATGATTTCATTCAGGATACAATTAATTTTATCATGATAGTCGCTAAGATTATTTCTTCCTTGTCTTATGGCTTTCATTTTATCTTGTAGAACGTATAAGGGTTCCTGGTTGCTATACGTGTAATCTAGTCGGTTTTTTATAGCTTCAAAATTAAAAATTGTATTATGGTTAGATAATATATTAGCTGCTGGGCCTTGTATCTTAGATTTTACAATTGTTAATGCGGCTGCATATTTTGGATGCGTCTGGAAACCTTTTATGCTTTCCATTAACCGTGTGGCTTCGTCGCGCCAATTTCTGTAGTTAGCTTTCTCTCCATCGAAGTTACTTAGACTTTTAAAAGCGTCCAGTTGGATATCATTTCCAGTTCCATATGTGGTTATTATTTCTTGTAAGGGTACCACATTTACGTTCAGAGGTTGTACCACTTTTTTTACATTAGTTAACTGCTCTCTGATGTCTGAATTTACCTTGTCTTGGTTTAACAGAGCGTTCTTCAAGGTAGCGTTTTCTTGTTCTATTAGCTCTAATCTAGCCAAGATTCTCGCAATGTCTGCCATTTTAATTATTTTTAATTTTATTTACGCGTAGGTATGTAGAATTAGGTTGAAAATTAATTAACTACGTGAGTCTCTATGCTTATGTAGATTATCACTGATTTATATTAACGTGCTATGCTACGTCGTAGTTTGGTCACTTTATTGAATTATTATCACTTTATTTGCACTCTACTTACATACCTTTCGTATACACGAATTTTTACTGGTGGAGTATGATTGCTAGTTGATATAACTTCAAAAAGTTAGCCCGAGGTTGGTCTCCGAAAAGTATTTCAATTTAAAATACTCCTGGCAAGATCGCCAATTAATAAAACAAGTTTGGTTTTATATTTTTTAAAAAGAACTGTGGACTACATGTCCTTTATTTATTTCTTCTTAGAAATGCCTACTTAAACCATCAGGATACTGATGTCCTTAACACTGAATTAAGAGTGCCTGTTTTGAGGTTCACTCTCTTGTATTTATACATTATTCTTCTTTTATCTTCGTATGTATATGTATCTTATCTTATTCTTATGTATATGTATCTTATCTTATTATGTATCTGATATTCTCATGTATATTTATCTTTAACTCGCGCGAGAAATTCGTCTCTACCCACCCAACCATGGTTGCCGTACTCACCTTGCCAACCCCTTACCTTGCCATCTTCCGCCTTCTCTATCTCATCTTTAACCTTTCCATTTCAAGGATCCTCATCCAAATCCTTGACTTTAAATTAAACCATTTTTAATATATATTTAGGTTCAACTACCATTTAACTCAACCGCCACGGAAATAAATATATCACTCACAAAACGCTGAATTTAAAAATCATTAACTATTGAGAAAAACTTCCACGTCTAACTAACAAGTATATATATAATATATGATATTTAAAATCGCCAACAAAAATGTAACAAAAATTAAAAAAAGTTAATCTCTACGTTGGTAACCCTTTGGTTATGCCACCGCAGAATTCCTTAATTATAATTTTTGCCAACTAATTCACAGATCCACTTTGGGGATCACTTTCAAATAAAAATTACTTAAGAAAGTGTCGAAAAAAGGTTAGGTACAAAAAACTGTGTGTACATATATATGTTAAACAAAAAAACAAGAAAAATGTGGTGTATATATATAAAAAAAATGTACGGTTAATATCAATTTATATGTATATATATTTATATTTCTGGAGTTTCTGGACTCAAGTGAGCTCCCTCGATGATAATACCTTCTACCGCGTACTTGTACTTATCTAGGCTTAACTGTTTCTTTAGTGATGTGGGATTGTGACTAGTTTGATATGTATCTGATTCCTCCCAACACTGTTTTTAAAAGCTTCACTGTATCTGCCTGACAATTGAACACAGAACCACCGACACATATGTCTGAACTTTTAACTTTTATGAGCACTAGAAAAAGGTAAATAATTCAAAATAAGTGAACAGTATGTTCTCGCGCTCAGAGAACTAGTCAAAATCGTTTGCACTAATAGTTAGTCGGAACCACCCAACTTTTCAAACTCTTCTTTGCCCACTATCTAGATAATTCAATTTTAAATTTCCCGCCAATCATAATTAAAGTACCAACGTATGATTTGGTCTGTTGGGCTTTGGCCTTCAGGCTTCTAAACAAAAACAAAACTGTAAAGCCGCGTATCGACTACGCGCGGCAAACCATGGAACATTGGCTCGCGCGTTAGCCTCGCATAATGGATACCTGGTTGCCACGCGCGGCAGCTCGAACATTGCCGCGCACGAACATGATTAGCCGCGAGCCAATTTCGATGGATATTTGTGCGCGGCAAGCGATTGGCTCGCGAGCAATTGGAAAGGTAATGAACGCTTGTCTATGTTCGTGGTTAAGAAAACAGAACAGAGACTGTTGAAAACAAAAAAAAGTCTTTTCTCGTTAATATAAGCTTATAAATTGATATTCTGTGTTCGTTTGGTTTCCTAAGCAAAGTAAAACAACGAAAAAATAATAAATAATTTTGTCTCGCAAGCATTGGATCATGTGCCTCGCGCGGCAGCCGTGCTGTATCACAAAATTCTCAAAAATTAGCTCGCGAGCCAAACTTTTGATTTACCGCGGTCGAACATGGCTTGCGCGGCAGCCGCGCATAGTCCATACGCGGCTTTAGGTGTTTTATTGACTTTAAAATCAATTTAATTTAAGTCTTGTTGGCTGAACTTCTTTTAATTATTAAATAGTATGAATAAATTGTTTAATATATTAAATTGTAATATGAACTTGCTTTATTCAACTATATATACATCAAACAATTTTAAATGTAATTTCTTTAGAAATGCTTGGTAGTTTTGTATAATAATTATTTGTCCTTATGAGCTAGACATTTAGCAACCATTAAATAAATAAATAAATAAAAATAAAGGAAGACGTCTAAAGGTCAAAGTCCAACAGACCAAATCATACGTCGGTACTTTATTTATGATTGGCGGGAAATTTAAAATCGAATGATCTTGATAGTGGGCAAAGAAGAATTTGGAAAGTTGGGTGATTCCGACGTTTTGTGAGTGATATATTAATCGTGTCGGTTGAGTCTATGCGTTTTTCATACGTATTTTTTTTTTATTTACCAGTTTAGCTAACCTAAAGAGAGCTCTTATTAGGTAGGGCCTGGAAAAAAAATCGAGTTGTTCCAAAATTAAGTGCCGGAATAAAGAGGCACCAATAGAAAGTTCTAATAGCGGAAGTAAATTATATTGCAATTAATTTAGATAGTTGTGCTAATGTTTAATTATATGTAGCGTTTCAAAGATTTAGATTTCAGAAAGTAATTGGGGGAGAGTACGATAACTTTGGCGCCAAGAATTGATAACGGTTTTTTGTAGAACAGTTCAATCCAAGCATTTTTTACTATAGGTGGGGGGTCTATCTCCCTCCGTTTGGGCGGGAGGGGCACTTTTATAAAAACAGTGCTAAAAATTTAAAACAAATATTAAAAAATAACGGTAATACTTACAACTAAGCTTTATTTTTTTTTTAAGGCCAATACTTTTTTCTATTAGATGTTTTTTTAAATCAAGTGAAACCCATGCATAGTCTTTAAAAAAACGGACTATAAAATTGCAAAAAAAAAGTAAAAAAAACTCTGAAGTGTGATTTTTCAAAACCGTAAAATAAAATGCTATTTTTTTATAAAATTCTTTGCTCATATTAATTTTAAGTCATAAACTGAAAACAAAATGATTTTATTGTTGTTATATTGTACTATTCGTACTAGAATGTCAGTTTTTATTACTGACCATTCTGTTAATTTTTCATTGAATGTGTTTGAACAACAACAACAAGTTAAAGGCGCTACCACCAATTTTTAAACGAATTTTATTTACTCGTTTACGAACATTATTATTCGTTTCTTTCTATCCTTGGCTGGAGATATAGCTATTTCAAGGATTGCCAATTCCTTTCATTAGTCTCCTTTTAGTGGTATTGAGCTTTAATCCAATTTTATTATGAAAAACTTTTTCACATGCACACCGTGAGATTCGAACCCACGCCTTCAGATTTACTCAGTCTTCGAAGTCGTATGCACTACGCATTCCACCGCTTATGACCACTGAAGACACAGGTCGTGATGTTATGTTTGTTTGTTTTTTCAAACGCATTTGGAGCTCCAACATTTTTCTAAGCGCCTCTAAGTATGTTGTTTTGTTCCGCCTCCATTTTCTCCTAACCTTAATTTGATAGACTACAATTCGTAGCATATATCAAAGGGGGAGAGGTTGGAAGATGGTTGGTATGTTACCTATCTTCCAACCTCTCCCCCTTTGATATATGCTACGAATTGTAGTCTATCAAATTAAGGTTAAGAGAAAATGGAGGCGGAACAAAACAACATACTTAGAGGCGCTTAGAAAAATGTTGAAGCTCCAAATGCGTTTGAAAAAACAAACAAACATAACATCTCGACCTGTGTCGTCAGTGGTCATAAGCGGTGGAATGCGTAGTGCATACGACTTCGAAGACTGAGTAAATCTGAAGGCGTGGGTTCGAATCTCACGGTGTGCATGTGAAAAAGTTTTTCATAATAAAATTGGATTAAAGCTCAATACCACTAAAAGGAGACTGATGAAAGGAATTGGCAATCCTTGAAATAGCTATATCTCCAGCCAAAGATAGAAAGAAACGAATAATAATATTCGTAAACGAGTAAATAAAATTCGTTTAAAAATTGGTGGTAGCGCCTTTAAGTTGTTGTTGTTGTTCAAACACATTCAAAATGATTTTATGTTTTCTGGTTTTTGAGAAAATGGAAAATTACTAAAACTACTTTCTTATAAATGTTTTCTTTTTTTTGGTATACGGTGAATGTTGTACGTAGGTTCGTTTTTGTAATTATGCTTGGGCATCTTTAAATGCAACAGAAACTTTGCATACACCCAACCTCGCACCCACATCACCTCGCACCCACCCCAAATCCTATAGTGTGTCCAAGCACTTGTTTTATAAACCTCACTGTTTATAAAACAAGTATCCAATAAAACAGTTGTTTTAGTAATTTTCCATTTTTTCAAAAACCAGAAAACATAAAATCATTTTGTTTCCAGTTTATGATTTAAAATTAATATGAGCAACGAATTTTATAAAAAAAAAGTATTTCATTTTACAGTTTTGAAAAATCACACTTCAAAGTTTTTTTAACCTTTTTTTTCGCAATTTTTGAGTTTTAAGTCCGTTTTTTCAAAGACTATGCCTAGGTTTCACTTGATTTAAAAAGCATCTGATAGAAAAAAGTATTGGCTTTAAAAAAAGATATAAAACCTAGTTGTAAGTATTACCGTTATTTTTAAATATTTGTTTTAAATTTTTAGCACTGTTTTTATGAAATTGCCCCTCCTGCCCAAACGGAGGGAGATAGAAACCCCACCCATAGTAAAAAATGCTTGTATTGATTTGTTCTACAAAAAACAGTTATCAATTCATGGCGCCAAAGTTATCGTACTCGTGCCAATAATTGAATAATAAATAAGGATTTCCGCATACGCCGTGAAATTTTGGAAAATAATTGGTATTTTTATGGGTTTCCCTAAACCTGTTATGAATTTTTAAAGTGAAATTTCAGGGGTGTGACAGTAAGTTTACTACGGTGGTGAAGATGATGTGCCTTATCATTTCTAAACTTTTCTTTTAAAATAGGGGAAATTCCAAACTGAGCCTAGAATTTCCAGGAAGGGTGGGTAATGGCCAGCTGCGTTCCATCAGCAGCCCCTCAAGGTGTGTCGAAGTCTGTCCGTTGTTTGTTTTGGAAATTTAATATTCACTAGGCCTGGTCTGTGTTTTGCTGCTGGTGAGGTCTAGGTTCAGGGACAAGGACCCATCCCGTCCGACGAGTTCAAGCTGAGCATCACTATGTTGCGGATTCCTTTTTTTCCGCCGGGGTCAGTGCTGGCATGCTTGACCGGCTTACTGCTCGTCGAAGGACGTAGGTACTTTACCTCTATCGAAATCACGCATACAAAAATCATGCCAGTCTTTGCTTCAGGATGTTAAGGACGCGTGAAAAATTCGCCTCTACCCACCCAACCATGGTAGCCGTACTCACCTTGACAACCCCTTACCTTGCCATCTTCCGCCTTCTCTATCTCTTCTTTAACCTTTCTATTTCAAGGATCCTCATCCAAATCCTAGACTTTAAGTTAAACCATATTTAATATATATTTAGGTTCAACTATCTTTACATATCTTTATATCTTTTATTGATTTTTGTTTTAGCAAAAATGTCAGCTTGTTGGTTCACAATTATTTTTTTTTAATTCCGGCCTATTGCCTCGTTTCCCTTGGGGTTAATTCTCACTTTTTAAATATTTTTCTGAATTTACTTTAAAATTAAACTTTTTCAGATACAGGCTTTTTCTTTTTTTTAAATCTTTCCCTTTATTTTATATTTTCACAGCTTCTAGGTACTTAATATGGTGTCGGTTAGTGATTCTCAGTATTGGAGTATTGGAGGGAAACTTCTCCAAATGGTTTTTCGGAGTTTCCTCTGTAATATGGAAAAGTACCTCCAACTACCAACGGTTTGAATTT
Organism: Baccha elongata; assembly: GCA_951217065.1. Classification (NCBI taxonomy): domain Eukaryota; kingdom Metazoa; phylum Arthropoda; class Insecta; order Diptera; family Syrphidae; genus Baccha; species Baccha elongata. Next base: position 238,901 of record CATNUY010000036.1, read on the forward strand.
GTATGTGTTTTGGATGAACCATTCGTTCTCGTAAAGAGCTGTAATTGAGAATAGGGTAGGTTGGGATGTTTCAAAAACATGCAGCTTGTAACATGGGGCCTTGCGTTTTGAGGATCTTTGTAAAGTCATCAAACATTCAAAATAAACCCACGCAATCTCTGTTTCTAGTGAGCCTTTAAAACAAAACGGAGCCGAACCTAATAATTTAGCCGGGCGAAAGAACAGATAGAGAATACCCTATCAGATAAATGTTGTAATGTCATACATGATTAACCTGCACTACTGCCTGATATCTTACGCATGGGAGATACTGATATTTTTACCAGCTACTGTTTCAAGGCCGTACATCCAGTTTCCTACAACACGAAAGACATGAGCTTTCAGAAACTTGGGAGGTAATTTTGCATTTTTGCCTTCGGCTAAATTACTTTGGGTAAAATGAATGTAGAAAACTTCCTGCCACCCCAAACGACGTTGGCTTTGAACGCATATTGTAAATAGCTTTTGATTTGTCGTGTGCCTTTTGTAAGTTTCTGGCCAACTTCTAAAGTGCAAATACAATTTTTGCTTCCTGTGGTACTATAGTCAGTTCAGGATCAGGAAGTGCTTTTAAATTTCTTAAAATTTTATACGACGAACCATGATTTATCATACTTTGCCCCAAATTTGCAAAATATGGCTGACAACCAATTGAATCATGAGAATCTGACCTTAAAGCACAAGCTATGCTTGAAAGGTGAGACTCCCAATTATTTTGTTTCCATGTACAAAAACTCTCAACTTATTTAAAAGATTTCGATTCACCCTCTCCGATATGTTTGCCTGTGGGGAGTAAAAAGCTGTTCGGATATGTTGCACACCATAGTTGGCCAAAAACCTAGCAAACTCAGAAGAAATAAATTGTTTGCCGTTGTCTAAGTCGATGAATTCAGGTGTTCCAAATGCATTTAAGACATCAGCTTCCAGAAATTATGTTGGAAATTATGCTCTTATATAGTGATGGTTTAAATAAAAGAAGATTACTTTTATTGACTTCAAGTACTTAACTTTATTGTATGAATTTAAAGAAGAATAAGAAGGATGTAAGAGTTAGGTTAATTAAAAAGGAAGTGTCAAAATAAAAAGTAGACATTATAGTTTCGTTAATAATTTCTCTTAATAATAAGGTATTATGTAAGGAGGCGCAGTGATCTTATTATAGAAAACTTGGGTATGTTCAACACCCCCTTTCAAAGTTTTATTTAATTTTTAATAAAGTTCATTCCTAAAGATGAACTGCATACTCCATGTTTAATCCGAGGAAGTGCTTTTGTGAGTACATCTGCCGGCATTTCGCTTGTTGGCATATACTTCAAGTTGACTAGTCCTTGTTGACAAATGTCTCGTATAAAGTGAAACCGAATGTCAATGTGCTTCGTCCTTTTATGGAAAGCTGGGTTTCTGGCTAATTTTTGAGCTCCTTGGTTGTCGTTATAGATGGTGATTGAGGATTGAGGGTACCCAAGCTCTGATATAAGACGCTGCAAATGCAATGCTTCTTTAGTTGCTTCTGTCAGTGCAACATATTCAGCCTCTGTACTCGAAAGAGCAACTGATTTCTGTTTACGTGCCTCCCAACTAAACGCTGCTCCAGCCATTGTAAAAGCAAATCCTGTGTAGGATTTTCGATCATCTAAAGATCCTCCCCAGTCTGCATCCGCAAAACACACCGGTTTTCTTCCTGACTTTCGAAACACTAGTCCAAAATTATGAGTTCCACGTAAATATCGCAGCACACGTTTGGCTGCATTCCAGTGTTCCGCTGAATAGCACGTATAAAATTGGCTCAACATACTGACTGTGTATGCGAGATCCGGGCGGGTGGAAACTGCCAAGTACATAAGAGAACCAATTAAGTTTTGATAGGGTTGCTTACCATACGTATTGTCTTCAACTATTGACCGCTGTAGTTTTGTGTTTGCGTCAAGAGGTGTTAAATGTGGTTTGCAGTTCTCCATCCTAAATCGATTTAAAATTTCCAGTGCATATCGTGATTGTGATATTGAAATTTCTGTTGTGTCATCGCTTTGATTAAATTCCAATCCCAAACAGTAATGTATTTTTCCAAGGTCTTTCATTTCGAATAGTTGCATCAATTTTTGCTTGATGTCGTCGATCTGATATCGACTGTTGGATGCAATAATTAAGTCATCCACATAGATGGCTACAACAAGAGTGTCTTCCAGAGTTCGTAGCACATAGAGACATGGATCGTCTTTGCTTCTCTGCAATTGTAATTTAGTTAGTTCAAAATCTAATTTATTATACCATTCACGCCCTGATTGACGTAGCCCATATAGTGATTTTTTCAACAAACAGTCTTTCGGTCCTTTGCCATCATGAATTCGTTCGCGCCATTCCAAAACAGTTCTTCTCATTTCTTTGTTAGTAACGTCTATACTCTCTAAGCTTTCTTCAAGTAGTTCAGGTATTTCCATGTAGATGTTTTCGTTCAACTCTCCATTTAAATAGGCTGTAACTACATCCATTTGATGGACTTCCCATCCATGCTCTACAGCCATCGCCATTAGTAGCCGTATGGAGCTACCTCTAATAACTGGAGCAAAAGTTTCGTGAAAATGGATACCTTCAACTTGCGCGAAACCTTTTGCAACAAGCCTGCATTTTCTTCGATATATGAATCCATTTGCTCTGTATTTTGTTGTAAACACAAATTTACTGTTAATAACCTTTTCATCTTTAGGTCTAGTTACTATTTGCCATGTTTTGTTTTTTATATGAGCTAAGTATTCATCATTTATGGCAGATTTCCACTCCTTACCTTCATCTCTACTAAGGGCTTCCTTGGTGTTCAATGGATCTTCATAGGTAACAAAATTTGCAGATTCATATTCAAGTTCGGACTCTGAATTTTCTAGTAATTTTACGGTTGAAACATTATGACGATGATGGGATCTGTGCTTAGGTGGTTTTCTTATAGAACTTCTCAAAAAGTATTTTCGCTTTGGTAGGTTTTTCAAGCTTTTTCTTTTCAAGCCTTTATCATTTTGTTTTGTTGATTTTTCTGTTTCCGATGCTTCCATGACATTGCAAGGTTTATTTTTCTCATCATACAAAACAACTTCAATTTTATTTTCTTGACTCATTTCTGGTAAGTTAATTTCATTTTCGATTCCGCCCCCTTCAATTCTTTGAAAACAATCTTCAAATTTATCGTTAAAATTGAAATCATTTGTAAATTTAACGTCACGGCTGATAACAATTTTTCTTTTCGAGGGTGACCACATCCTAAACGCTTTGGCTTCACTAGAGTATCCTATAAAAGTACATTCCTCTGATTTGTCATCAAATTTTCCTCTCGATGGCTTTTAAAACAAAAGCTTTAGTTCCAAATATCTTAAAATGACTTACTGTTGGGAGTATTCCTGTCCAAATTTTATAAGGTGTGGCTTCAATTGTTTTTGTCCAACTTCTATTTTTGATGTAGTTAGCTGTGTTGATTGCTTCAGCCCAAAACATAGGGGATGCTGTGGCCTGGATCATCATACACCGCGCTGCTTCCACCAGAGTTCTGTTTTTCCTCTCGGCGATACCATTCTGCTGCGGTGAGTAGTGAACAGTCAGTCTTCTTCGAATACCATGTTCTCTTAAAAATGCGTCGAATTTATGGTTGCAATATTCGAGTCCATTATCGGTCTGAAGATATTTGATTTTTCTTCCCGTATGTGTCTCTGCGAATGATTTAAAGTCTTTAAAAACAGAAAAAATATCACTTTTATTTTTCAAGAAATAAATTTCACACCATCGAGATTTATCATCAATAAAACTTGCAAAATACTTCGCGCCTCCAATAGATGAGGTTCTCATAGGCCCGCAAACATCGCTGTGGACTATTTCCAACAAATTTGTTGTTCGAACATTTTCACTTAGAGGATATGGTGATTCAGCTTGTTTTCCCTTTATACATGTCTCACATGAAAATTCATTTTTCTTACCTTTGATCTTGAGACCCAAAACACTCTCTCTTTTGGCCATTTTAAACAGGTAATCAATATTTATATGACCTAATTTTTGATGCCATTCTTCAATAGACGATTCTTTCTTAGGATTAATGAAGTTTGCCGCCTCGTTTCCTGTTTTGACATAGTACAGATCACCTCGCCTCTCAGCCACCAAAACTATTTTGCCATCAGGTGCAAACACAGATGCCCCTTCCTTACCAAAATTCACAGCACAGCCTTTATCTACTATTTTAGCCACTGACATCAAATTCGTTTTTAAGTCCGGAACAAACATTACTTTATCTAGTCTTAAATTTTGTAAATTTTCACCATCTGACGCAGACACTCTTACCGATCCAATTCCTTTGATTGACGTCTTCCCTCCATTCGCTAAGTTTAATTCTTTTTTAACATACTTCAGCTGATCAAAACAAGACTCGAGAGACGTCATATGTGAAGTACACCCACTGTCAAGACACCACTCATCATTTGTCTCGTCGTTTTGCACATCTGAATATTTTAGAGCAAACTCTGCTGTTGAATGTTCGTCTTGCTCCGCGCACACTTTAGAGAATTCTGGCTTGTGTCTCTTTTGTCTACATTCAGACGCCTTGTGTCCGACTTTTCTGCAATTATGACACTTAAACTTGAACACTTTGCGGTAAAACTTGTTTTGGGGATTTCTATTATATTCCTTATCGTTTTCATCTTTGCTATATGTGGGCTTTCGTATATACATTGCATCTTGATGATAGTCTTTATCTCTGCTTTTTCTCGCGTCATATTCTTCCAAAACCTTAATTTTTAGTACTTCTGGACTTGGCAACTGATCTCGTGATTCAATTGCACATCGGAAATTGTCAAAACTTTCGGGTAGGCTGTAAAGAAGCATAATCGATAAAAGATCATCGTTAACTGATATACCCATGTCCAATAATTTATCTACAGCATCAAAGAATTCGGCAATGTGTACTCTGATGTTCACTCCCTCTATCATTTTATGCAAAATTAATTTTTTCAGTAATGTGGCTTTCCTGGCGGGTCCTTTTGATTGGTAAATTTCATGCAGTTTTGTCCACACTGCATTTGCTCTAAGACAGTTTTTAACTTGCTTCAGTTCGGACGGATTTATTGCCAGAATGAGGTCTGATCGCGCCTTTCTATCACCATTTACCCACGTTTTAAGAGCAGCTTCTTCAGTCGCATTTCCTATTTCCACTTTTGGGATGACTTTTTCACCGCTTACATATTCCCAGCAGTCATTTTTGATTAAAAGTGCTTCCACCTGAAGCTTCCACGTATCAAAGTTTTCCTTTCCCAATGGTTCGACTCTTGCGGTTATGTTGTTCATCTCGATCTAAGATTGTGCTTGAAGTTATTTATGTTAAAACAAATTATAATAAAACAAATTATAGTGATTCCTTCTTTATAAGCAAATCTGGGCCCATAACCTGTTGGAAATTATGCTCTTATATAGTGATGGCTTAAATAAAAGAAGATTACTTTTATTGACTTCAAGTACTTAACTTTATTGTATGAATTTAAAGAAGAATAAGAAGGATGTAAGAGTTAGGTTAATTAAAAAGGAAGTGTCAAAATAAAAAGTAGACATTATAGTTTCGTTAATAATTTCTCTTAATAATAAGGTATTATGTAAGGAGGCGCAGTGATCTTATTATAGAAAACTTGGGTATGTTCAACAAATTTGATGATGTTGGCTGAGGTCGCTTTCGGAGAAATGATCAACAGCTATAAAAATGGCAACGTTTCCTCTTTTTGTACGCGGATATGGGCCAAGAAGGTCAATGTACAAACGTTGCATTTGTCGCTCAGATACAATCTGCTTTGTAATTGGAGGACGAAGAACTTTATTGGGGATCTCACACTGACTCACATAATCTTTAATTTCTGTCGCCATTTTTGGCCAATAATATTTTTCCCGAATTCTTAAATAGGTTTTCATTTCAAATACTTTGTGAGGTATCCACAACCGCCACGAAGAAGCTTCGTTTTCAAGTTCCTCATTTTGAATCTAACTCTTTTGTTTATATATTAGTCGGATACATTTAGATCCGGAAGTGAGGCTTGATTTTTAACAATTTCATCTCTCCGTAACTGGTACTCAGCAGATTCGAACTCTGGCGAGTCAATGTCAATTTTTTTTCAGCTCCCGTGTTGATACAAATCTCTTCCATATCCCCTTTTGAAAGAGCATCTGGCAGAGCGTTAAGGGTACCCTTACGATATTCTATATTAAACCGGAAGTCTTGAAGCTCTAAACTCCATCTTGCCATCTTGCGAGCCGACCAGTCAAATCTTTCAATGACAAAAGCCATTTCAGACTAGAATGATCAATAATGACGCGAAAAAACAAGCCTTCGACATACAAACGGAATTTCCGAATGCTGAGCACTGCTGCCAGACATTCAAGCTCTGTCACCGTGTAATTTTTCTGGGCCTTGTGTAACTTTTTTGGACATAAAAGCTATGAGTTTCTCATTGGCATCTGCATTAAATTGGAGTCTATCAAATTAAGGTTAAGAGAAAATGGAGGCGGAACAAAACAACATACTTAGAGGCGCTTAGAAAAATGTTGAAGCTCCAAATGCGTTTGAAAAAACAAACAAACATAACATCTCGACCTGTGTCGTCAGTGGTCATAAGCGGTGGAATGCGTAGTGCATACGACTTCGAAGACTGAGTAAATCTGAAGGCGTGGGTTCGAATCTCACGGTGTGCATGTGAAAAAGTTTTTTATAATAAAATTGGATTAAAGCTCAATACCACTAAAAGGAGACTGATGAAAGGAATTGGCAATCCTTGAAATAGCTATATCTCCAGCCAAAGATAGAAAGAAACGAATAATAATATTCGTAAACGAGTAAATAAAATTCGTTTAAAAATTGGTGGTAGCGCCTTTAAGTTGTTGTTGTTGTTCAAACACATTCAAAATGATTTTATGTTTTCTGGTTTTTGAGAAAATGGAAAATTACTAAAACTACTTTCTTATAAATGTTTTCTTTTTTTTGGTATACGGTGAATGTTGTACGTAGGTTCGTTTTTGTAATGATGCTTGGGCATCTTTAAATGCAACAGAAACTTTGCATACACCCAACCTCGCACCCACATCACCTCGCACTCACCCCAAATCCTATAGTGTGTCCAAGCACTTGTTTTATAAACCTCACTGTTTATAAAACAAGTATCCAATAAAACAGTTGTTTTAGGAATTTTCCATTTTCTCAAAAACCAGAAAACATAAAATCATTTTGTTTCCAGTTTATGATTTAAAATTAATATGAGCAACGAATTTTATAAAAAAAAAGTATTTCATTTTACAGTTTTGAAAAATCACACTTCAAAGTTTTTTTAACCTTTTTTTTCGCAATTTTTGAGTTTTAAGTCCGTTTTTTCAAAGACTATGCCTAGGTTTCACTTGATTTAAAAAGCATCTAATAGAAAAAAGTATTGGCTTTAAAAAAAGATATAAAACCTAGTTGTAAGTATTACCGTTATTTTTAAATATTTGTTTTAAATTTTTAGCACTGTTTTTATAAAATTGCCCCTCCTGCCCAAACGGAGGGAGATAGACCCCCCACCCATTGTAAAAAATGCTTGTATTGATTTGTTCTACAAAAAACAGTTATCAATTCTCGGCGCCAAAGTTATCGTACTCGTGCCAATAATTGAATAATAAATAAGGATTTCCGCATACGCAGTGAAATTTTGGAAAATAATTGGTGTTTTTATGGGTTTCTCTAAACCTGTTATGAATTTTTAAAGTGAAATTTCAGGGGTGTGACAGTAAGTTTACTACGGTGGTGAAGATGATGTGCCTTATCATTTCTAAACTTTTCTTTTAAAATAGGGGAAATTCCAAACTGAGCCTAGAATTTCCAGGAAGGGTGGGTAATGGCCAGCTGCGTTCCATCAGCAGCCCCTCAAGGTGTGTCGAAGTCTGTTTGTTTTGGAAATTTAATATTCACTAGGCCTGGTCTGTGTTTTGCTGCTGGTGAGGTCTAGGTTCAGGGACAAGGACCCATCCCGTCCGACGTGTTCAAGCTGAGCATCACTATGTTGCGGATTCCTTTTTTTCCGCCGGGGTCAGTGCTGGCATGCTTGACCGGCTTACTGCTCGTCGAAGGACGTAGGTACTTTACCTCTATCGAAATCACGCATACAAAAATCATGCCAGTCTTTGCTTCAGGATGTTAAGGACGCGTGAAAAATTCGCCTCTACCCACCCAACCATGGTAGCCGTACTCACCTTGACAACCCCTTACCTTGCCATCTTCCGCCTTCTCTATCTCATCTTTAACCTTTCTATTTCAAGGATCCTCATCCAAATCCTAGACTTTAAGTTCAACCATTTTTAATATATATTTAGGTTCAACTATTTTACATATCTTTATATCTTTTATTGATTTTTTTTTAGCAAAAATGTCAGCTTGTTGGTTCACAATTATTTTTTTTTAATTCCGGCCTATTGCCTCGTTTCCCTTGGGGTTAATTCTCACTTTTTAAATATTTTTCTGAATTTACTTTAAAATTAAACTTTTTCAGATACAGGCTTTTTCTTTTTTTTAAATCTTTCCCTTTATTTTATATTTTCACAGCTTCTAGATACTTAATATGGTGTCGGTTAGTGATTCTCAGTATTGGAGTATTGGAGGGAAACTTCTCCAAATGGTTTTTCGGAGTTTCCTCTGTAATATGGAAAAGTACCTCCAACTACCAACGGTTTGAATTTGTATGTGTTTTGGATGAACCATTCGTTCTCGTAAAGAGCTGTAAGGGAGAATAGGGTAGGTTGGGATGTTTCAAAAACATGCAGCTTGTAACATGGGGCCTTGCGTTTTGAGGATCTTTGTAAAGTCATCAAACATTCAAAATAAACCCACGCAATCTCTGTTTCTAGTGAGCCTTTAAAACAAAACGGAGCCGAACCTAATAATTTAGCCGGGCGAAAGAACAGATAGAGAATACCCTATCAGATAAATGTTGTAATGTCATACATGATTCACCTGCACTACTGCCTGATATCTATAGCATGGGAGATACTGATATTTTTACCAGCTACTGTTTCAAGGCCGTACATCCAGTTTCCTACAACACGAAAGACATGAGCTTTCAGAAACTTGGGAGGTAATTTTGCATTTTTGCCTTCGGCTAAATTACTTTGGGTAAAATGAATGTAGAAAACTTCCTGCCACCCCAAACGACGTTGGCTTTGAACGCATATTGTAAATAGCTTTTGATTTTTCGTGTGCCTTTTGTAAGTTTCTGGTCAACTTCTAACGTGCAAATACAATTTTTGCTTCCTGTGGTACTATAGTCAGTTCAGGATCAGGAAGTGCTTTTAAATTTCTTAAAATTTTATACGACGAACCATGATTTATCATACTTTGCCCCAAATTTGCAAAATATGGCTGACAACCAATTGAATCATGAGAATCTGACCTCAAAGCACAAGCTATGCTTGAAAGGTGAGACTCCCAATTATTTTGTATCCTTGTACAAAAACTCTCAACTTATTTAAAAGATTTCGATTCACCCTCTCCGATATGTTTGCCTGTGGGGAGTAAAAAGCTGTTCGGATATGTTGCACACCATAGTTGGCCAAAAACCTAGCAAACTCAGAAGAAATAAATTGTTTGCCGTTGTCTAAGTCGACGAATTCAGGTGTTCCAAATGCATTTAAGACATCAGCTTCCAGAAATTTGATGATGTTGGCTGAGGTCGCTTTCGGAGAAATGATCAACAGCTATAAAAATGGCAACGTTTCCTCTTTTTGTACGCGGATATGGGCCAAGAAGGTCAATGTACAAACGTTGCATTTGTCGCTCAGATACAATCTGCTTTGTAATTGGAGGACGAAGAACTTTATTGGGGATCTCACACTGACTCACATAATCTTTAATTTCTGTCGCCATTTTTGGCCAATAATATTTTTCCCGAATTCTTAAATAGGTTTTCATTTCAAATACTTTGTGAGGTATCCACAACCGCCACGAAGAAGCTTCGTTTTCAAGTTCCTCATTTTGAATCTAACTCTTTTGTTTATATATTAGTCGGATACATTTAGATCCGGAAGTGAGGCTTGATTTTTAACAATTTCATCTCTCCGTAACTGGTACTCAGCAGATTCGAACTCTGGCGAGTCAATGTCAATTTTTTTTCAGCTCCCGTGTTGATACAAATCTCTTCCATATCCCCTTTTGAAAGAGCATCTGGCAGAGCGTTAAGGGTACCCTTACGATATTCTATATTAAACCGGAAGTCTTGATGCTCTAAACTCCATCTTGCCATCTTGCGAGCCGACCAGTCAAATCTTTCAATGACAAAAGCCATTTCAGACTAGAATGATCAATAATGACGCGAAAAAACAAGCCTTCGACATACAAACGGAATTTCCGAATGCTGAGCACTGCTGCCAGACATTCAAGCTCTGTCACCGTGTAATTTTTCTGGGCCTTGTGTAACTTTTTTGGACATAAAAGCTATGAGTTTCTCATTGGCATCTGCATTAAATTGGAGTCTATCAAATTAAGGTTAAGAGAAAATGGAGGCGGAACAAAACAACATACTTAGAGGCGCTTAGAAAAATGTTGAAGCTCCAAATGCGTTTGAAAAAACAAACAAACATAACATCTCGACCTGTGTCGTCAGTGGTCATAAGCGGTGGAATGCGTAGTGCATACGACTTCGAAGACTGAGTAAATCTGAAGGCGTGGGTTCGAATCTCACGGTGTGCATGTGAAAAAGTTTTTTATAATAAAATTGGATTAAAGCTCAATACCACTAAAAGGAGACTGATGAAAGGAATTGGCAATCCTTGAAATAGCTATATCTCCAGCCAAAGATAGAAAGAAACGAATAATAATATTCGTAAACGAGTAAATAAAATTCGTTTAAAAATTGGTGGTAGCGCCTTTAAGTTGTTGTTGTTGTTCAAACACATTCAAAATGATTTTATGTTTTCTGGTTTTTGAGAAAATGGAAAATTACTAAAACTACTTTCTTATAAATGTTTTCTTTTTTTTGGTATACGGTGAATGTTGTACGTAGGTTCGTTTTTGTAATGATGCTTGGGCATCTTTAAATGCAACAGAAACTTTGCATACACCCAACCTCGCACCCACATCACCTCGCACTCACCCCAAATCCTATAGTGTGTCCAAGCACTTGTTTTATAAACCTCACTGTTTATAAAACAAGTATCCAATAAAACAGTTGTTTTAGTAATTTTCCATTTTCTCAAAAACCAGAAAACATAAAATCATTTTGTTTCCAGTTTATGATTTAAAATTAATATGAGCAACGAATTTTATAAAAAAAAAGTATTTCATTTTACAGTTTTGAAAAATCACACTTCAAAGTTTTTTTAACCTTTTTTTTCGCAATTTTTGAGTTTTAAGTCCGTTTTTTCAAAGACTATGCCTAGGTTTCACTTGATTTAAAAAGCATCTAATAGAAAAAAGTATTGGCTTTAAAAAAAGATATAAAACCTAGTTGTAAGTATTACCGTTATTTTTAAATATTTGTTTTAAATTTTTAGCACTGTTTTTATAAAATTGCCCCTCCTGCCCAAACGGAGGGAGATAGACCCCCCACCCATTGTAAAAAATGCTTGTATTGATTTGTTCTACAAAAAACAGTTATCAATTCTCGGCGCCAAAGTTATCGTACTCGTGCCAATAATTGAATAATAAATAAGGATTTCCGCATACGCAGTGAAATTTTGGAAAATAATTGGTGTTTTTATGGGTTTCTCTAAACCTGTTATGAATTTTTAAAGTGAAATTTCAGGGGTGTGACAGTAAGTTTACTACGGTGGTGAAGATGATGTGCCTTATCATTTCTAAACTTTTCTTTTAAAATAGGGGAAATTCCAAACTGAGCCTAGAATTTCCAGGAAGGGTGGGTAATGGCCAGCTGCGTTCCATCAGCAGCCCCTCAAGGTGTGTCGAAGTCTGTTTGTTTTGGAAATTTAATATTCACTAGGCCTGGTCTGTGTTTTGCTGCTGGTGAGGTCTAGGTTCAGGGACAAGGACCCATCCCGTCCGACGTGTTCAAGCTGAGCATCACTATGTTGCGGATTCCTTTTTTTCCGCCGGGGTCAGTGCTGGCATGCTTGACCGGCTTACTGCTCGTCGAAGGACGTAGGTACTTTACCTCTATCGAAATCACGCATACAAAAATCATGCCAGTCTTTGCTTCAGGATGATCAGGACGCGTGAAAAATTCGCCTCTACCCACCCAACCATGGTAGCCGTACTCACCTTGACAACCCCTTACCTTGCCATCTTCCGCCTTCTCTATCTCATCTTTAACCTTTCCATTTCAACGATCCTCATCCATATCCTAAACTTTAAGTTCAACCATTTTTAATATATATTTAGGTTCAACTATCTTTACATATCTTTATATCTTTTATTGATTTTTTTTTAGCAAAAATGTCAGCTTGTTGGTTCACAATTATTTTTTTTTAATTCCGGCCTATTGCCTCGTTTCCCTTGGGGTTTGTTGCGCGAAATAAAAGGCTTTTTCCAAATTATTTTAGCTTTAAGGTTTTGTTTATTCCATAAACAAAATTTTGGCTTTAAATTTCTGAAAACAAATCTTAAATTTAGTGCAATTCATTTTATTAATAAGAATATAGAGTTACGTTTTTATTCCTTAGTTCAACTTATTTGGCGCAACTTATATTATAAAAGAACAATTCTTCAGACTAAAGTTAATAAATATATACAAGAAATAATATATAATAAATATAGCTGTCCTTTTCATTTCATTTGTTTGTGCTCTACTTGTTATCGAAGTTTAGGGTATTGCCAGTCGTAGCAACACTTCCCCTGGTAAGCTGGACTAATCGTTCTGGTTACCATTACTTAGCTGACCCACTTCGAGAACTGCTATCTTTGTGGCCGGACGCGTATATACACCGTCCTTGGTCTTAACAACGGCCGATCTTACTTGGCCATCTTTGCTTGGTAAAGTTTTTATAACTCTACCCTTTGGCCAGGTATTCCTGGGACTATTTTCATCTACTATAATCACTATATCCCCCACTACTATTGGTTTTGCTTCAGTAAACCATTTTGACCTCTTGGTCAATGTAGGTATGTATTCTTTTACCCAACGTTGCCAGAAAAGATTCCCAAACTGCTCACAAGCAATCCAGTTCCTTCTTAAAACTGCAGCACCGTTATCAATGTCACCTTTAAACTTAACTCCGCTTGAAGAGCCAAGAAGGAAATGATTTGGTGTCAAAGCTTCTTGAGTGTCTCCTTCGATTGGCACATAGGTGAGTGGTCTTGTGTTAATAATGTTTTCAACTTCGGCCATCATGCTTAAAAGAAGCTCATCTTTTGGATTTCGAGCCGTAGTTACTTGGGCTAGGGCCTCCTTAACAGAGCGGACTAGGCGCTCCCAGGATCCTCCCATATGAGGTGCTGCAGGTGGGATAAACTTCCACTCTATTCCCTCGCCCATTATTTCTGTGGATAGTTAATAGATAGCTCAGCGATTGCGTTTTTTAGTTCTTGGCTAGCCACTTTAAAGTTAGTTCCATTATCACTCCATAGCTCTATAGGTTTTCCTCTTCTGGAACAAAAGCGCTTAATAGCCAGGATACATGAGTCACTCGACAAGCTGTGTGCCACTTCAATGTGGATGGCTCTTATAGTCAAACATGTAAATAAGACCCCCCAGCGTTTCTCTAAATGTCTCCCCACAACGACGAACATAGGCCCGAAATAATCTACCCCAGTGTAAGAAAATGGACTTGTAAACGATTTAAGTCTTGCAGGTGGTAACTCGGCCATTAATGGTGGTATTGGCTTAGCTTTGCGAATCTTACATAATTGACATGAAAGTTCAACTTTTTTCAAAGTAGCCCTTAATGCTGGTATGTAGAAGATTTGTCGGATCTCGTTAATAACTGTTTCAGAAAATCGATGTTTGTATCTTTGATGAAAGTCGTCGATGATAAGATGAGTAATGCGGTGATTGTTTGACAAAATAATAGGCCTCTTACAACTTATGTTGACATTTTCTGCTGCATCTATCCGACCTTTAATACGGATCACATTATTTGCATCCATGTACGGGCTGGTTCCATGCAGGAGACTTGTTTTATCGAGTGTTATGTTTTTTGCATTACCAAATTTATTTTGTTTCAACTTAGACCATTCTTTCGAGAAGGATTCAGATTGACAGAGTCCGTACAGATAGTTTTCGGCAGCAACGATTTCTGATGGTGATAAAGAGATATTTTGTATGGTATTTTTACCCCAACGAGCACGATTTACAAAGCGAAGTGCATAAGCCATCGCTCTTTTTAATCTCTTCCACTTAGAGAATCTCTCACAATCGATTATAGGTGTTGCATGTGAAATCTGATATATAAATACTCTCACCTCTTCGTTTGTAGAATTATTAACAGTATCTGCTGGCCAGCTATTTTCTAGTTGATATAAAAATGAGGGTCCTGTATACCAATGGCTACTAGAAGACAAGTCCAGTTTAGTATTCCATTTTGTAGCCTCATCAGCAACGTTTTCTTTTGTGGGCACCCATCGCCATTCATTGGAATTTGACTCCTCTAGGATCTCGCCAACTCTAAACGCTACAAATTGTTTGAATCGCCTACAATCATTCTTAATCCAGCATAGCACTGTTTGTGAGTCCGACCAAAAATATCGTTTGTGTATTTGCACGGAGTGGCCTTTTACGATTGTTTTTGCCATTCTTACACCTAGCACTGCAGCCTCGAGCTCAAGCCGCGGAACTGATACAAGTTTCAAAGGTGAGACTTTTGTTCTGGAACACACTAGTACACATTCAATCTGTTTTCCTTTCACAACACGCAAATAAGCAACAGATGCAAATGCAGAAATACTTGCATCTACAAATGTGTGAAGTTCAACATGGCAGTTTTCATAAGAGTTAATTTGAAGCAGATAGGGTCTTTTGATTTGCAGTTTTTCTATTCTTGGTAAGAGCTCGAGCCACTGGCACCAATTTTGAAAGTGAGCTGGATTTATGTTTTCGTCCCATTCTGTATTATTGCGCCAGATTTCTTGAAGAAGGACTTTCAGAAGTATTAAAAAGTTCGAAATCAAGCCTAGCGGATCGAAAATACTCATCAGAGTTCTTAAAACTTCCCTCTTTGTAGGAGCGACTTGACCTTTCCAAACTGCAAAGCTTAGTTTTCTTGAACTTCATATGAACGAAAACACATCTTCTGCAGGTGACCACCACATGCCTAAAATTTTCTCTGACTCGTTAAGACCCTTGCGATTTACAAAAACCTTTTCAAAATTTGCAGCTTTTTCTCCAAGGCCGATAAGAACGTTGCTAGAATTGCTCATAAAGTTTCGAATTTGAAATCCTCCGTTGTCGTGTATATAAATTACGTCTTTCGCCAAGTTTACCGCTTCATCTTCTGTATCTACACTGTCGAGGTAGTCATTTACATAATGATTTTGTTGTATTGCTTCTACAGCTCTTGGATATGCTACAATATATCTTTCAGCGTTCTTGTTCTTTACATATTGTGCGCAGTATGGCGAGCAATACTCATTACTCTCATCAAAAGTCATTACTCTCATCAAGTAGTCTTCAATGTCCCCTGTGTCTTTGTTTCTCCAAAGAAAGCGCTGAGCGTTTTGGTCTGTTTCGAAAATCTGAATTTGGTGAAACATTTCTTTAATATCACCGCAAATGGCAATTTTTCGTTGGCGAAAGCGGAAAAGAACTTCTGAAAGAGCAGGTAACGTATCAGGACCGGTAAGAAGCATTGAGTTGAGAGATATTCCAGA
Source organism: Baccha elongata (assembly GCA_951217065.1). Classification (NCBI taxonomy): domain Eukaryota; kingdom Metazoa; phylum Arthropoda; class Insecta; order Diptera; family Syrphidae; genus Baccha; species Baccha elongata. The sequence goes on from CATNUY010000036.1 coordinate 254,727, forward strand.
GACAGTTGCAGCCGCGTCCCACACTAGACGAATTTTAGCTGGTTTGTTCGGATTGACAACGGGGAATATCGGCAGATACCAAATTCTATTAACACCTCTGTCATTCAATTTGTTGCTAGTGAGCTTTCGCGCATATCCTTTCTCCAGATAGTATGAGATTAGATCATTAAATTTTTCTTCGAGTGGTGGCCATCTCTTAGGTCTTTTTTCGAGACACAATAATCTACGTTCCGCTGATGGTCTACTTTCAGGAAAGGCAGTGATATCATTTTTCCAAAGTAAACCGACAACGTAGCGTTTTCCCACATTCTTCGTACTTGCATCCATAATTGCTTGAGCCTTCATATCGTCTTTATTGGTTAGCAACTTAATTTGCTTTGAGCCTATATTTTCAATTTGAAAATATTCCTTAACTAAATCGTCAAGTCTTTCATCCAATTTTGTTTGACAGTCACACACAAGGCAGCTAACATGTTTCACATAAAAATATTTATCGTTCTTACTGTTTCTGAATGGTCCGAAAACTGCCCAGCCTAAGCGCGTTTTTATTGCCACTGGCTCATCGACATTAGCCTCACGGATTTTTTGATAATTAACCAGATTACAATGATCTAGTCCAATAAGAATGCGTGGCTGGACATCATGATACGACCTAGCTGGAATTCCTTTCAGATGCGTAAAACGGTTCTTAATTATGTCAAAGTCCATTGTTTGAAGAGGTAAGTCCAGTGACTCAACGGTTCGTATTTGCACAAGTGGAAAAGTCTTTGACGATTGGTATTCAGAAATTTGCAAATTAACGATTTGAGAATTTTCGTCTTCTTGCTGTATACCTGAAGTCCACCTCATACACAATGGATTATTTTCACCTTGTAATTGGAGTTCTTTCGCCAACTTTGACTCTATGAGCGAGACAGAGGAACCATCATCTAAGAAGGCGTAAGTATTTATTTGATTAGTATCACTGTATAAAGTAACTGGTATGATCTTGAAAAGAACGGTGTTTTTGTTTATGATGTGTGCATTACAATTTCGGTTTTCTTGTGATGAGTTTACTAATTCACCATACTTGTGTAGCAACCGGTGGTGTTTAAAAGAACAACCATTCACACCACATGTCTTGTTAGAAGTACATCTGCGTCTATTATGATTGAATAGGCACGTACGACAAAGATTATGTCTGTTTAATATTTCCCATTTTTGTTTTAGCGGAAGGCCTTTGAACTCGCTACATTGTTCAATAAGCGAGCAACTTCCATTACAAATGATGCATGACCTCTTGCCGTCTGTATTTCTTATAACAGAAACTGGATGTTGGTGCACGTTCAATAGGGGGATGTTGGGTGTTCGCTTTCTTTCGTTCTTTACCTCTGGGGTTTTTGAGAAGTTCATCTCTGTCACTTGACATGCTCCTTCAGCAACTTTGTATAACCAGTTGGCGAACGTGGTCAGATTTGATGGTAAATGTGACCCCATTTTGTACATACCCCAGTTCAGTTTTGTTTGGTAAGGCAGCTTCTGAATCAGCTCTTGAAGAAGACATGGGCTGTTTAGATGTGATTCTAATCCCGTTGTTTCCATGTTTGCAACTATATTTCGGACTGCTAGTGCAAATGTTATCAACGAATCCAGTTGTTCATTTTTTGGGGATGGCTCGGATCTAATTTTTGTTATCAATGAATTGATAATTATTTCTGGGCGGCCATACATCATTTGCAATGTTGATATTATGTTCGGCAACTGTCGCGGGTAAAGTAACTGAGATCTAACAGATTCTAAGGCCTTTCCTTTCAAACACTTCTGCAAGCGAATTAAATTTTCTTCGTTTGAGAGTCCACACACTCGCGTTGTATTTTCAAAACAACTTATAAATAATGGCCACTCTTCGGGTCGGCCGGTGAAAGCTGGTAGCTCTTGGTGCATTATGTGTCTTGATGCTATTTGTTGACGGTTCAGATTTGGAACCCCTCCAGGTTGGAACTGATCATAATTATCATCATTTAGACGGTGTGCATTTTCAAGAAAATGTGTAGTGCTACTGTAAGGAAGTACATTAGGGTTGGAGTAGTGTGTATGTTGTCCCTCTGTTGCTTTTAACTGTTCTTGAGGCATAGTTGGTAAATTAGCTCCAGCCCAGGTTTCACTAGGGTGAACATTGTTTTGAACATTAGTCTTTTCCTCAGTCGGCTTTGTAGGACCACGTACAATGACCTGTTGTGTGACAATCGGTTTATTCACTAAGTGTTCACCTATCCAAGTTTGAAGGCGTTCATTAATTGGTTCGGTGTCATCACTCTCTCCTTCTGACAGTAGTTGCTGTTGCTCGAGAATAAGATATTTCGCATCCAGATATTCTTTGTCGCGCTGCTCTTTTAAGAGTCTTTCTTCTTTTAACCGTTTTAAACTCAATTTAACAGAACTCGTTGTACACACAGATCTTACAGATTTGGGTTTATGCTGGAGTGTAGTAGAGCTTTGCTCCACGTGGCATTTTGCTGTTGCGTGGTCATTTCGTTGGGCATGACTAATTGTTTGACCACTTACAACTGGTGGAAGAGAATATTGAACCGCGTGCGTGACTGTAGGATCATCATCCTTTTTAGCATGATTAGTTTCTTGGTTAGTTGCTGCCCCTTCGCCTTCATTTTCTGGTTGTACATTTTTTCTGTTGACGGCGCCAGCACCGTCTATGACAGCCTTTGTGCAGGTTGGACATAACCAGTCTTTTTCGGAAATCGATGAAGTAACATTTACTCAGGCATAATGATGCCACTCGTCACACACGTCGCACATTACCATATATGAATTGTCGGGCATACTACATGATTGGCAATTAAACTGACCTATTTCAGGGGCAGGAGAATGTCGTTGTTTGTCGGATTTATGGCCTTGTTTTTCAGACATTGTTCTTAATTTCAATTTATAGAAGCAGGGGATATAGTGATTTACGTATATTATATTTTAATCGTATATGTTATTATATATAATATAAATTTATATATGAAAATAGTCTTCAGAAAAACCTTACCTTGATTATTTCTGGTTTGATATATTTCCTATAAGCTCGTAGCACTTCACTTCACAGGAACAGCGGTGTAATCCTCAGCAGAGATATCAATGAACGGGTTTTGCGAGCAGCTTGTAGCTACGGGGAGCAATAATTTGTTGAAATGATGATATTCACGTGCTTCTAGAGGTACAGATGCTTGAATTTTTATCGAAGTGTGGAATTCTTCTTTGAAATTCAGACCTCGTGGTTTCAAGATGGCAGGTTAACCAAAAACAAATTTAAAGAATGTTGCGCGAAATAAAAGGCTTTTTCCAAATTATTTTAGCTTTAAGGTTTTGTTTATTCCAAGGTTATAATTGGCTTTAAATTTCTGAAAACAAATCTTAAATTTAGTGCAATTCATTTTATTAATAAGAATATAGAGTTACGTTTTTATTCCTTAGTTCAACTTATTTGGCGCAACTTATATTATAAAAGAACAATTCTTCAGACTAAAGTTGATAAATATATACAAGAAATAATATATAATAAATATAGCTGTCCTTTTCATTTCATTTGTTTGTGCTCTTCTTGTTATCGAAGTTTAGGGTATTGCCAGTCGTAGCAACAGGGTTAATTTTCACTTTTTAAATATTTTTCTGAATTTACTTTAAAATTAAACTTTTTCAGATACAGGCTTTTTCTTTTTTTTAAATCTTTCCCTTTATTTTATATTTTCACAGCTTCTAGGTACTTAATATGGTGTCGGTTAGTGATTCTCAGTATTGGAGTATTGGAGGGAAACTTCTCCAAATGGTTTTTCGGAGTTTCCTCTGTAATATGGAAAAGTACCTCCAACTACCAACGATTTGAATTTGTATGAGTTTTGGATGAACCATTCGTTCTCGTAAAGAGCTGTAAGGGAGAATAGGGTAGGTTGGGATGTTTCAAAAACATGCAGCTTGTAACATGGGGCCTTGCGTTTTGAGGATCTTTGTAAACTCATCATCTCTGTTTCTAGTGAGCCTTTAAAACAAAACGGAGCCAAACCTACTAATTTAGCCGGGCGAAAGAACAGATAGAGAATACCCTATCAGATAAATGTTGTAATGTCACACATGATTCACCTGCACTACTGCCTGATATCTTTAGCATGGGAGATACTGATATTTTTACCAGCTACTGTTTCAAGGCCGTACATCCAGTTTCCTACAACACGAAAGACATGAGCTTTCAGAAACTTGGGAGGTAATTTCGCATTTTTGCCTTCGGCTAAATTACTTTGGGTAAAATTAATGTAGAAAACTTCCTGCAACCCCAAACGACGTTGGCCTTGAACGCATATTGTAAATAGCTTTTGATTTTTCGTGTGTCTTTTGTAAGTTTCTGGTCAACTTCTAACGTGCAAATACAATTTTTGCTTCCTGTGGTACTATAGTCAGCTCAGGGTCAGGAAGTGCTTTTAAATTTCTTAAAATTTTATACGACGAACCATGATTTATCATACTTTGTCCCAAATTTGGAAAATATGGCTGACAACCAATTGAATCATGAGAATCTGACCTTAAAGCACAAGCTATGCTTGAAAGGTGAGACTCCCAATTATTTTGTTTCCATGTACAAAAACTCTCAACTTATTTAAAAGATTTCGATTCACCCTCTCCGATATGTTTGCCAGTGGGGAGTAAAAAGCTGTTCGGATATGTTGCACACCATAGTTGGCCAAAAACCTAGCAAACTCAGAAGAAATAAATTGTTTGCCGTTGTCTAAGTCGACGAATTCAGGTGTTCCAAATGCATTTAAGACATCAGCTTCCAGATATTTGATGATGTTGGCTGAGGTCGCTTTCGGAGAAATGATCAACAGCTATAAAAATGGCAACGTTTCCGCTTTTTGTACGCGGATATGGGCCAAGAAGGTCAATGTACAAACGTTGCATTTGTCGCTCAGATACAATCTGCTTTGTAATTGGAGGACGAAGAACTTTATTGGGGACCTCACACTGACTCACATAATCTTTAATTTCTGTCGCCATTTTTGCCAATAATATTTTTCCCGAATTCTTAAATAGGTTTTCATTTCAAATACTTTGTGAGGTATCCACAACCGCCACGAAGAAGCTTCGTTTTCAAGTTCCTCATTCTGAATCTAACTCTTTTGTTTATATATTAGTCGGATACAACTAGATCCGGAAGTGAGGCTTGATTTTTAACAATTTCATCTCTCCGTAACTGGTACTCAGCAGATTCGAACTCTGGCGAGTCAATGTCAATTTTTTCAGCTCCCGTGTTGATACAAATCTCTTCCATATCCCCTTTTGAAAGAGCATCTGGCAGAGCGTTAAGGGTACCCTTACGATATTCTATATTAAACCGGAAGTCTTGAAGCTCTAAACTCCATCTTGCCATCTTGCGAGCCGACCAGTCAAATCTTTCAATGACAAAAGCCATTTCAGACTAGAATGATCAATAATGACGCGAAAAAACAAGCCTTCGACATACAAACGGAATTTCCGAATGCTGAGCACTGCTGCCAGACATTCAAGCTCTGTCACCGTGTAATTTTTCTGGGCCTTGTGTAACTTTTTTGACATAAAAGCTATGAGTTTCTCATTGGCATCTGCATTAAATTGGAAGAGAACTCCTCCGACTCCTTCAGAGGAGGAGTTAACACCGGAGCGGACACTAGGGCTTCTTTCAATTTTTGGAACGCTTCCTTGGCTGCAGATGTCAATTCGAAACTCTTTTGCTTTTTAAGGCAATCGGTTAATGGAGCTGAAAGATCTAAAAAGTTCTTGATAAAACGCCTGTACCAACCCGTCATACCAATAAATCTCCTCACTTGGCTAGCCGTTTTTGGGAGAGGGAAGTTTACCATCGCGTCTATCTTTTCAGGATTAGTTTTAAGCGTGCCCTGACCGACGATGTATCCAAGAAACTTGATTTCTCGCATGCAGAACTTGGACTTATTAATGTTGATTATTAAGTTTGCGCTGCGAAGGCAGGCTGCCACATCTGTCAATATTTTTGTGTGCGTTTCAAAATACGGTGTGCATATTAAAAGATCATCTAAATAAATGAAAACATGTTGTCTAAGTCGGGCCGGAATGACTCGGTCCATTAGACGACGCATTCTCTGTGCGGCGTTACATAACCCGAACGGCATCACATTAAAATGATACAGCGACCGTCCAGGAACAGCGAATGCCGTTTTTTGTTTTGACTCTTCATCTACCGGAATCTGCCTAAATGCATCTTTGAGATCTAGACCCGTTATGAAATAAGTGTCTTCTTATCTACTGATGATACCTCAAATATGTGACAACGGATACGCATCGTTAACAGTCTTGCTGTTAAGTTTTCGACTATCCAAACACAGACGTACTTTTCCTGGCATCTTAACCATAACAATAGGAGAACACCAATGTGAATTACTTTCCTCAATAACTCCAATCTCTAACATGCGACCAAGCTCTTTGTAAACTTCCTCCTGCTTCACAGGCGAAAGAGGATAGTGCCTTGATTTAATTGGTACCTACTGCATCACAAGTATCGATGGTATGTGTTTCCACATGCGTTCTACCAAGAAGTAATTCACCGAAATGGAGAAAACTAATTTTTACCGAATCTAACTTCATTTTCTGAATTGAAGTTAATTTGATAAATTCTGACATTTCAGAATCTTCTTCTTCAAACACATCATTACTATCTATTTGGCTCACTTAAGGAGTCAGGTGAAATTCGTTCCAGAAGTTCATACCCAAATAAACCTTTTGCGTCAAGTTAGGAATTACATAGAAAGTAATGGTCTTAGTTACATCATCAAGGGATGTTGGGATATTACAATATCCGACAATATCGTGAGATTTACCGTCAGCTGTTTTGACTATATTTTTGTACGGTAACATTTGAATACCATTTCTTTCTATGAATCCGTAACTTGTAATAGTCATATTTTCGCTCGTGAAGAGATTTAAAAGAAAATACTTTTACAGGATGACTTTCCGAAATAGGAATTTCTCTTTGCAGAATTCTGAGAGGACCATCAAACAGTGAAACCTAACCGACCTCATCATCTGAACAATCTTCAGACATTACGACCAAACTCGGATTTTTACTATGACAAAATTGTTCACTCTCTATCTCAGCTCTGCCTTTTAATTCTGTTTCCTCGGGTGGGAGTAGCTGTTTTGGAATCAATTTTCTCCGACGGCTTTGTCGATCCCTTGACGGTTTCCCTGGCGTTTTTGGCATTCTGGGGTACTCACGCCTTTTTCGCCACAGAGAAAACAGAATAGCTTTTTTTCATGTGATGGACACTGAAAGAAAGAACGACCAACCCTGTCACAGTTCCAACACAAAAGGGAAGAAGATGGTTGACCACCAGACCTGCTGAATGCTGCGACTTCTTCCGTTACGTCATCTTGCTCAATCTTTTCCTCCAAATAAATTTCATGAAAGGTTCTTTGAGCAGTGCGTCTAGCTAAGAAACGTTTGGTTTCTCTTGCTTTACTGGTCATTATGGGTTGATATGATGTCTACCGAATGTTCAAATTCAGAGTCGAGAGAGTCTTCAAAACTAAGAAGATTCACAGTCTGATGGAATCTCTGAGAACTCTGCAAAAAGGTTTCTTCGCTTAAGGGCCTTGAAACAGAACGAATGATCGATGATTAGGAGGTTGATCGCTCATATGAGCTTCCAACCAAGACAAGATATGTATAGCAGATTCCACCACGCACTAGAAAAATCAGACGAGGAAATAAAACACCTATATGACGTGTCTTCACCAAAAGTTGCAAGTTAAAAATTCAAAACAAACCGAAGGAAACAATTGAAAAGTAAAAAAACAATCATTGAAGCCAAAACTAACAAACAATTTTGTGAATCAAAAATGTAATAAACAAATTTAAAAACAATATAATTGTGCTAAAAAAATTATAATCACAGTAAAAGAGTTGAAAAGAATCAATTAATGAAAACTATATTATTAAAAAAAAAACTAAAATGAATTATATAAAAAAAACTGTAGGTATCTACTAAAAATTAAAGCTAATCTATCAACTAAACAAAATTAATAAACTAACTGAACGAATAACTAAAAAATTAAAAACAGTTTAACAAAAACTAAGCTAAACAAAGCTTAAACCAAAAAAAAATTATGAAATTGATGATATAAATAAAAAAAAATTAAAATGAGACTACCGCTTACTAAACCTATTTATAATTAAACCTTAAATTAACTCACTTACCAAATACTCAAAAAAAAACAGTTTACAGAGAAAAATTAAGGAAAAATATCTTTTACAAAATAAAAAAAAAACTGTAACTATAACCCTTAATCTAACTTACTAACTAACTAAACCTTACTATTATCAAAATAGTTTACAAACAAAATTTTAAGAAAATTATCTTTTACAAATTTAAATGAAACTAAATGTAACTAAATTTACTTTTACCTAATATTAACTTTTCTATTTAAAAAAGAAAAGTTTCAAATGCTAAACTAGCAATAAAAAAATAATTTACGCTTACTAAACTAAATGAAAGAATTGGATGGCTGTTGATAATAATAAAAATTAAAATATAGTTTTTTAAAAGAAATGCCACCAAAATATTTGTTTATAGTGGAATACCACTCAACTTCACCAACTTAACACAAAGCCACAATTTAAAAGTAGACCTTATAAAAAACTCGAAAAATAACTATTAAAACAAAGTTTACAAAGAGCTTGGTTTTTTTGGTTTAAGCTTAGTTTAGCTTAAAGTTAGTTTTTGTGATAGTGTTTTTAATTTTTCAGTTATTAGTTCAGTTATTCCCAAAAAATGTTGAATGGCGTGAAGTTCTATAAATTAAGCTCTTAGATTTGAAAGGACACCTTAAAATAACTCCACTTGAGTCGGTACTTGCTCGCTTTTAATAATTTAATTAACATTAACATTTAACACGAAACGAATAAACATTAAAATCAAAAAGGAGTATTGAAACAAGGTTTAAAGAACATATCTCGTTTATTCGCCTTAATCAACCGCAAAAATCTGCAATTGCATCTCATGTGCTAAATAATGACCATGAAAATATAAATATAGACAATTTGACTCTTATTAAACAAGTTAATGATCATAGAAGATTTGATGCTTATGAATCTTTTTACATAAAAAAAGACCCAAACGCACTGAACTTAGACAACGGCAATATTGAGTGTTGCCTAATTAACATTATGTGTCGCAGCAATATATAAAACTACGAAAAGGAAAAAAATTGACCTTTGATCATAGCTGTGTTCTATGATACAAAGTCATCAACAGTACTTCAATTATATGCACTCAACGTTTAGTCGTGATTGCTGAAGATGAAGCGCAAGAGCTTCGAAATGCATTCAAGTTAGTTACGTGTTTGTTTTTATTTTTTATTTTTCATTTTTGATTTTAATGTTTATTCGTTTCGTGTTAAATGTTAATGTTAATTAAATTATGTTCGCTTTTGAACAAGTACCGACTCAAGTGGAGTTATTTTAAGGTGTCCTTTCAAATCTAAGAGCTTAGTTCAGTTAGTTTATTATTTTTTTTTAGTTGATAGATTAGCTTAAATTTTTAGTAGATACCTACAGTTTTTTTTATGTAATTAATTTAGTTTTTTTTAATAATATAGTTTTCATTAATTGATTCTTTTCAAATCTTTTACTATGATTATAATTTTTTAGCACAATCTTATTATTTTTAAATTTGTTTATTACATTTTTAGTTCACAAAATTGTTTGTTAGTTTTCGCTTCAGTGATTGTTTTTTTTCCCTTTCTATTGTTTCCTTCTGTTTGTTTTGAATTTTTAACTTGCAACTTTTGGTGAAGACACGTCATTTAGGTGTTTTATTTTTTTGTCTGATTTTTTTTAGTGAGTGGTTGAATCTGCTATATACGTCTTGTTTAAGTTGGAAACTCATATGAGCGATCAACCTCCTAATCATCGATATTTCACTCGTTCTGTTTCAAGGGTCTTAAGCGAAGGAACCTTTTTGCAGAGTTCTGAGAGATTCCATCAGACTGTAAATCTTCTTAGTTTTGAAGACTCTCTAGACTGAATCTGAATTCGGTAGACATCATATCAACCCATAATGACCAGTCCAACTCAGAGGTCAATGATGTTGAAGAAATTTTTCCAGCAGGTCCGGCTGGTGTTGCGACTGAGAGTGGAGAAGACTTGGCCACTCGAATAGATAAATTAATAATGGTAAACGTCCGTCTTTTCCAATAAATGGAACAATTCATGAGCGAGGTTAGATGTAAAATTGATAGCCTGAGTAACCCTTGCGCCGAACAGCATTTTTCTAAACTTGGGCAGCCCCTTAATCCACAATTTGTTAGAGGAGCAGTCAATTAATTGCCAACAAATATGTTTCCATCTATTCCGGACACGGCACACGCACGGTGTACCTTCTGGTTCACGAGGTTCATTGTATGCTGCTGAATCATGCCGTTTGGACAGTTGGAACATAAAGTATGACGGTAGCGACAGCAATTCCAATTTTCTCTTCAAGGTTGAAAGGTTGCAAGCTTCGTCAAACTACAGTGATGTGCAAATTTGTACCAATTTCCATTCGTTATATGGAGAAAAAGTCAACGATTGGTTTGGTCTTTTTTGCGCAAAAATCCCACTGCTAGCTCGAACCAAATTAGAATCGCCTTGAAGGAAGAATTTGGCCACAAAGAAAATGATGTCGACGTCCTTATGCGCCTGCTCACTCGTAAGCAAGGATTTAAGAAATCTTTTGATGTTTTCTTCAGCTCAGTCGTTGGTCTGAATGACCGTTTAAATGAACCTTTCGATTCATTGAAGCTGATTGAAATCATCAAAAGCAACGCTCGTGAAAAGATTGGTGAAGTGTCGTTAGCAGCGAATTTCTTAGCTAGACGCACTGCTCAAAGAACCGTTCATGAAATTTATTTGGAGGAAAAGATTGAGCAAGATGAAGTAACGGAAGAAGTCGCAGCTTTCAGCAGGTCTGGTGGTTATCGTCAACCATCTTCTTCCATTTTGTGTTGGTACTGTGACAGGGTTGGTCATTCTTTCTTTCAGTGTCCGTCAGATGAAAGAAAGCTATTCTGTTTTCTATGTGGCGAAAAAGGCGTGAGTACCCCAGAATGCCAAAAACACCAGGGAAACCGTCAGGGGATCGACAAAGCTGTCGAAGAGAATCGATTCCAAAACAGCTACTCCAGCCAGAGGAAACAGAATTAGAAGGCGGAGCTGAGATAGAGAACAGCTTCTCCAGCCAGAGGAAACAGAATTAGAAGGCGGAGCTGAGATAGAGAGTGAAGAATTTTTTCGTAGTAAAATCTTAGTTTGGTTGTAATGTCTGAAGATTGTTCAGATGATGAGGTCGGTAAGGTTTCACTGTTTGATGGTCCTCTCAGAATTCTGCAAAGAGAAATTAATATTTGGGAAGTCATCCTGTAAAAGTATTTTCTTCGAAATCTCTTCAAGAGAGAAAAAAAGACAATTGCAGGAGGTGTTCCGAAATCGTTGGCAAGCCTATTGTAAGTGATCAGGTAAAAAGTGTAGGAAAAGATATCAGAAGCGAAAGGAGTTCCAGAGGTGCATACTCGAAAAATTCTTAACTTCCAAAACAGACGATAGAATGTACGCCCAGTTGAAGCTGAAAGATGAACTAGTTTCAGGTTTGGTGGACAGCGGCGCATCTATTTCTGTTTTGGGAGCGGCAAGTTACGAATTCATAGAAACAAATGGTATTCAAATGTACAAAAATATCGTCAAAACAGCTGATGGTAAATCTCACGATATTGTCGGATATTGTAATATCCCAACATCCCTTGATGATGTAACTTAGACTATTACTTTCTATGTAATTCCTAACTTGACGCAAAAGGTTTATTTGGGTATGAACTTCTGGAATGAATTTCACCTGAATGCTCAAGTGAGCCAAGTAGATAGTAATGATGTGCTTGAAGAAGAAGATTCGGAAAAGTCAAAATTTATTAAATTAATTCAGAAAATGAAGTTAGATTTGGTGAAAATTCGTTTTCCCCATTTCGCTTGGTAGATCGCATGTGGAAACACATACCATCGATACTGGTGATGCAGTACCAATTAAATCAAGGCACTATCCTCTTTCGCCCGTGAAGCAGGAGGAAGTTTACATAGAGCTTGGTCGCATGTTAGAGATTGGAGTTATTGAGAAAAGTAATTCACCTTGGTGTTCTCCTATTGTTATGGTTAAGATGCCAGGAAAAGTACGTCTGTGTTTGGATAGTCGAAAACTTAACAGCAAGACTGTTAACGATGCGTATCCGTTGTCGCATATTCGAGGTATCATCAGTTGATTAGAAGACACTCATTTCATAACGGGTCTAGATCTCAAAGATGCATTTTGGCAGATTCCGTTAGATGAAGAGTCGAAATAAAAAACGGCACTCGCTGTTCCTGGACGGTCGCTGTATGTAACGCCGCGCAGAGAATGTGTCGTCTAATGGACCGAGTCATCCCGGCCCGGCTTAGACAACATGTTTTCATTTATTTGGATGATCTTTTAATATGCACTCCGGATTTGGAAACGCACATAAAAATGTTGACAGATGTGAAAGCTTGCCTTCGCAGCGCAAATTTCACCATCAACATCAATAAGTCCAAGTTCTGCATGCGAGAAATCAAGTTTCTTGGATACATTGTCAGTCAAGGCACGCTTAAAACTCATCCTGACGCGATGGTAAACTTCCCTCTTTCGAAAACGGCTAGGCAAGTGAGAAGATTTATTGGTATGACGGGTTGGTACAGGCGTTTTATCAAGAACTATTCAGTTCTTTTAGCTCCATTAACCGATTGCCTTAAAAAGCAAAAGAGTTTCGAATTGACATCTGCAGCCAAGGAAGCGTTCAAAAAATTGAAAGAAGCCCTAATTTCCGCTGAAAACGAAGATTCTTCGTGGCAGTTGTCGATACCTCTCACTTTGACTCACAAAGTAATTGAAATGGCATATGATTCTAAATTGTAATGTCATAGTGGTTGCTGAAAAAACTATTTAAGAATTCGGGAAAAATGTTATTGTCCAAAAATAGCGACAGAAATTAAAGATTATGTGAGTTAGTGTGAGGTATGCGAAACCGTGAAAGCCCCCAATAAAGTTCTTCGTCCTCCAATTACGAAGCAGATTGTATCTGAGTGACAAATGCAACGTTTGTACATTGACCTTTTTGGCCCATACCCACATACAAAAAGCGGAAACGTTGTCATTTTTAAAGCTGTTGATCATTTCTCCAAGTATACCTTCTTGAAAGCGCTTCCGAAAGCAACCTCAGCCAACATCATCAAATTTCTGGAAGCTGATGTCTTCCATGCATTTGGAACACCTGAATTTGTCGACTTAGACAACGGCAAAGAATTTATTTCTTCTGAGTTTGCTAGGTTTTTGGCCAACTATGGTGTGCAACGTATCCGAACAGCTTTTTACTCCCCACAGGCAAACATATCGGAGAGGGTGAATCGAAATCTTTTAAATAAGTTGAGAGTTTTTGTACAGGGCGAACAAGATAATTGGGATTCTTATCTTTCAAGCATAGCTTGTGTTTTAAGGTCAGATTCTCATGATTCAATTGGTTGTCAGCCATATTTTGCAATGTTGAGGCTAAGTATGATAAATCATGGTTCATCGTATAAAATTTTGAGAAATTTAAAAGCACTTCCTGATCCTGAGCTGACTATAGTACCACAGGAAGCAAAAATTGTATTTGCACGTTAGAAGTTGACGAGAAACTTCCCAAGTAACATTTTAAGCTCGTTGTAAGTTCTAACAGCGCTTGAAAAGCTATTTTTCGTAGCTACATGTTTCACAATTAACTCTATATACGCTTCTAGAGCCACTGTACGACTTATTTGGAGTCAATTTTATGAGTTTGAGAGCACTATTTTGCTCCTTATCAACTCTAGAAAAGCAGTTTTACTGTCTGTATGCTTTAATGTTTGCTCTAGAAGTGCTTCTGAAGCCGGTGTCTTGCTTATTTAAAGCCATATGCATATTTGACAGTTGTTTACCTACTCCTTTTCATCATTCGTGGTATGTCGCGTCGTGAATAGAAGTTTACAGTGTAATAAATATTTTGCGTTAGTATATGTATAAACAAAGATAGATAAATTATCATCGTCTGTGAAAAAAGTTATTTGTGTTTGTGATAAAATTTACCATCTATTAAATCGATTTCAAATTACGAAATTAAGTGAATTAGATATTAATAAAATGGCAATACAGATTTTTTCAAAGTGATTTCTCAGTGCGGTTTTGATTTTTCCACAAATGTTTGTAAAGTACTAAGCAAAAGTACAACGCGCCTTCGAAATGTTTACTTTTTGGAAATAAAATAATATAAAAATAATTACAAATTACGAAAAATAAACGAGAAATCATTTGGAAAAAAATTCATAAATTCTAAATAAAAAAGTGACAATGAAAACATCTTTTTATTGTTTTGAATAAATAAAATAAAAGTAAAAAGAAGAAAAAAAAATGTTGTTTTTATTGTTTCATTCAGTTTTGTCGCCATTTTTTGTTGAAAAAAATTAATACTTTTTGGAGCTCTTTTATCGCCAAAAGACTTGTCTTTTGTTGCACTAGAGCTGTTTGATGACATCAATGACAGCTCAATAACAAAGCACAGGGTGTCACTAGTAGAAACACGGTATAAAAAATTAGAGCGTTTCCTTTTTTTTTGCAAGTTGAAGTATTCATATTCGTGAATACTTGTGAAGAATATTAACGCCCGATTTGTAACAAACGGACATGAACATAATATAAAACACATGTATAAAAGACTTGATTCGCTTAGCGTGGCAAAGCTCTTTTCTACGCTATGAACAACAAAAAACGACATGTACCGCTCTTGTCTGAAGAACCCCAAATGTAGTTTAACTTGTATAGAAAGCAGCTGAATAACACGAAACTGGTTATAATGTGTTAGAAAAAAGAACAAAAACTACATACGGTAAAACAAATGGCAAGGGACGTCCTAAGGGCAAGCATAAGTTTTGCGTAAACACAGATTTCCATGTTTTAATCAAACCATGACATTACGATGACAGAAAAGCCTAAAAAAGAAGGTGTCGTTATGCCGTCTGTCGTTGTGCCTGTGCGGATGTGGGTATGTGCGTATTTGCGTATGCGTATGTGCGTATTTGCGTATGTGCACTGAACTGCACATCCTATATAAGGGTATACGTCTTTCCTTAAGTTTATTGTTTAACACAAAATAGCATTTAAAGTTTCTGGGTAACCAAACTTTCCCACGTTTAGGACATTTTCTGATGTTTTTCCATTTGAACCAAGTTTATTTACCTATTCGAATTCTTCGCAATCCTTTGTTTGTATATTTGGCTCGCATGCAACCTATTAGTTCTCAGTTTTACTTATCCAGCATTTAATATTTAAGAAAGTAGTAATTTAAATAATATGCTGTTATTGATCAAATGTGTAAGAAACTTTAATTAAACTTTTTTATTAAAAAAAAAAAAAACAAATATTCGTTTCTTTCAAATGTAGGTACCTACACCCTGTAAAAATGTACCCACACTTTCAATTCTTATGAGAAAAAATTTATTTAAAACCAAAAACATACAACATGCTTTGTAGAACTCTTAAACATCTTAATAAGAGCAAATAGACCTTAAGTAGAGGTGGATTGTGTTATTATAAAACTAGAAACTCGATTAAGAACTATAATTACATCACTGTAGAGCTGTTGTGTTTTAAACCAACTCTATAAAAGTACCTACATAGAAAAGGCACATACAATACATAGACAAAGCAGGCATTCAGCTGTCAGTTAACAGATTTATTAGAGCTGTAAAAGAACTTTTTAGAAGCAAAACCGCCAAGAAAACATAAACAATGCAAATTTTATTGAAATTTCAACCAAAAACTATTTAATTTCTTATGAACCAATAAGCGCTTAAACTAATATCGCCAGAAGAACTCTATGTACATAAAACACAAACAATATTAATATTAATTTAATTATTCAAAAGTTGAATTTTCAAACATTGGTTTCAAACAATACGAGAGTGTGTTAAACAGCTGACGGTTTTTCAAAAACAAACAGTTCCATTGAGCCTCTATAAGAACTCTATTTGCTATTTAGAAGCTTCTCTACAGCACAACGACGTTGAGTGCGTAAATGCTTTTATAGTGTCATTTTAAACGTAGTTAAGGAGCATATTTTTAGAGCCAAATGCTTTATAAGATAATAGAGCTGCAAGTTGTTGTCGAACTTCAATATAGAGACGGTCTTTTAGAAAAAAACTCCAACAGCTGCAAAGGTTTTCGAAATAGAACAGAAGCCTTGAGATTAACTTTTTTAGAGCTGTTTAAAAACTTTTTAAGTACTTGCAGCTCCAACGATGTTACTTGGGTTATAAAAGGCACACGCAAAATCAAAAGCTATTTACAATATGCGCTCAAGGCCAACGTCGTTTGGGGTAGGGCAAGAAGTTTTCTACAGGAATTTTCCCCAAAGTAATTTTTCCCAAGGCGAAAATGCGAAATTACTTTCAAAGTTTCTGAAAGCTCGTGTCCTTCGTGTTTAAAGAAACTGCATGTACGATCTTGAAACAGTAGCTGGTAAAAATATCGATATCTTCCCCGCTAAAGATATCAGGCAAGAGTGCAGGTGAATCATTGTATGACATTACAAAATTTATCTGATAGGGTATTTTCTTTCTGTTCTTTCGCCCGGCTAAATTAGTAAGTTCGGCTCCGTTTTGTTTTAAAGGGTCACTAGAAACAGAGATTGCGTGGGTTACTTTTGAAAGTTTGATGACTTTACAAAGATCCTCAAAACGCAAAGCCCCCTGTTACAAACAGCATGTTTAAGAAACATCCCAACCCACCCTATTCTTCCTTACAGTTCTTTACGAGTAAGAAAGGTTCATCCAAAACACATACAAATTCAAACCGTTGGTAGTTGGAAGTACTTTTCCATATTTTAGAGGAAACTCCGAAAAACCATTTGGAGAAGTTTCCCTCTATCGGTAAGTGATTCTCAGTATTAGAGAATCACTAACCGACACCATATTTAGTACCTAGAAGCTGTGAAAATATAAAATAAAGGGAAGGATTTAAAATAAATAAAAAGCCTGTATTTGAAAATTCCTTTTAAAGTAAATTCAGCAAGCGGAAAAGTTTAAAAAAATATTTAAAAAGTGAAAATTAACCCCAAGGGAAATGAGTGTAAAAGGCAGGAATTAAAAAAACAAGAATTGTGAAAGATAAACCAACATGGTGACATTTTTGCTAAAAAAAAAAAAAAAGTTAAATGGTAGTTGAACCTAAATATATATTAAAAATGGTTTAATTTAAAGTTTAGGATTTGGATGAGGATCGTTGATATGGAAAGGTTAAAGACGAGATAGAGAAGGTGGAAGATGGCAAGGTAAGGGCTTGTCAAGGTGAGTACGGCAACCATGGTTGGGTGGGTAGAGTCGAATTTCTCGCGCGTCCTTAACATCCTGATGCAAAGACTGGCATCGTCAAGCATGCCAGCACTGACCCCGACGGCAAAAAAGGAATCCGCAACATAGTGATGATCAGCTTGAACTTGTCGTACGGTATGTCCTTGAACTTAAAACTCACCAGCAACAAAACACAGACCAGACCTAGTGAATATTTAATTTCCAAAACAAACAACGGACAGACTTCGACACACCTTAAGGGGCTGCTGATGGAACGCATCTGGCCATTACCCACCATTCCTGGAAATGCTTGGCCCAGTTTGGAATTTCCCCTATTTTAAAAGAAAAGTTTAGAAATGCTTAGGTCACATCATCTTCATTACCGTAGTAAACTCACTTTCACACCCCTGAAATTTCACTTAAAAATTCATTACAGGTTTAGAGAAACCCAAAAAACACCAATTATTTTCCAAAATTTCACGGCGTATGCGGAAGATTTATTGAAGAGTATAATCCTTATTTAATATTCAATTATTTTCTGAAATCTTAATCTTTGAAACGCTACATATAATTAAACATTAGCAACAACTACCTAAGCTGTTGATCATTTCTCCAAGTATACCTTCTTAAAGGCGCTTCCGAAAGAGACCTCAGCCAACATCATCAAATTTCTGGAAGCTGATGTCTTCCATGCATTAGGAACACCTGAATTCGTCGACTTAGACAACGGCTAACAATTTATTTCTTCTGAGTTTGCTAGATTTTTGGCCAACTATGGCGTGCAACATATTCGAACAGCTTTTTACTCCCCACAGGCAAACATATCGGAGAGGGTGAATCGAAATCTTTTAAATAAGTTGAGAGTTTTTGTACAGGGCGAACAAGATAATTGGGATAGTCACCTTTCAAGCATAGCTTGTGCTTTAAGGTCAGATTCTCATGATTCAAGTGGTTGTCAGCCATATTTTGCAATTTTGGGGCAAAGTATGATAAATCATGGTTCGTCGTATAAAATGTTGAGAAATTTAAAAGAACTTCCTGATCCTGAACTGACTATAGTACCACAGGAAGCAAAAATTGTATTTGCACGTTAGAAGTTGACCAGAAACTTACAAAAGGCACATCAAAAATCTAAAGCTACTTTCAATATGCGTTCAAGGCCAACGTAGTTTGGGGTAGGGCAGGAAGTTTTCTACAGGAAATTCACCCAAATTAATATTGCCCAAGGCAAAAATGCGAAATTACTTCCAAAGTTTCTGAAAGCTCGTGTCCTTCGTGTTGTAGGAAACTGCATGTAGGACCTTGAAATAGTAGCTGGTAAAAATATCAGTATCTCCCATGCTAAAGATATCAGGCAGTTGTGCAGGTGAATCATGTATGACGTTACAACATTTATCTGATAGGGTTGTGAAGTACTTGCTATCGGGTTGATGGATAGCAAGGCCCTACCTCGCCTACTCAATCTATGAGGGATAAAGGCTTCCCCAAGCCGAAAATGAAGGATGGCTAGAGAGCCGATCTTAAACTGGAACAAGAGAAGACAGATCAAAGTCTGGATTTATAGACCTTTTTGTTAAGAAAAACGTAGGCTATTTATACAAAATCCATTTCTTATACACTTAGAACTTAAACATATATGTACGCATAAACTAAAATTAATTCTACTGGTCAATATTCGATCATGCAAGCATTCTTGCCATGTCATCAAAATATGGATCAATGCACATGCCTCTTTATGAGCGTGCATAAACAATACTTTGAACTTGGGCAAATGTATCTCAAACTGTATGTATCTCAAATGTATGTATGTATCTCAAATGTATCTTGACCATGAGTCGAAGCGTCAAGAAGGCAATGACCGAAAATGTGAATGGATTGCATAATGCGGTATAAATGCATTTGTTGGATATCAAGGCAGAAGGCAATGACCGAAATATAATATAATGAAGTGATCGCTAGTGTGATCCCTTCACACCACCCTTCCTGGGGAAAAAGGAGAAATCATGACATGTCTTGATTTCTTCTTTTACGCGTCACTTGTATAATAAAGATTTTGAGTTCAAAGATTAAATGTCCATTTTTTTTTTGTGAATACTGATAGTACATGCATGGTATTAGTTTGTATCATTACTTAAGTATAAATATAACAAAAAAAATTAATGATTTATTCCTCTATACAATTACACATTTTTGTTATTGTTGTTTAATACATTTGAATTCTTCTGTTTTATTCTATCTTTCGTTTTGTTAGCTTATTATATATTCGTTTAGCAAAATAATTAACTTTAATTCTATGCGCGCAATTAAAAATTATAGAAATGAAGTATATTATTATTTCATCATCATAATCGGCTCGACAACTGGGGTCCTGTCCTGGCCTCCTTCAACAAGTCTCTCCACCTATCCCGGTCTCGAGCCGACGCCATCCAGTTGCGCACCCCAAGGCTCCGGGCGTCCTGGTCTACGCCATCTCTCCAGCGCAAGCATGGTCTACCACGCTGTCGTCTGCCATAGAATGTACCACAAAGAACTTTCCAAGCAGGTCCCTCTTCGCTCATGCGAGCTAGGTGCCCTGCCCACCGAAGTCTACCGAGCCTAATTTTTGTCACGATATCTGCTTCAAGGTAGATTGCGTACAATTCATGATTGTACCGTCTCCGGAATCGTCCTTCCTCACATATGGGGCCAACAATTCTCCTTAAGACTTTTCTCTCGAACGCGGCTAAGAGGTCAGAGTGCCTTTTGCTAAGCACCCAAGTCTCGGATCCATATGTGAGTACTGGCAGGACCATGGTCCTGTACAGCAGTAGTTTTGAAGTTATGGTGAGATTTCTGGATTTGAAGAGCTTTGACAGACTGTAGTAGGCTCTGTTGGATTTGAGAAGCCGCCCGCGTATTTCTTCTTCTATATTGTTATCGGCTGCTACTATTGACCCAAGGTATTTAAAGGATTGCACCACTTCAAATTCGTGCTCCGCTACCTTGATTGTTTGGCCAACTGTTCCTCTCGCATTCGACTCCACCATGTACTTTGTTTTACCTTCACTAATGTGCAGCCCGAGATTTTGTGCCGCCTGCTCGATCTGGATGAAGGAATCGTGTACAGCTTGCTCGGTTCTTCCGATGATGTCGATGTCGTCTGCGTAAGCCAGTATCTGGCTGGACCTGTTAACGATGGTCCCTCTTGTTGCCATGCCAGAGTCACGGATTGCTTTCTCCAACGCCAGGTTGAAGAGGAGGCAGGCCAAACCATCCCCTTGTCGGAATCCATTAAAGATGTTGATTGGTCTGGATAGCAATCCGGCTTGTTACGTTGGTCATGGTCAACCTACATAGTCGTGTCAATTTATTTGGGATGCCGAATTCTCTCATGGCTTTGTAAAGTTCTACCCTGGCTATGCTATCATAGGCGGCCTTAAAGTCTATAAACAGGTGGTATGTTGGGATGTTGAATTCTAGACATTTTTCCATCGCCTGCCTAAGGGTAAAGATCTGATCAGTTGATTTGCCTGGAATGAAACCACACTGATATTGTCCGATGATGGTTTTAGCATATGGGGTTATCCGGTCTTGCAGGATAGAGGAGAGTATCTTATAGGCGGTACTCAACAACGTGATACCTCTATAGTTGCTGCACGTTGTGACATCTCCTTTCTTATGTATGGGGCATATTATACCTTTTCGCCAGTCTTCTGGCATTTCTTTATGCTCCCACACGTGCACTATAATATCATGAATTGCCTGACGTAGAGCTGGCCCACCGTGTTGAAATAATTCGGCTGGTATACCATCAGCTTCCGGGGCTTTGTTTTTCTTTAGCCGGTCTATAGCCTTCTCAACCTCTTCTATGCTTGGTGACGGCAACGTAAGGTATTCGTCTTGAAGCAGTGGAGCCTCCACTTCTGCAGTGAGTTGACCATTTAGCAATTCATTAAAGTACACTTCCCATCGCTCCAGTATGCTTTGTGGATCGGTGATCAGATTTCCCTCTCCGTCCTTGCAGTATGTGCAGCGTGGTGTGTACTGCGTCATGTTTCGGACGGATTGGTAGAACTTCCGCGCCTGGTGCGGACCTCGCTCTCGGCTTTTTTCTATTTCACAGATTAAGTTCTTCTCCCAGGCTGATTTTTTCTGTCTGTGAAGCCGTTTTTCTATTCTTCTGAGCTCTTTATATTCTTCTTCGCGTGCCCGCGTTCTATGAGATTGTTGCATTGCTCGGTACGCAACATTCTTACGTTCAGTCGCTAGCTTGCATTCATCATCAAACCAGTCGTTCCGATTTCTCCGACTGCTGCCTAAGATGGAGTTGGCAGTACTAATGACAGTATTCTTAAGGCGTATCCACTTCTCATCTACGCCCAGCATACTGGCTCCAGGACTTACACTCCCTAAATCAAGCGATTCTAGGGCGAGTCCTAACGCATTACCAAAGGTGTTACTGGCATTTTCATTGCGCAGGGCAGCCGTGTTGATTCGAACTTGATTCGGCGGATGCAATACGTCTTCGCAAGGCAATCCGCCCTCGGAAGACCATACCAACAAGATAGTGATCCGAGTCGATATTGGCGCCTCGGTACGTTCGTACCGTCATCAAGTTCGAGTAGTGGCGACGGTCTATCAACACGTGGTCTATTTGGTTACGAGTGACTCCATCAGGTGATACCCAGGTGGCTTTGTAGATATCTTTTCGCGGGAACCTGGTACTCGCAACGACCATGTTTTTCGATGCTGCCAATTCTAAGACTCGAAGTATTATTTACATGTTTCTTTTTGTTTATCTTTTAATCATTATATAAATAAGTATGTTTGACATAAATCTTGAAACAATGCTACAAGAACATGTATACATAAAAAGGTTTAAGTCTATTTTTGTGTACTGTCATTCTTTTATTTTCGTATTGGATATCACAATGTACCCCGTTTTGAGATAAAACTTCATATGGTCCTATAAATATTGGATCTAATTTTCTTTCTAGCCTCGTTTCTTAGTAAAACCAAACTTCCTTTTTCAAAACTACTTCTCTTTGTTTGTCCCTCTTTATCATACCTATATTTCCTAACATTTTTCTTTTTTGTTAGCGTTTCTCGAGCGTCTCTATGGGCAACTTGTAATTTATATTTGAGGACAATTACGTAATCGTCATAGTTGTACACGGGTTCCATTTGTTTTGTCAGATTTTTCGGTAAACTACACTGCTTTCCGAATATTAATTCGAATGGTGTTTATCCAGTTTCTGAGTGTACGGATGTGTTATAACAGAAAACCTAATTTAATTTCAATTTAAACATTTTCTGTTATAATATTACAGGTCTAAAAAATAAGTTGCTTATGCCAGAATTTTTTAAATTAGTTTTAAGTTATGATGTTTTTATATTATTAGAGACGTTTGTGGAAGAAGGTAAAGAGTTACAATATTTAAAATATTTTGAAGGTTTTAATTTGAAATGGATACCGGCTATTAGAAATAGTAGACTTGGTCGGGCCAGCGGTGGCATCCTGTGTGGGATAAAAAACAACATTTCCAAAAATCTATCTTTTAAAACTAATGAAAGCAAAATTGTATTAGATTTTATCATAAACGCGAAACACTTTATTATAGTACCTATTTATCTTAATTTTAGTGGATGGAGTTCTGATTTTGAGGAACTTCAAAATTTTCTCTTAAGTCAAAATAATGAAAATATTTTAATAATTGGGGACTTAAACAGTTGAATAGGTGACTTCCAGAACTCTCCTTTTATAAGTTGTGAACATTTTCTAGCCAAGAGAAGCTCTTTAGATGAGTGCATTAATGAAAACGGAAAAGGTTTGATGGATTTGATAGTGGACTTTGGGTTTTTCGTTTTAAATGGTTGTTCAAGGAGTGATAGTATCGGTAATTTTACATTTATATCGGCTCAGGGATGTTCTGTTATTGACTTTTGTCTTGCAAAGGGGGAGTGGCTTCAAGTTGTCAATAATTTTGAAGTACTTCCGGCTAATTATTCAACGCACCTACCTATCTTTTTGTCGTGTGTTTTTAAAACTCATGAAAGTAATATCCGACCTCAAACTGAAAATGTCAACAACAGGATTCGATGGATTGAACAAAAATCAGATATTTATAGAAGAAATCTAAATGAGCATGTAGTGAACTTCTCAAATCAAGCTATAAGTACAGTAAACGAAACAACAAATTTAGTTCTACAAACTATAAGACAATCTGCAGTCACCCGCTCAAACAATGATCGCTATACTTTTAAATGTAGTTGGTATGATGAGCAATGTAGAAAAAGTAGAGAAAGATCTTTTCGGTTGCTCAAACTTTTCAGAAATACAAATAATGAAGCCTTTAAATCACTGTATCTGCAAGCAAATAATGCTTTCAAAGAATTATGCAAGCAAAAAAAGGAACTTTTTCTAAGAAAATCTGCATTGAATCTTCTTGAATGCAGAGATTCAAAAGTTTTTTGGAATAATGTTCGAATCTTAGGAGACCGTAATAAGTCGACAGTAACATATATAAGTGTTGATATCCTAGCATCGCACTTTGAAAAACTTTTGTTACAAGATCCTTTCCAAACCTCTATAAGCTTTGCTCTTCCATTAATATATATTGAGGAATTGGATGCTCCTTTCTCAATGTTAGAACTTCTTGCTGCGCTCAAAAAATTGAAAAACAATAAAGCTTCCGGGACAGATGGCATTCCATCTGAGTTCTATAAGAATGCGACTTCCCAGTTTTTGGAACACATTTTGATTCTGTTCAATAAAATGTTCGATGAGGAAAGTTACCCAGATATTTTTAGGTCTTCAATGATATCTGCGATTCTTAAAAAGGGTGACCCTAATCTTCCCGAAAATTATAGAGGAATTTCTGTTCTCAGTTCTTTTCGAAAACTATTTACCCAAATTCTTTTCTTCAGGCTTGTTAACTGGGTGGAACGAAATAACAAAATAAACTGCTTTCAGGCTGGATTCCGAGCTAATCTCTCGACAATCGACCAGATCTTTACTCTAACTAGTGTAGCTAGACGTTTTATAGAAAAAAAATCGAATCTGTATGCATTTTTTGTAGATTTTAAGGCAGCTTTTGATACCGTGAATAGGAGATCGTTATTATTTAAGCTCACAGCTATAGGGGTATCGACTAAATTTATAAGAACTTATGACCAGCTTCTTACAAATATGACTGCATGTGTATCTAACGGTAGTAACCAGTCGAAACAGTTTAGATCTGATGCCGGTGTCCCACAGGGCTGCATTTTAAGCCCTCTTATATTTTCGCTTTTTATAAATGATATTGAAGATCATATCCCTGGCGGTGTTACTTATGGTGATCTACAAATCAAAGTTTTGCTTTATGCGGATGACCTTGTTGTTTTAACTGATAACGCGGTAACACTGCAACTCCAAATAAACAAGCTAAAACAGTACTGTGATATCTGGGACCTCAAAATAAATACATCTAAGTCTAAAATAATGGTTTTTAGATCTCAGAACCGTAGTGCTCGAAATGACCGTACGTGGACCCTCAGTGGCTCCAATTTAGAAGTTGTGACTGAGTACAAATACTTAGGATATCTAATAACACACAATTTGAATCTGAGAGCGCACATAAAAGATAAACTAGCTGTAGCAAAGGCAGCAATTAATTGTATGTGGTCAAATTTCTTCAACAACAAAAGTATAGACCCGGCTTCAAAATTCAGGGTGTTTGATGCAACCGTTAAAAGCTGCTTTTGCTATGGTAATGAAGTTTATGGGTACAAGCAAATGGAAGAAATTGAATCTATCCAAAGATTTTTTTTCAAACGGATCTTTAGGCTCCCATATAACACACCAAATTATGCGATACACGTCGAATCGGGATTGCCTCCAATGTATATTAGGAACCTTAAAGCTAATGCAGACTATATCATCAAAGTCATGCAAAGGCCGAACACCAATCTGCAGAAAAGAATTCTTTTAGTGTCATTAAGATGTCGATATACTCCTTTTAAAGATTGGTATGAATTGTCCTCGACACAAAACTATCCTCTGACTTTCTGTGTGGAAGATCTAGATTCGTGGAGAACTGCATTCTATGATTGCATTTCTACTCTCGATGAGCAAATATATCTGGCTTTTAACGATAGGGCGAGGGAGTCTGTGTCGAGAACAATGTATAGCAAACTTAATCTCTGTTTGGGGGAAGCCAATTACTTTAGAGATGAATTTACTGTTTGGGAGATGAGTTTGATTTTTAAGGCTCGCACAGAATTGCTAGAGCTCAACTATAGGCCTCACAGAAATGATATTAGTCCCCACTGTACATTGTGTAATCTGAATCAAATTGAAAACATCTTCCACTTTTTGGCAATTTGTCCCATCTTACAAGAAATTCGGCGACTATACTTCAACAAGAGTTATCTATCGCTAGAGGAATGTTTAAGTGTTCTGAACGGAGAGAGTGGTTGGAAGCTGCTTATTCGGTTTATCTCACATTCGGTTGAGTATAGAAATACATATGTGAATCTATTTTAGGTACATACCTATGGAGATAGAATCTGATTTAATTTTGTTTTAGCTAAACTAAAAGCCTGATTTTTGAGGATAAAACTTAATCTAATTTTGTTTTAGCTAAACTAAAAGCCTGTTTCAATTTAATTTCGTTTTAGCTAAACTAAAAGCCCGCGATACCAGTTGATATTCTAAGTCTTTAACTGCTTCCATATTCTGTTTTGTTTTAGGTAAACCTAATTTATTAAATGTAAAATAAAGCCAAACTTTTGTCTTAAAAATATGAATCAATATTGTTACTTACTTTATTAATTTCGTTTTCGCTAAACTAAAAGCATATAAATTTAAATCCTTTTTTGTTCTAGATTATGTTTAATTCATTTTTTTTTCTGCTTCTTAATTTCTATTTTTTTGTCATAAATCTTTTTGTATACATTTTCTCTCAGATTACATAGATATATATTTAATTAACCGGCAGACGGCTTAGGGCCATGCTTGTATATCTTTTTAACTTTAAGTTTGTATTCTTCTGGAAAAAAAAACAATAAAGATAATAATAATAATAATAATAATAATAAAACCTAATATGGCAACCAAGTGCTCCAATCCGTGTGTTTTTCTGAGACGTAACTTTTTAAATACGCTCCTAAAACCTTATGTGAATTTTCTAAAGCTCCTATGCTTTCATGATGATAGGCAGTAGATTGTAGTTGTTCTATTCTCAAAAGCTTACAGATACCCTTGAAAACCTGATTTATAAATTCGGTTCCCTGATCAGATGCTATTGTGTGTGGTACTCCATATCTTAGAATAAAACCTTCTACTACAGATTTAGCTACTGTGCTTGACTCTTTATTTAGGAGTGGTATAGCTTCAATAAACTTTGTCAGCTCGTCTTGAATGGTGAGTATGTATTTAGATCCGTCTTCAGATTCTTCTAAAGGTCCTACTAGGTCTATGAAAATTTTGTCAAAACCTGATTCGGCTGTTGATGTGATAGTCATTGGTTGTTTTTTTGGTTGTATATGTTTGTTACGTTGACATATAGGGCAGTGCTTAACGTATGTCGTCACATCGTTTTGCATTCCTGTCCAAAAGTATTTTTTCTTGATATTATTTATCATGCGGTTTATACCTGCATGTCCACTCATGGGAAGTATGTGAAAGTCATTTAATATTAATTTCTTCTTACAAGGATCGGTAATTTCAATAACATTATCTATGAGGTATACCTTTATATTACTTTCTTTAAATATTTCTCCTAATATATTTTTTAATTCATTAATTTTATATTCTCGACGGCCGTCTGAGAGTTTATTTATTTCATGTTTAATAATATATATTTTTTTAATCGATTTGGGTCCGCAGAGTTTTTGCACATCCCTCGACCATATTTTGCCAAATAATGCCGATTGGGTTGTAGAACCGTCCTTGGACTTCTTTAGGAGTAAACAATTCCCTTTAGGAATATACGCCAAAACTTTGTTTGGTCCTATAATTATGTCGTCCTTGAAATTAACTAAATCTTCCGTAAAATTGTCAACGATTTTTAACTCAGTTACTTTAAGTCCACTTTCGGGTGGTTTTAAAAGTTCTGTAATAATTTGCTCATCAGTTTGTATATTAGTATTTTTAAATGTATCTTCATCTTTATCATCTACTTCCGACTGGGCTCTTGTAACTACACATACATATAATTGTTTTAATTCCTCAGACTCTACTTTTATTCGACTAATCGCGTCAGCAGTACAGTTATCTTTACCTGGTGAATATTCTACGTAGAAATTGTATTCTTCTAGTAATAGCCTGAATTTAGTTAGTCTACTACTAGGTTCTTTTAGTGAGAACCGGTACACTAGAGGTCTGTGGTCTGTTAAAATTTTGCACTTTCTTCCGTACAAGTACGGCCGATAGTGTTTTACTGACCAGACTATTGCAAGTAATTCTTTCTCAATAGTACTATAGTTTTTCTCTGACTTATTAAGAATTTTGCTTGCGTAAGCAATTGGCCTGTCATCGGAATTAGACAAAACAGCTCCTAAAGCGAAACCTTAGGCGTCTGGGCGTAGAATGAATTCTTCGTTAAAATTTGGAAATTGTAGAATTGTAGGACTTATCAGAATTTCTTTTAGCACATTGAATGATTCTTCGCAATCTTTATTAAAATTGAATCCAACACCCTTTTTTAATAATCGATTTAACGGGATGCAAATGGTGGCAAAATTTTTAATAAATTTTCGATAATAATTTGCGAAGGCTACGAATCTTCTTACTTCATCGGAGTTAGTAGGAGTTGGATAATTTTTCATTGCAGATGATTTGGTGGGATCAGGTAAAATTCCCTTTGTCCAATATAAGCTGTCCAAGGTATAATACTTCTTTTCGCAGAAAAGAGCATTTTCCTGGGTGTATTTTAAGATTTACTTCTCTGAGACGTTCAAAGACTTGGATCAAGTTTTTGTTGTGGTCCTTTGAATTTTTACCAAAAATTATTAGATCATCAAGATAGACAAAACATCTTGAATATGTTAGGCCTGACATAGCTATGGACATCATTCTTGAGAATTTACTGGGTGAGATCTTTAAACCCATTGGTAGACGTTTTAATATATAGTGAACATCTTCTGTTGACAATGCCGTTATTGGTCTACTATTTGCATCTAACTCCATTTGGTAGTATCCTTGACTCAAATCTATACATGACAATTTAGTTGCTCCTCCTACCATATCATAGATGTCCGTTATGTTTGGCAGTGGAAATTTATCATCTTCGATACGATCGTTAACACGACGATAGTCGATCACCATTCGGAATTTTTGTTGACCGGTAGTTGGGTCTTTCTTTTTCGGTACTATAAGTATTGGAGAATTCCAAGGTGAAATGGACGGTTCTATTATGTTATCTGACAAAATTTTTCTTATCTCCTCCTTTATATCTTCTTTTTGAGTATGTGGTAATCGATAGGGCTTGGTATATTTCGGTGAAGATTCATTTTTAAGTTTAATGTCCGCCTTTCCAATATGAGTATATGTAAGTATGTCACCATCTACGTGAAAAATGTCTTGGAATTTTGTACATATGGCTTCAAACTCGGTTTTTTCTTCGCTATTTAACGTTTCGAAATTTAATTCATTTAAAATTTTCTGAACTCGCATGTTTATTGATTTATCTGTCTGGACATAATGTAAAATAAAATATTCTGAAGCGGAGAATGATATTGGTTCAAACCATTTCAGAGTTACAACAGAGTCACGTGTATTCATAATTTTACAGGTATTTTTCCATTTTTAATAGTTGACAATGAACCTGCCACGAAAACATTTTCGCTTAGTTCTTGTGGATAAAATATTCGAGAATCTGAATGTGTTGTAGTCATCCAATAAGTTGCTTCACACCGTGCAGGTAAGGTAACGATATTTATGTTTTCTTGAGTATATAGAGGTAAAATGACTAGTTGTTCGTCTACTTTGAATTTGAATGAAAATTTCTCTAGATCTATAATGGCACTGAATTCTGTAAAGAAGTTTGCTCCGATTATACCATCAACTGGAATGGGAAAAGAATCACTCACTATATGAAATTCATAAGGAATAGAAAATTCTTCTAATTGTATCACATAGATAGACATCCCTAAGGTTTGTAAATTTCCTGATAACCCTAATACTTTTGTACTTTTACTTTCGTCAATAGCAATGTTTTTAGTAAGTGAACCCTTTTTTATAACGCATATTGAGGCTCCTGTATCGAGTAAGAATTGTTTGTTTATATTGTTTTCTAATGGTGTTTGTATGTATATGCCGTTTGACATTCCAACAGTACAAATGGCATCTGTTATCTGCGGATTTAGTGAATCCCCTCCGATGGGTCGGTTTCCCCTTCGGTGGGTTGCTTGTTTCCTATTGCTAATACCCGATTGTTATTTCTGTTATTACTAGGTTGCCTTGCATTGTTGGACCTATTAATAATATTATTGTTGATACTGTTACTGTTACTGTTACTGTTATTACTATTGTATCTTTGTCTATCATTTTTTTCATATCTTGACCTGTTGTCGGGGTTATAATAATTACTATTACTATTTCTATAGTTATAACGACTCCTAAAGTTTTGTTGGTTCTGATAGGAAGGCCTAGTTGAGTTGTTATTTTGGGGGTATGAATTTCTAGCTTGGTTAGTATTGAAATTAGTCTGAGAGAATCTAGCTTGAGGGTTGTGGAAATTATTATTTTGTCTATGATAGTTTCCACCTCTATTGTTTCTGAACCTTACAGTGTTGGAAGTGGATGCAGAACTTTGATCTAATTCTACTACATGTTGGATAGCGTCTTGAAGTTGGGTTTGTATCGTTTCTATTGATTCTTTTGGCCCACATTTTTCTATTAAAATTTTTTTTAATGAGGCAAAATTTTCTGGTTTTTGATTACCCAGTTCAGTAAGAGCTTTACCTTGAATTTTGCATTTTAATAGAAATTTAATTAGTGTGGGTTTTGAAGTCTCGTTGAGAGTGTCGTGGTAAAATTCGACGCTATTTATAAAATCCCTAATGTGTTCACTTCTTTTGCCATCCTCATCAAAGTTGAGGGTAGGCAATTTCTGTGCTATGCTGAAATTAAACGCTTCTGCCATGTTTTCAACGTATGCTATATTAAATAATTCTTCGTCAGCTTTAATGTCTTGTGTTTCTATGTTATCTTCCCCTAACAATTTAGTTTTATCGTCTAATATTTGCTTTAATCTGACTAATAAATTATCGATAATTGTTTTCAACGCTTGCTGGTTCGTCTCTTTAGGCGATTTTTTATATTTTTCATTAAATTCTTCTTCTAAGTTAAGTATTTCATCTCGTTTTTCCTCAATGTATTTTTCTGTATATTTTCTTTTTGGACTTTTGTTAAAGTTTTCAAGTAAATCTTTTAATTTTTTTATTGTGTTTAACATAGTTTTTTATTGTTGCTTTTGTTTTTAAGCATGTTATGAATATATATCTATATTTTTTTTTTACATAGGTTTACATAGGACTGTTTTTTTTTTAAGAAAATTATTTTAAGCTGCTTAATTTTTCATTTCATTACTCCCTATTCTTTGGACATTACGTCTAAAATAAAATTTAAGAAGTTTTTTAAACAAGAAAATTATTAGGATAATCAATATTATGATTATAATGTCTATCATTAACAAATTTGAATTTAAGTTTATTGGTGTTGTTATTAGAGGCATTAACAATGACCTCTTCCTTTGAGGTTTTTCCTCCCATTATATAATAATTTTTTTTTTCAATTAAAAAAAAAATTCTTTTAATATAACAAATTTTTTTTTTTTTTTTTTTTTACTTTAAAATTTTTATTTTAATGAATCATTTTTCTTTTCAAAAAGTATTATATAAATATACTAGCTGACCCGGTGAACTTCGTATCACCTAGTTCGTTACTTACAACTTTTAATTTGTGATTACTGGTTGCACTATGTACGTTTAAGATGTTTCGTTATTTACTCAAATTTATTCATAACTAAAAAAAAATTGGTAAACAGTCGACTTGACGGGCCATCCCTGCAACTTCCCACTATTTTTGGACATTAAACCTTAAGTGTATACAATTTTGTGAATTTTAGTGCTTCTGACTTCGCAGCTTTTAATTAAAAAAAAAACATTTTTTTAAATTTTAAATTAAAATAAGCTGACTCGGCAAACATTGTTTCGTCATTTATATTATTCCTAGGAAACATTTTTTTAGTTCAATAAAAATAACTATCTACTATAAGTGTATGACGATGTACTTATAATCGAAAGCGTTATAAGAAATAAAAGTATGCTTTATTTAGGTTAATGAATTAATATTTATTAAAATAACGACTAAATTTTGAATTATAATTTCTGATAGCTATCTAAACATCAAAAATAATTATTTACATTGTTACTATCAATTATGGCAGTTGAAAAAAAAATAATCTCTCAGTGCAATAGAGTGTACAATATTCTTGGTAAGTCCGTCTTTAGCCAACACAAACAAACTGGATGGTTTCCCCACGCGAGAACATGCCACATATAGTTGTCCATGGGAAAAGCATGGTGTTCCCAAATCTAAGTCACATACAGAGGACAAACTTTTTTCATAAACGCATAAAAAAATTAAGAGCGAATACCTAATTTTAATAAAAACACTTGTAGTTCTTTTTACATTATTTTCATAGTAACATAGTACCTACTGATTTAAGGCAAGATAAGGAGTCACCCTGGAAACTCGTATACAGCTTCATATTGACGTACTAAAAGTTGTGTGCGAAGGATAATGGCACTGACGGCTCCGAAGAACCACGGCCTAGTGACAGACACCCAATACAAAGTTTGAAGGGGAAGTACAATATTTCGTCGAAACGAACGACTAAGATGAGATGCACTTTTCATGACAATTATAGTTTTGGAAAATTTGTCACTTCCTCGCAAGAGGCCGGAGCAGGACCCCTGAAAAAACATTAGATTTACTCAGGGTTCGAACTACGAAAAGTTAGTTATTCAATGTCAAAAGTAACAATAACCGCGTGTTTCGCGATTATCTCGGTTTCCCTCAAATAAGTGATGCTGACATCTATTATCTTTGTAGAGCATACAATTTGCGACAAATTTCGGAAACAATATTTTTTTTCATGCCCTCAACTGTTTTGAGATAGAGGGCGGAAACCGTATCGCGCCACTCTGATATACATACATACTGTAATGAAAGGTCGTGAGTTAGAAAAAAGTTTTTCCTTCGAAATATTGTCCAGGCTGCTGAAAGAGTTAACATACTAAAAGTCCCAACGTCTAGAAGGTGAGCCGTGGCAAGGGAAGGGTCATAAGGGCCCTTTTTTATCTTTCGCTTATAGCTTATATTAAATTACAGCTCATAAAATTTACTACAACATTTTGTTATTTGATTTTTTTTTTTGAAGTCTCAACCGTTTGCGAGCTAAGAGAAAATTCTTACTCAGTGTTTATTTACATGAGATCAATTAATTAACTGAGAGTTAAAACTATTTTTAGTCAGATTAATAAATTGTAGATAAATAATTATTGCACTGGAAATTAATGATGAATTTACGATGATAGTAAAATTAACATCAGAGTTGCACAGAAAAATTAAAATAATACGTATAACAGTCACTGCTACGATAGATACACAAATAAAACCAAAAGAAATGGCTGAAAAATTTATAGTGAGTTAGAGAGTATGTTGTATACATAAAGTATAACATCGAAACCCTATACAAACTGCCCATTGGTACCAGTGTCAAGTTCACAACACTTCACCCAGAATAAGGCCATTAAAAGTAGCGTGCACTAATTGCCGCAAAACATACTTTATATTATTTGTTTACATTTAAGCGCACATGGGTTTCGCAGAACAAAAAAAGAAACAATTCTGCTGACCCATTGCGAAATAAATAATGTAACTGATATTAAGGGCAATAATAAGGTGACGGTGAAAGATTGACACCTGGCTGACCTGACTTGGTCTGTTTATTTTGAACTTGTAGAATGAGGAAAACAAAACCAGGGCAATAAAATAACTGTAAGTAAAATTGGGCCAGGGAAAAATGACGATAGGAATTTATTATTAGGAAGTAAGAAAAATTCAATGTTAGATTTAAGAATACATAGTTAAGCTAATTTAAGTTAGTATAAATAGAATAAGAATTTCGTAAATAAAAAGAATTAAGTACTGATCTCACACAAGACTAGAAGTTTTTAATTAGAGTATTCCAAGGAGGTAAAAACAAGTAAGTATGACATATAAAATAAATATATAAGAAGGCTGACTAAGCCTGAATACCCCGGCTTCCAGTGCCTTTATAAACTGGAATTAAACAATGTAGGTAGGAGTGAGAGATAAATAAATAAAAATAGTCAGGTAAATGAAAAAACAATTGTTTTGTCTTGAGTTTATTTCTGGTAATGTTGGGTCGCAGAGAAATTATACAACATTGGCGCAGCCGGTAGGATAGTGTTGGAAAAGAAGAAAAATTAATTCCTTAAAACTGAAGCTTCTTCTAGCTTCAGTGACACTATCAAACCAACAAATAATTCTCTAGACACAACCCCCACTCTTATATTAAACTTCTTACCGATAAGGTAAACAGAAACATATTTCCCAAAGGATTGATTAGTTGAAACTTGAAAGTTTTTTTTGATGTCCTCTCGAAACACGGAAAGTCGAGGTTACGATAGCGACTCCAACGAATATACATTCGTTACCTTGCGACAAGGTAAAACTTATAAGCGACTAAATAAAAATCCTCTCAGTCGATCTCAAGACTCGCTACTGCCAGAAGCTTCACTTTTAGAGCATCTTAATTCTCTACATAGTACCGCAAAGGTTACAGGGCGAATGCCCTTGTTAAAACTAGACGAGATAGACCGAAGATCTGAGACACTTAGGGAAGTACGTTTAAAAAATATAGAGAGATTAAAAGAGGATACCAAAGAAATAAGACGACAATTGTTGACCAATCCAATTGGAAGTAAATTGCTTAACCAAATCGAAGAAGTCAATACCCTATCTGCAAAAATACTTAACCAGAAAGCCATTCCAGAGGACACTGATTCGATTCCTGAATTTGAAGACGTTTCATTCGAAACATCCCAACCCGAGCTTCAAATAAGCCCCTCTAAAAACGTTGCCCCTGCTACATTACCCAACCCAGTAAGAAAACCTTCTAAAATAATGGCGGTCGACTATACCAAAATAATAAAATTGACAGCCCAAATAATTCCGATATTTTCAGGTGAAATTCACCCAAAAATTTCACTGGAACTACAAACCTTCATTGGTTGCTGTAGGCAGGTTATGTTCTGCCTTTCAGGAGAGGAAAAAGAAGCATTCTTAAAGCTCTTCACTACGAGGTTAAGGGGAGAGGCATATGATCTTATTGAAACTGCCACTCCCAAAACTTTCAAGCAAGCTGAGGAACTTCTAAACAGGACATACTTGCCTTTTGAAAACTACAATGAATTAGTGACACAACTAATATCTAGTAGACAAACTCAGTTCGAGACCCTTAGCACTTTTGCATCTAGACTACGCCACAATCTGGCTCAATGTCGCGAGGCAGCGGAAATTAAATATGGAAAATGTTCCGACATGGTGAAAACTCAGTTAGAAGATTTTGCAAAATCATCTCTCGCTAGTGGGGTTAACAATCCTTACCTGGTGCAGTACCTCCTCGGATTAACATGTTAATTTCACATCTTCCAGCTCTTGAAAATAACAATAGACTCGTACACTTTAAAGAAAAAGCTCCTCAACAAACACTACAAATAACTTGCAATTTTTGTAAATTAAGAGGGCACACATACGACGAGTGTCTCAAGAGAAAAAATACTCCCATATGTGAAAACTGCAAGAACTACGGACATGAAGCCCGATTCTGCAGAAAGAAATGGGATTCAGAGAAAAAAAGAACTCCACCATACACTAATTATCCTCAGCAAACTAATAACGCAACCTTTACAAACTATAAAGCCCAAACATATCACAACCCAAATAATCCTTTTAGGAACCCTTCACAAAACACACACAATCCAAATTTTCCTAACCAACAAACACAATCTGATCTCAACCCAAGGGCAAGAGTTTTTCAAGTGGGGACGGAGTGTGAATTCTGTGGAAGGAATTCTCATACGATGGATCAATGCAGTCTGAAACGTAGGTGGGAAAACAAAAATTCGGGAAACGCCTCCTAGTCGACCGTGAAATCCCCGGTTCGACTTTAATGATTAACGACAAAATAGAAGGGTACAAAGAAAAACAGCTGAATAAGGAACAATATTCCTTACCAGCTGTTGAAATTCAAAATAATTTCACTACAAGGGAAAAGGTACGTCTGTTGGTGGATACAGGCTCCGAAGTCAGCCTCATAAAGAGGAAAGTGTTAAAACCAAACACCAAAATCGACAATCGGAAAATAGTATCCATTAATACTCCATTTGGTTCAGGTAATACACTTGGACAATGTACAGGCAAATTTAGTATTCCTACGGAACATACTTGTGAATTCCAGGTTGTTGAAGACAATTTACACATTCCAGACGATGGAATACTAGGATATAACTTTATCGGGCCACACTGTAATGTGGACGGTCCAAACAAGATCCTTAAAATTTTTTCAAAAAACGCACAGGAATACACTACTCCACTATTAGAATCAAAAATAGGGGAATACGAATTGTCAGATAATACAAATGAAGATATCTCTTTCGGATCTCATTGTAACATGGAATATCCGAAAAAAGAGATAACAGACATACCTAAAACACCAAACTCATGTGAAAAGAAGGTAGTAAAACTCGAAGAAAACTGTAATAAACCAACGTTTGGTAAATACATATCTTCTGAAATGGTTAATACAATTCCTTACTTATCACAAGCTGTGAAAACGGTTAGTGAAGTCCGAAATAAACCTATACATACACAAATACAAACCCATAGCGGTTCAAATAAAATTAAAAGGGCCTTCCAAAGCGAAAATAACCCACAACTTATATCCCAAAGCGGACCTTATTTATATAATAAAGAAAAACAAACCCATAGCGGTTCAAATGAAAATAAAAGGGCCTTCCAAAGCGAAAATAACCCACAACTTATATCCCAAAGCGGACCTTATTTATATAATAAAGAAAAACAAACCCATAGCGGTTCAAATGAAAATAAAAGGGCCTTCCAAAGCGAAAATAACCCACAACTTATATCCCAAAGCGGACCTTATTTATATAATAAGGAAAAACAAACCCATAGCGGTTCAAATGAAAATAAAAGGGCCTTCCAAAGCGAAAATAACCCACAACTTATATCCCAAAGCGGACCTTATTTATATAATAAAGAAAAACAAACCCATAGCGGTTCAAATGAAAATAAAAGGGCCTTCCAAAGCGAAAATAACCCACAATTTATATCCCAAAGCGGACCTTATTTAAAAAATCAAGAAATGCCAACCCAAAGCGGTCTCGGTAACACAAATACAATTTTTAGCAGCAAAAATATAATGCCACAGAAAACTACTCGTAAAGAAAAAGAAAAAGTAAAAAACAAAAAACGAAAGAAAAATAATAGAAAAAATAGAAATGAGAACAAAAATAAGTTAGTAACAATCCACGGAGGATCCACAGAAAATTTATTTAACTATAATGAATTGTCACCTCCAACCGGAACTGATATCATAGAACAGAAGAATTTAGGAAACAAAATTAAAAATACTAATAATACAAAAATTGATGGTAATAAGACAATCAGAGTGATACTACCTGTAAAATTAGAAATACCAGCGAGGTCTAAAAAGGCCATCAAATTACCCATTAAGTACAGTGAAGACATGGTTTGCAATGCAAAAGAAATACAAAAAGGAGTATTTCTAGGCAACTGCCTACTAGCGGTGGGCAAAAATATTCATGTACCAATAATAAACACAAAACAACATAATATAACTATTAAAAATTTTAGAATGTGTGTTACACAATTCGATCAGTACGCAACACATGAATTAAATAACAACCAAATATGCCAAACTAATCCCGTAGAACTAAATGTAAAAAAATGTTGTCACACAAATATTCAGAGCACTCAGCAAATAGAAAGATTACAAAACTTAGAAAAACAGCTTAATTTAGATGAAACTTTAAACGACGAAGAACGACGTTCAATGTTGAATCTATGTATGCAATATCATGATATTCTCTTTCTGCCAGGTGACAAACTAACGCACACATCTACTATAGTTCATGAAATCCGTACAAAAAATGATCAACCCCCAATAAACACGAAAATGTATAGACTACCTGAAAAACAGCGAGACATAATAAATGAACAACTCCACGAAATGATAGAAAATGATATCGTCCAACAAAGCAAGAGCCCGTGGAACTCACCTCTGTTAGTAGTTCCGAAAAAATCTGGTCCAAATGGGGAAACCCGTTGGAGAGTAGTAGTGGACTTTAGAAAACTAAACGAAGCTACGATAGGTGATGCTTTTCCTTTACCTAGAATTGAAGATATTTTAGACCAGTTGGGACATGCAAGGTATTTTACAACATTGGACCTAGCGAGCGGATATCATCAGGTGTTAGTACACCCAAAAGATAGAGCCAAGACAGCATTCAGTACTGCTTATGGACACTATGAATTCAAACGAATGCCGTTTGGATTGAAAGGAGCACCGGCTACATTTCAACGGTTAATGAATTATATCTTAACCGGCCTCCAAGGCTTAGAATGCTTCGTGTATTTAGATGATATAGTAGTTTACGGCAAAAATCTTGAAGACCATAACCGAAAACTCGCGTTAGTATTTGACAAACTCAGAGAACACAAATTAAAATTGCAGTTAGAGAAATGTCAGTTCCTTCGAAAGGAAGTGGTGTATTTGGGACACCAATGTTCAGCAGAAGGAGCACATCCTGATCCAAGCAAAACCAGTTGTGTACAAACATTCCCAGTACCACGGACACTTCGACAAGTCCAATCCTTTTTGGGACTTGCTAATTACTATCGCAAGTTTATTCCCCAGTTCTCGAAAATAATTAGACCTCTAACAAATTTATTAAGAAAAGATGTAAAATTTACTTGGACTGACAAGTGCCAAGAAGCCTTTCAAAATGTCAAAGATCTTTT
The DNA here is from genome assembly GCA_951217065.1 of Baccha elongata. Classification (NCBI taxonomy): domain Eukaryota; kingdom Metazoa; phylum Arthropoda; class Insecta; order Diptera; family Syrphidae; genus Baccha; species Baccha elongata. The sequence goes on from CATNUY010000036.1 coordinate 293,285, forward strand.
AATCTCACCCCCTATTTTAGTTTATCCAGATTTTAGTAAACCATTCAACCTCACCACTGACGCAAGCTGTGAAGCGATCGGAGCTGTTCTCTCCCAAGGAGAGGTAGGAAAAGACCACCCAATTGCATATGCAAGTAGAACTTTAAACAAAGCTGAACGTAATTACTCAACAATAGAAAAAGAACTGCTAGCGATCGTATGGGCGGTCAAAAACTATAGATATTATCTACTAGGGAGAGAGTTCACAGTATATACCGATCACAAACCATTAAAGGGCATATTTAGTGTCAAAGACCCAACCTCCAGATTGGTGAGATTTCACCACAAACTATCCGAATTTGATTATAGAATCGAATACAAACCTGGAAAATACAATACAAACGCTGACGCTCTTAGCCGAATACCGACAAACACAACGGACATTAACTTTGAAAATAAGAAGGAAATCATTTTTACTTCAAATAAAAGCAATCAGACAAAAGACACTGACGCCATCTGTTTAGCAGTAACAAGGGCACAACGCCTTCGCAACACTGAGAAAACAATAGCACCGAACAACGAATCACAAAATATTCCAGGCAAAAGAAACACAGAAAACGTGGATACACTAGAAAAAACAGATATAAGTAGCGAACCTCAACAACCTCCTAAAAACACAACTACTAAAGACGACCTACAACAAACAATTATTCCTGACAATCTAGGACCATTAGACTCCCGCGAATTAATTTCCAACACAGATGACATAATAACAATATTAAAAGACTATCATGATTCCCCTTTAGGAGGCCACCAAGGTGTCATTAAAACATACAAACGTATAAGAATGAAATATACCTGGCCAAACATGCTTAGAGACATATCTAAGTATATAAAAAAGTGTAAAAAATGTCAAAAAATGAAATCTTGTGCTGAAACAAAAATGCCAATGGTAATAACAGATACCTGTCAAAAACCATTTGATAAAGTGTATCTAGACGTAGTAGGACCATTACGAGACTCATACATGGGAAACAAATACATACTGACATTCCAAGACAACCTGACAAAATTCGTTGACTGGTATGCCATGCCAAACCAAGAGGCTGAAACAGTTGCACACATTTTCTATGAACAAATAATAACCCGATATAGAATCCCAAAGCAACTAGTAACTGACCAGGGTACAAATTTTTTAAGTAAATTGTTCAAACGAGTATGCAAACTACTAAAAGTAGAAAAATTGCAAACTACAGCATACCATCCCCAATCGAATGGAGCATTAGAAAGAGCTCATCGACCATTGGTAGAATACTTAAGAACAATTTGTGATGAAAACCCAAGATCTTGGGACCAGTACCTAAGAACCGCTGCATTTGTATACAACAACAGTGTACACGAAGGTACAAAGTTCAACCCAATGGACTGTCTCTTTGGCTTCACAGCAGACATACCTTCAAATTTAAAACGAGAACCGGAACCAATCTATGATAGTGAAAATTATTATTTTACACTACGATATAAATTGCAAAAAATACATTCAATAGCTAGACACAATTTGATAAATAGTAAGAAGATCTCGAAAAATTATTATGACCAGGGAATAAAAACGAAAACATTCCATATCGGAGATAAAATTTTGGTAAAAAATGAAAATCGACAACAAAAATTGTCAGAATTATGGACAGGACCATACTCAATAGAAGAGGTGCCAAATAACGAAAATAGTATGGTCAGAATAAAAAAACGCCTAGTAACCATACACAATAACCGCCTCAAACATTATTATGAATAAAAACAAAAAAAAAAAATTATCAAACCATAGATTCCAATTTCAATGAAATCGTAACATATTTTTTTTTATATACTAAACATGTTTTTTGTTCCTTCAATCGCGGCATGTTCATGTAATTACTCAAATTACTTCACAAAATACAACATTTTTTCCTCATGTCACTTAAACATTACCTACCTCAAAGTACAAGTATTATAATCAGGTTACACAAAAATATGTTAATTGCATAAGCAAGCATTCAAAACGAAATTGCTGAAAAAGCATTGATGACATTGACTTGGAAAGTATTTTAAATAAGTAGACCAAGTAAAGCAAAGAAAAAAAATACTTTTCATCCATCCATTTAAAATTGTTTTTGATGAACTGACAGAATTTCGACATTCATTAAAATTGATGTAATATGATATAAAAAAATAAATGATGTTATTTTTGTTTTGCAATTAATGATTTTGCTGAAAGCGTAAATACGCCTAATCAAATTTTACGAAAAGAGGGTTTTAACCCCAAATTTTAAGAAAAGAGGGTCTTAATCCCAAACAAAAGAGGGTTTTAAACTACAAAATAAAAAAGAGGGCACATTATTAATATATATATATAAAACAAAAGGTTAATAAATCAATCCCCAATTTACAAAAAAAAAAAAAAAAAACGCCCCAACAAACAAACAAACAAAAAAAAAAATACACAAACACACATGTATAAATGAATTTTTTAGAAACACGACTTGTAATCACATTATCACCCAAACATACACATACTCTTTACATATCTCATTCATCAAAGTACGTATTTGTTTTCTCTATAAATATATAAAAAAAAAAAAATATAGGTAAAACTTTAGTAAATATATTTACAAAACTAAAATCAATATGAAACCATAATAATTTATGTACATCTGTTTTTATTGCAAGCATATTCGTTGTATGTACATGTACAATTATACAAAAGCCGAAAAATACAAATAAAACTTATATTTACTAACTGGCTCAGAGTTCTATTAGATTTTATTATTATATTTGTATTAATAATATGTAATTCAAAAATATATTCAAAACATTATATAGATTTGTATCAAAAGAAAGAGTCAAAAATAACTATGTTTATGTAAACAATAATATCTTTCTATATTTTGCTTTAAATTAATACTTCATAAAAAAAAAAAAAAACATGTAATTATAGTTAAGATAAATAAAATACCTTAATATGATCATCAGAACAACAATATACTTATGAAGACAACATACAAGGATGAAGACAACTCCTATTACATACATGAAGAAGGCAACTTATAAAATAAAGCTGAAATACTACCAAATAATTGCAATGGAGATGAGCATGTAAAAATAAACATTTATTTACACAGTAATAATTTAAAATAATCCATTAGAATTTACCTATTAAAATAAACGTATACATATATGTACCAAAAATACAAGAAACATAAATTGTAATTAGCATCAACACTTGCTGAATTTTCCTTATGTCATTTTTGTCTGTTACAATCTAAACGACAGTACTTACCCTGCCTACATTCAAAAAAAAAAAAAAAAAAAAAAATATTTGTTGTTTTTAAGATGCATCATATTCAAACATTATTCAAACAAAAAATCAATTTTTGTCTCTCCAAAACAAAAATGTGGCTATTTTTAAAAAGGGGGAGGTGTTGTATACATAAAGTATAACATCGAAACCCTATACAAACTGCCCATTGGTACCAGTGTCAAGTTCACAACACTTCACCCAGAATAAGGCCATTAAAAGTAGCGTGCACTAATTGCCGCAAAACATACTTTATATTATTTGTTTACATTTAAGCGCACATGGGTTTCGCAGAACAAAAAAAGAAACAATTCTGCTGACCCATTGCGAAATAAATAATGTAACTGATATTAAGGGCAATAATAAGGTGACGGTGAAAGATTGACACCTGGCTGACCTGACTTGGTCTGTTTATTTTGAACTTGTAGAATGAGGAAAACAAAACCAGGGCAATAAAATAACTGTAAGTAAAATTGGGCCAGGGAAAAATGACGATAGGAATTTATTATTAGGAAGTAAGAAAAATTCAATGTTAGATTTAAGAATACATAGTTAAGCTAATTTAAGTTAGTATAAATAGAATAAGAATTTCGTAAATAAAAAGAATTAAGTACTGATCTCACACAAGACTAGAAGTTTTTAATTAGAGTATTCCAAGGAGGTAAAAACAAGTAAGTATGACATATAAAATAAATATATAAGAAGGCTGACTAAGCCTGAATACCCCGGCTTCCAGTGCCTTTATAAACTGGAATTAAACAATGTAGGTAGGAGTGAGAGATAAATAAATAAAAATAGTCAGGTAAATGAAAAAACAATTGTTTTGTCTTGAGTTTATTTCTGGTAATGTTGGGTCGCAGAGAAATTATACAACAAGTAGACCGACTTCGTCCTCATCTCTACTCCGTGATGTTTGCTGGATGAGTGGTGACACCTGACGGGGATAACTGATCGATTGATAATTGATCAGTTGTCGACCGGTGAGGGCGGGAGATCAAATTAAATTGGGTTGATCAAGGTAATATGAATTTTTTCATTCTAAGTCATGACAAAATAAAAAAAAATCCTTGCAAAATAAATTAAAGTTTTTAATTGACAAATAAAAAAAATAAAATAGGGGTTGATCGTAGAGGGGTGCAAATTAAGGGTTGTATGTATTTTTGTATGCTGTATCATAAAAAAATTTAGGGGTGGACCACCCTTAACATTAAGGGAGATGAAAAATAGATTATCCGATTCTCAACCCTGGCCGATATGCATGCTTCGGATGACGAAAATCGGTCGAGCCGTTTCGGAGGAGATAGATTACAAACACCGTGACAAGAGAATTTTATATATAAGATGTATATTTTTTTTTTTTTTATTATTTCACGTTTGCTTGTCGCTGCAAGTTTTTCGCTTGCTCGATGAACCTTCTCTTTTGATCACCCCTGGCCAACCCAGCCAACCTGTATAGGTTGCCGATTTCTTGTCTGGTTTTTACTTTTTGTGCAGCGCGTTTCCTCTTCGGCTTCTGTTGTTTTTGTTGCTCGGGCTGCTGACGATGGTTGTTCTGTCTTTTTATATAGTACTCTATAGACAGTGGTTGAGGACCAGCGTTTTTGGGTGTAGGAATGTACACCGGGGCTTCTGTGTCTGGCTGGCCCGGGTGATACGGGCTATTTAAATTTTCGAAGAGTTCGTCCAGAGCCTCTTTATTGTAACTGCCCGACATTACACGGACAACAAGGATTATAAAAAAATGTTTAGTCGTCTCTTGACATCAAAACTCTCTGGCTATGATGGTTCTTATTTGTCCCAATTCAGTAATCTACTGAACTGGCAAGATCGCCATGTGAAGTACTTGCTATCGGGTTGATGGATAGCAAGGCCCTACCTCGCCTACTCAATCTATGGGGGATAAAGGCTTCCCCAAGCCGAAAATGAATGATGGCTAGAGAGCCGATCTTAAACTGGAACAAGAGAAGACAGCCAAATGCACGGCTCAATGTCTGGATTAATAGACGTTTTTATTAAGAAAAACGTAGGCTATTTATACAAAATCCATTTCTTATACACTAAGAACTTAAACATATACGTACGCATAAACTAACATTAATTCTACTGGTCAATATTCGATCATGCAAGAATTCTTGCCATGTCATCAAAATATGGATCAATGCACATGCCTCTTTATGAGCGTGCATAAACAATACTTTGAACTTGGGCAAATGTATCTGAAACTGTATGTATCTCAAATGTATCTTGACCATGAGTCGGAGCGTCAAGTGTCAATAAATATTTCATGGTATACTATGCGAGAGCATTTGGAGAATAGGTCGGCAGAAGGCAATGACCGAAAATGTGAATGGATTGCATAAATGCATTTGTTGGATATCAAGGCAGAAGGCAATGACCGAAATATAATATAATGAAGTGATCGCTAGTGTGATCCCTTCACAGGGTATTTTTTATCTGTTCTTTCGCCCGGCTAAATTAGTATGTTCGGCTCCGTTTTGTTTTAAAGGGTCACTAGAAATATAGATTGCGTGGGTTAATTTTGAATGTTTGATGACTTTAGAAAGATCCTCAAAACGCAAGGCCCCCTGTTACAAACAGCACGTTTTAGAGACATCCCAACCTACCCTATTCTCCCTTACAGCTCTTTACGAGTAAGAAAGGTTCATCCAAAACACATACAAATTCAAACCGTTGGTAGTTGGAGGTACTTTTCCATATTTGAGAGGAAACTCCGAAAAACCATTTGGAGAAGTTTCCCTCCAATACTCCAATACTGAGAATCACTAACCGATACCATATTAAGAACCAAGAAGCTGTGAAAATATAAAATAAAGTGAAAAATTTAAAATAGAGAAAAAGCCTGTATCTGAAAAAGTTCCATTTTAAAGTAAATTCAGAAAAATATTTAAAAAGTGAAAATTAACCCCAAGGGAAACGAGTTTAAAAGGCAGGATATAAAAAAAATAATTGTGAAAGATAAACCAACAAGGTGACATTTTTGCTAAAAAAAAAAAAATAAAAAAGTTAAATGGTAATTGAACCTAAATATATATTAAAAATGATTTAATTTAAAGTTTAGGATTTGGATGAGGATCGTTGAAATGGAAAGGTTAAAAATGAGATAGAGTAGGTGGAAGATGGCAAGGTAAAGGCTTGTCAAGGTGAGTACGGCAACCATGGTTGGGTGGGTAGAGTCGAATTTCTCGCGCGTCCTTAACATCCTGATGCAAAGACTGGCATGATTTTTGTATGCGTGATTTCGATAGAGGTCAAGTACTTACGTCCTCCAACGAGCAGGAAGCCAGTCAAGCATGCCAGCACTGACCCCGACGGCAAAAAAGGAATCCGCAACATAGTGATGCTCAGCTTGAACCCGTCGGACGGTATGTCCTTGAACTTATCACTCACCAGCAACAAAACACAGACCAGACCTAGTGAATATTTAATTTCCAAAACGAACAACGGACAGACTTCGACACACCTTAAGGGTGCTGCTGATGGAACGCATCTGGCCATTAACCCACCATTCCTGGAAATACTTGGCCCAGTTTGGAATTTCCCCTATTTTAAAAGAAAAGTTTAGAAATGCTTAGGTCACATCATCTTCACCACCGTAGTAAACTTACTTTCACACCCCTGAAATTTCACTTAAAAAATTCATAACAGGTTTAGATAAACCCATAAAAACACGCATATATAAAATATGCGGAAGTTTTATTGAAGAGGATAATCCTTATTTAATATTCAATTATTTTCTGAAATCTTAATCTTTGAAACGCTACATATAATTAAACATTAGCAACAACTACCTAAGCTGTTTATCATTTCTCCAAGTATGCCTAAATATTAAATTTTATGGTTATTTAAAACAAAATTCCGAAAATGATTATATTTACAATTTCAATAAATGCAATTTCAATGGACTATCTGAATTGAATTTAACTGATTGGGTGCCTGTTTTAAGCAGCGTTAACTTAGAGGATGCATTTTGTAAATTTACTAGTTCATTAAAAGCAGCGGTCGATTTATTTTCACCAAAGTTCTTATTTAAAACTTCATCTAAGCCAATCTGGTTTAATGAAAGACTGATTAATATTAATAATAAAAAACAAAGCTTTCAAATTGCTCCGGATGTCTAACAATGATGTTGATCTTTAAGAAAAATATTGTTGATTACAAAGGGAAATTGATTTTTTAAACAAGTTTCTTTACCAGCAATATATTCTTAGTATCGAATCAAAGTTAAAAAATAACAGCAAATGTTTCTGGAAATTTCTAAATGACAAAAAACGATCAACTGGTATTCCTAATTCTATTAATTATTTAGGTGAAACATCAAGCGACCGTTTAAGGATATGTAATATCTTCGCTTGTTTCTTTCGTTCAGTATACAAACCTTCAAGTTTTGTAAATATTTCTGAGGAAGATGTTTCTAATGATCTTATAAATATAAGTAAACAGGTTAATAAAACTGAAATTGAATCTGAATTAAATAAATTAAATGATGATAAGCAGCCAGGTTTTGATGGCCTTGTCCCATTCTTTTAAAGAGATGTGCTAAAGCTGTAGCAGTTCCTCTTGAATATTTTTTAACCGCTCACTTCGAGAAGGTGTTTTTTTGGATTCCTGGAAACATTCTTTTCTAACACCTGTTTTCAAGTCAGGTTCGAAAAATGAAGCTACTAATTACCGCCCAATTTGTAAGATTTCTTCATTACCTAAACATTTTGAAAAATTGGTATACAATAAATTAGTTTTTTTTATTAAAAGAGATTATTTTTCCTCTACAGCATGGTTTTATAAGTGGGAGATCTACTACAACAAACCTTGCCATTTTCATTAACTATGTTGTTGGGGCTCTCGAGAAGTGTCTTCAGTGTGACGTAATTTATACAGATTTTTCAAAAGCGTTTAACCGCGTAAATCACGTAATTCTTCTTGCTAAACTTGAAAATCTTGGTTTTCACTCAAATTTGTTAAAATGGTTAGGTTCTTACCTTCCTGTAGAGTTCAATTTGTTCGAATTAACAACCTATTATCTGACCCCGTGTTTGTTACTTCCGGTGTTCCTCAAGGGAGTCATTTAGGACCCCTACTATTTCTAATCTTTATCAATGATATCCCTAATTATCTCAAATATTGTAAGTGCTTAATGTATGCCGATGACCTCAAACTATATCTTAGCATAAAATCAATTTCCGATTGTTTTCTTCTTCAGAATGATTTATCTAGCTTATTCGATTGGTGTACTGAAAATGATCTTCATCTTAACATCTCTTAATGTCAAAGCATCTCATTTAGCCGAAAAATCAGCCCAATCTCATACGAATATAATATTAATCGTTCTATATTAACCAGAGTAATGGAAAAAAAAAGATCTTGGTGTAATATTCGACACAAAACTGACCTTTACTTATCACATCGACTATATTATAGCCAAAGCCAATTCTATGCTTGTATTTATTTATAGAAATTCGAAAGACTTTACAGATCCTTTCACACTTAGATCTCTTTATTTCAGTTATATAAGATCTATTTAAGAATACTGTTGTATCATATGGAACCCATTTTATCAAGTTCACTTGCTTAGAATTGAACGAGTACAGAAACGTTTTACAAGATTCGCGATAAGGATATTACGTTGGAATATCGATATGCCCTCTTATAAAACGCGATGTTTGTTATTAGGGATTCAGCATCTGGATGTTCGGAGGTCATATTTTGAAATAATATTTGTTAGAGATTTAATTAATTATAAAATTAACTGTCCCTTTTTGATTTCACTAGTAAATTTCTATGTACCTGTGCGAAAATTTCGTTCTTGTAATCTTTTTTATGTTCCCTTCCATAGGGTGAATTACGGTAATAATGAACCAATGACGCGCTGTTTAAGGCAGGCAAATTCTTGAATTCAATATGTACTTAAGTAGAGATTGTTTAAAAAAAAAAATTGTTTTCTTTTTTGAACATTAATTCAGTATAAGTATTAAACAATTGTTTTGTTATCGTAGTAGGCTGTAAGAGATTTATACTCTGTTTGATGAATAAATAAATAAATAAATAAAAAATAAGAGTATACCTTCTTGAATGCGCTTCCGAAAGCAACCTCAGCCAACATCATAAAATTTCTGGAAGCTGATGTCTTCCATGCATTTGGAACACCTGAATTCGTCGACTCAGACAACGGCTAACAATTTATTTCTTCTGAGTTTGCTAGATTTTTGGCCAACTATGGTGTGCAACATATTCGAACAGCTTTTTACTCCCCACAGGCAAACATATCGGAGAGGGTGAATCGAAATCTTTTAAATAAGTTGAGAGTTTTTGTACAGGGCGAACAAGATAATTGGGAGTCTCACCTCTCAAGCATAGCTTGTGCTTTAAGGTCAGATTCTCATGATTCAATTGGTTGTCAGCCATATTTTGCAATTTTGGGAAAAAGTATGATAAATCATGGTTCATCGTATAAAATGTTGAGAAATTTAAAAGCACTTCCTGATCCTGAACTGACTATGGTACCACAGGAAGCAAAAATTGTATTTGCACGTTTGAAGTTGACCAGAAACTTACAAAAGGCACATCAAAAATCTAAAGCTACTTACAATATGCGTTCAAGGCCGACGTCGTTTGGGGTAGGGCAGGAAGTTTTCTACAGGAATTGCACCCAAATTAATTTTACCCAAGGCAAAAATGCGAAATTACTTCCAAAGTTTCTGAAAGCTCGTGTCCTTCGTGTTTAAGGAAACTGCATGTACGATCTTGAAACAGTAGCTGGTAAAAATATCGATATCTTCCCCGCTAAAGATATCAGGCAAGAGTGCAGGTGAATCATGTATGACATTACAAAATTTATCTGATAGGGTATTTTCTTTCTGTTCTTTCGCCCGGCTAAATTAGTAAGTTCGGCTCCGTTTTGTTTTAAAGGGTCACTAGAAACAGAGATTGCGTGGGTTACTTTTGAAAGTTTGATGACTTTACAAAGATCCTCAAAACGCAAAGCCCCCTGTTACAAACAGCATGTTTAAGAAACATCCCAACCCACCCTATTCTTCCTTACAGTTCTTTACGAGTAAGAAAGGTTCATCCAAAACACATACAAATTCAAACCGTTGGTAGTTGGAAGTACTTTTCCATATTTTAGAGGAAACTCCGAAAAACCATTTGGAGAAGTTTCCCTCTATCGGTAAGTGATTTTCAGTATTGGAGAATCACTAACCGACACCATATTTAGTACCTAGAAGCTGTGAAAATATAAAATAAAGGGAAGGATTTAAAATAAATAAAAAGCCTGTATTTGAAAATTCCTTTTGAAGTAAATTCAGCAAAGCGGAAAAGTTTAAAAAAATATTTAAAAAGTGAAAATTAACCCCAAGGGAAACGAGTGTAAAAGGCAGGAATTAAAAAAAAAGAATTGTGAAAGATAAACCAACATGGTGACATTTTTGCAAAAAAAAAAAAAAGTTAAATGGTAGTTGAACCTAAATATACATTAAAAATGGTTTAATTTAAAGTTTAGGATTTGGATGAGGATCGTTGAAATGGAAAGCTTAAAGATGAGATAGAGAAGGTGGAAGATGGCAAGGTAAGGGCTTGTCAAGATGAGTACGGCAACCATAGTTGGGTGGGTAGAGTCGAATTTCTCGCGCGTCCTAAACATCCTGATGCAAAGACTGGCATGATTTTTGTATGCGTGATTTCGATAGAGGTAAAGTACCTACCTCCTCCGACGAGCAGTAAATCGGTCAAGCATGCCAGCACTGACCCCGGTGGCAAAAAAGGAATCCGCAACATAGTGATGCTCAGATTGAACACGTCAGACGGGATGGGTCCTTGTCACTGAACCTAGACCTCACCAGCAACAAAACACAGACCAGGCCTTGTGAATATTAAATTTCCAAAACAAACAACGGACAGACTTCGACACACCTTGAGGGCCATTACCCACCCTTCCTGGAAATTCTTGGCCCAGTTTGGAATTTCCCCTATTTTAAAAGAAAAGTTTAGAAATGATAAGGTCACATCATCTTTACCACCGTAGTAAACTTACTTTCACACCCCTGAAATTTCACTTCAAAAATTCATAACAGGTTTAGAGAAACCCATAAAAACACCAATTATTTTCCAAAATTTCACGGCGTATGCGGAAATCCTTATTTATTATTCAATTATTTTTTGAAATCTTAATCTTTGAATCGCTACATATAATTAAACTTTAGCACAACTATCTAAATTAATTGCAATATAATTTACTTCCTTTATTAGAACTTTCTATTTGTGCCTCTTTATTCCGGCACTTAATTTTGGAACAACTCGATTTTTTTTCCAGGCCCTGCCTAATAAGAGCTCTCTTTAGGTTAGCTAAACTGGTAAATACAAAAAAAATTACGTATGAAAAACGCATAGACTCAACCGACACGATTAATATATCACTCACAAAACGTCGGAACCACCCAACTTTTCAAATTCTTCTTTGCCCACTATCAAGATCATTCGATTTTAAATTTCCCGCCAATCATAAATAAAGTACCGACGTATGATTTGGTCTGTTGGACTTTGACCTTTAGACGTCTTCCTTTATTTTTATTTATTTATTTATTTAACGGTTGCTAAATGTCTAGCTCATAAGGACAAATAATTATTATACAAAACTACCAAGCATTTCTAAGGAAATTACATTTAAAATTGTTTGATGTATATATAGTTGAGTTAACCAAGTTGATATTACAATTCAATATATTAAACAATTTATTCATACTATTTAATAATTAAAAGAAGTTCAGCCAACAAGACTTAAATTAAATTGATTTTAAAGTCAATAAAACACCTAAAGCCGCGTATGGACTATGCGCGGCTGCCGCGCAAGCCATGTTCGACCGCGGTAAATCAAAAGTTTGGCTCGCGAGCTAATTTTTGAGAATTTTGTGATACAGCACGGCTGCCGCGCGAGGCACATGATCCAATGCTTGCGAGACAAAATTATTTATTATTTTTTCGTTATTTTACTTTGCTTTGGGAACCAAACGAACACAGAATATCAATTTATAAGCTTATATTAACGAGAACAGACTTTTTTTTTGTTTTCAACAGTCTCTGTTCTGTTTTCTTAACCGCGAACATAGAAAAGCGTTCAACACCGTTCCAATTGCTCGCGAGCGAGGCTAACGCGCGAGCCAATGTTCGATGGTTTGCCGCTCGTAGTCGATACGCGGCTTTACAGTTTTGTTTTTGTTTAAAAGCCTGAAGGTCAAAGCCCAACAGACCAAATAATACGTTGGTACTTTAATTATGATTGGCGGGAAATTAAAAATCGAATTATCTTGATAGTGGTCAAAGAAGAGTTTTAAATGTTGGGTGGTTCTGACTAACTATTAGTACAAACGATTTTGACTAGTTCTCTGAGCGCGAGTGAACATACTGTTCACTTATTTTGAATTATATACCTTTTTCTAGTACTCATAAAAGTTAAAAGTCCAGACATATGTGTCGGTGGTTCTGTGTTCAATTGTCAGGCAGATACATTAAAGCTTTTAAAAACAGTGTTGGGAGGAATCAGATACATGTCAAGCTAGTCACAATCCCACATCACTAAAGAAACAGTTAATCCTAGATAAGTACAAGTACGCGGTAAAAGATATTATCATCGAGGGAGCTCGCTTGAGTCCAGAAACTCCAGAAATATAAATATATATACATATAAATTGATATTAACCGTACATTTTTTTTTATATATATACACCACATTTTTCTTGTTTTTTTGTTTAACATATATATATACACACAGTTTTTTGTACCTAACCTTTTTTCGACACTTTCTTAAGTAAATTTTATTTGAAAGTGATCCCCAAAGTGGATCTGTGAATTAGTTGGCAAAAATTATAATTAAGGAATTCTGCGGTGGCATAACCAAAGGGTAAACAGAATAGCTTTCTTTCATCTGACGGACACTGAAAGAAAGAATGACCAACCCTGCCACAGTTCCAACACAAAATGGAAGAAGATGGTTGACGATAACCACCAGACCTGCTGAAAGCTGCGACTTCTTCCGTTACTTCATCTTGCTCAATCTTTTCCTCCAAATAAATTTCGTGAACGGTTCTTTGAGCAGTGCGTCTAGCTAAGAAATTCGCTGCTAACGACACTTCACCAATCTTTTCACGAGCGTTGCTTTTGATGATTTCAATCAGCTTCAATGAATCGAAAGGTTCATTTAAACGGTCATTCAGACCAACGACTGAGCTGAAGAAAACATCAAAAGATTTCTTAAATCCTTGCTTACGAGTGAGCAGGCGCATAAGGACGTCGACATCATTTTCTTTGTGGCCAAATTCTTCCTTCAAGGCGATTCTAATTTGGTTCGAGCTAGCAGTGGGATTTTTGCGCAAAAAAGACCAAACCAATCGTTGACTTTTTCTCCATATAACGAATGGAAATTGGTACAAATTTGCACATCACTGTAGTTTGACGAAGCTTGCAACCTTTCAACCTTGAAGAGAAAATTGGAATTGCTGTCGCTACCGTCATACTTTATGTTCCAACTGTCCAAACGGCATGATTCAGCAGCATACAATGAACCTCGTGAACCAGAAGGTACACCGTGCGTGTGCCGTGTCCGGAATAGATGGAAACATATTTGTTGGCAATTAATTGACTGCTCCTCTAACAAATTGTGGATTAAGGGGCTGCCCAAGTTTAGAAAAATGCTGTTCGGCGCAAGGGTTACTCAGGCTATCAATTTTACATCTAACCTCGCTCATGAATTGTTCCATTTATTGGAAAAGACGGACGTTTACCATTATTAATTTATCTATTCGAGTGGCCAAGTCTTCTCCACTCTCAGTCGCAACACCAGCCGGACCTGCTGGAAAAATTTCTTCAACATCATTGACCTCTGAGTTGGACTGGTCATTATGGGTTGATATGATGTCTACCGAATTCAGATTCAGTCTAGAGAGTCTTCAAAACTAAGAAGATTTACAGTCTGATGGAATCTCTCAGAACTCTGCAAAAAGGTTCCTTCGCTTAAGACCCTTGAAACAGAACGAGTGAAATATCGATGATTAGGAGGTTGATCGCTCATATGAGTTTCCAACTTAAACAAGATGTATATAGCAGATTCAACCACTCACTAAAAAAAATCAGACAAAAAAATAAAACACCTAAATGACGTGTCTTCACCAAAAGTTGCAAGTTAAAAATTCAAAACAAACAGAAGGAAACAATAGAAAGGGAAAAAAAACAATCACTGAAGCGAAAACTAACAAACAATTTTGTGAACTAAAAATGTAATAAACAAATTTAAAAATAATAAGATTGTGCTAAAAAATTATAATCATAGTAAAAGATTTGAAAAGAATCAATTAATGAAAACTATATTATTAAAAAAAACTAAATTAATTACATAAAAAAAACTGTAGGTATCTACTAAAAATTTAAGCTAATCTATCAACTAAAAAAAAATAATAAACTAACTGAACTAAGCTCTTAGATTTGAAAGGACACCTTAAAATAACTCCACTTGAGTCGGTACTTGTTCAAAAGCGAACATAATTTAATTAACATTAACATTTAACACGAAACGAATAAACATTAAAATCAAAAATGAAAAATAAAAAATAAAAACAAACACGTAACTAACTTGAATGCATTTCGAAGCTCTTGCGCTTCATCTTCAGCAATCACGACTAAACGTTGAGTGCATATAATTGAAGTACAGTAGACGCTCGATATAGTGAATCTCGGAAGAGTGAACTATCCAGTATAGTGAACACCCAAAATTTTACATGCACTACTCTAAATAGTGAACAATAAAAATCTCGATATAGTGAACACATATTTTTCTCAGGTTTGAACAAGAATATTGTAGCTGCAATGCGTCTATAGCATGTCGACTGCCCTTGAACAAATTTTACCGTTCATTCATGTATATCTCACACTGAATCAGAAAAGAAAGTAGTCACTTGACTCAGTAGAACACAAGTTCTTGCTGTGTTCTTACTTTTGTACAACATTGTAATTGTGAAAACAAATTCGACCAAATGCTGAAGTGTGTGTAATATTCTCATTTTTGTTTGGATTTGCTGTGCGTAAAGACATATCTGGTTAATTTTAGTGCATTGTAAAGTTAGAATGGCCCGAAAGCATTTAACATTGCTTGAAAAAACTGAGGTATTAAAGAAGCTGAATGCAGGTAAGATAAATTTCTTAACTTTAAAAATATGTAAATGGTAAGTGTTAAATTCACATTTGTTACAGGTACTTCGGCAACGTTTTTGGCCAGACAATATGGAATAGCCAGATCCACCGTAAGTTCCATATATAAAAAGAGGGACATTATTATAGCTACGTCGACTCAGACTTATTGTGGCCCTGGGAAAAGAAAAACTTTGAGGACATCCGACCTTCCAGAGGTAGAAAAGAGGCTGTATAAATGGTTTTTGGAGCAACGTAGAAAGAATCTGCCTGTAAGTGGAGTGATATTGAAACAAAAAGCTATTTCCATACTGGACAAAATAAATGGTAACAGATATGGTTTTGTTGCAAGCGATGGTTGGCTACAAAAATTTAAAAAAAGGTATGGAGTTCGATATCTGAAAATATCCGGAGAGAAGCTATCTTCTCAACCAGAACTGGTCAGCCCTTTTAAACGATTTCTTCAAGAAAAAATAAAGAGTATGGATCTCAAGCCAGATCAAATATATAACGCTGATGAGTCTGGTTTATATTGGAAGCTTCTGCCTGGAAAAACATACGTTTCGTCGGCTGAGAAGACTGCTCCAGGGAGAAAAGCCGAAAAACAAAGGATTACTTTCTTGGCTTGCACCAATGCTTCAGGTCGCCATAAAGTAAAACCTCTTGTGATTGGAAAAGCCAAAAATCCTCGTCCATTTAGAAATGAGTGCTTGCCTGTACATTACCGACACTCCAAATCAGCTTGGATGACAGCAGCTATCTTTAAAGACTGGTTTCATAATTTATTTGTTCCAGAAGTGCGAAACTTTCTAAGAAATAATGATTTGCCACTTAAAGCCCTACTTATTTTGGATAACGCTCCTAGTCACCCTCCGGAAAATCAGCTTCAAACATCAGATGGCAGCATAACAGTCATCTATATGCCACCAAATGTTACTCCACTCATTCAACCGATGGACCAAAACGTAATCCGACTGACAAAACTTTTTTATAGAAAAAGCTTGTTATTGTCAATTATTGCAGCTGAAAAAGGTAGGTAGTAAAATGATAACAAAGATGCAAGAAATACACAAAACGTTAACTTTTCTTATTTTTGCTTTAGAAAATATTTGCGAAGCGGTAAAAGAAATCACGATCAAGGATGCGGTGTTCAATTTACGATCGGCTTGGGATAACTTAGATGGTGCGGTCATTGCAAAGTGTTGGAAAAATATTTTTGAATCCAACGAAAGTTTTGATGAGGAAGATGATATTCCCCTTAGTGTTCTAAGGCAACAGGACGTCACAAATATTTCTGAAGATGTGATTAATCTGCTCAATCATGTAAACGAAGGCGTTACGCATACACCTCGTGACATAGGCGATTGGAACGAAGATAGAGTCTTGTCGGATATTGAAGAAGCCGAAAACGAAAACGATGAAGAAGATGTGCAGTTGGTCATGGATCGACCAACATGTTCCGTCTCTTCAAAGGATGCTGTTATTCATTTTGATAAGATAATTGAGTGGGCGGGACATAATAATACAGACTTTTCTGATATTATAGTCATGAAACGTTTGCAAGAAAAAGCCATCCAAATTAATTTAAATTTAAGAAAAAGTCAGACAAAAGTGACAAACTTCTTTCCAAAAATTTAATTCTTATAGAGAAAAAAGATGCTAATTTGTACATGTTATATGTATATCTATGAACATTTATGTAAATTTTTCGTTTTTTATGAGTCAAAATGTTTTTGTTTTATGTTATGTACATATTTTATATAAGTATGTATTATGAATTGTTATTGTTTTTAGCTGTTTCAACTTGATTAAAATGTTTGTTTATCGATTAAATAAATATAATTATCTTCACACTGAACAAAATGTGCATTTTCGATCAAATTTAACTTTGGAAAGCGTTTCTAGCCTCCCGTTCGAAATAGTGAACAATCTCGAAATAGTGAACATGGCTGGTTTTTATTACTTCACTATATCGAGCGTCTACTGTACTGTTGATGACTTTGTATCATAGAACACAGCTATGATCAAAGGTCAATTTTTTTCCTTTTCGTAGTTTTATATATTGCTGCGACACATAATGTTAATTAGGCAACACTCAATATTGCCGTTGTCTAAGTTCAGTGCGTTTGGGTCTTTTTTTATGTAAAAAGATTCATAAGCATCAAATCTTCTATGATCATTAACTTGTTTAATAAGAGTCAAATTGTCTATATTTATATTTTCATGGTCATTATTTAGCACATGAGATGCAATTGCAGATTTTTGCGGTTGATTAAGGCGAATAAACGAGATATGTTCTTTAAACCTTGTTTCAATACTCCTTTTTGATTTTAATGTTTATTCGTTTCGTGTTAAATGTTAATGTTAATTAAATTATTAAAAGCGAGCAAGTACCGACTCAAGTGGAGTTATTTTAAGGTGTCCTTTCAAATCTAAGAGCTTAATTTATAGAACTTCACGCCATTCAACATTTTTTGGGAATAACTGAACTAATAACTGAAAAATTAAAAACACTATCACAAAAACTAACTTTAAGCTAAACTAAGCTTAAACCAAAAAAACCAAGCTCTTTGTAAACTTTGTTTTAATAGTTATTTTTCGAGTTTTTTATAAGGTCTACTTTTAAATTGTGGCTTTGTGTTAAGTTGGTGAAGTTGAGTGGTATTCCACTATAAACAAATATTTTGGTGGCATTTCTTTTAAAAAACTATATTTTAATTTTTATTATTATCAACAGCCATCCAATTATTTCATTTAGTTTAGTAAGCGTAAATTATTTTTTTATTGCTAGTTTAGCATTTGAAACTTTTCTTTTTTAAATAGAAAAGTTAATATTAGGTAAAAGTAAATTTAGTTACATTTAGTTTCATTTAAATTTGTAAAAGATAATTTTCTTAAAATTTTGTTTGTAAACTATTTTGATAATAGTAAGGTTTAGTTAGTTAGTAAGTTAGATTAAGGGTTATAGTTACAGTTTTTTTTATTTTGTAAAAGATATTTTTCCTTAATTTTTCTCTGTAAACTGTTTTTTTTTGAGTATTTGGTAAGTGAGTTAATTTAAGGTTTAATTATAAATAGGTTTAGTAAGCGGTAGTCTCATTTTAATTTTTTTTTATTTATATCATCAATTTCATAATTTTTTTTTGGTTTAAGCTTTGTTTAGTTTAGTTTTTGTTAAACTGTTTTTAATTTTTTAGTTATTCGTTCAGTTAGTTTATTAATTTTGTTTAGTTGGTAGATTAGCTTTAATTTTTAGTAGATACCTACAGTTTTTTTTATATATTTCATTTTAGTTTTTTTTTAATAATATAGTTTTCATTAATTGATTCTTTTCAACTCTTTTACTGTGATTATAATTTTTTTAGCACAATTATATTATTTTTAAATTTGTTTATTACATTTTTGATTCACAAAATTGTTTGTTAGTTTTGGCTTCAATAATTGTTTTTTTACTTTTCAATTGTTTCCTTCGGTGTGTTTTGAATTTTTAACTTGCAACTTTTGGTGAAGACACGTCATATAGGTGTTTTATTTTCTCGTCTGATTTTTCTAGTGCGTGGTGGAATCTGCTATACATATCTTGTCTTGGTTGGAAGCTCATATGAGCGATCAACCTCCTAATCATCGATCATTCGTTCTGTTTCAAGGCCCTTAAGCGAAGGAACCTTTTTGCAGAGTTCTCAGAGATTCCATCAGACTGTGAATCTTCTTAGTTTTGAAGACTCTCTCGACTCTGAATTTGAACATTCGGTAGACATCATATCAACCCATAATGACCAGTAAAGCAAGAGAAACCAAACGTTTCTTAGCTAGACGCACTGCTCAAAGAACCTTTCATGAAATTTATTTGGAGGAAAAGATTGAGCAAGATGACGTAACGGAAGAAGTCGCAGCATTCAGCAGGTCTGGTGGTCAACCATCTTCTTCCCTTTTGTGTTGGAACTGTGACAGGGTTGGTCGTTCTTTCTTTCAGTGTCCATCACATGAAAAAAAGCTATTCTGTTTTCTCTGTGGCGAAAAAGGCGTGAGTACCCCAGAATGCCAAAAACGCCAGGGAAACCGTCAAGGGATCGACAAAGCCGTCGGAGAAAATTGATTCCAAAACAGCTACTCCCACCCGAGGAAACAGAATTAGAAGGCAGAGCTGAGATAGAGAGTGAACAATCTTGTCATAGTAAAAATCCGAGTTTGGTCGTAATGTCTGAAGATTGTTCAGATGATGAGGTCGGTTAGGTTTCACTGTTTGATGGTCCTCTCAGAATTCTGCAAAGAGAAATTCCTATTTCGGAAAGTCATCCTGTAAAAGTATTTTCTTTTAAATCTCTTCACGAGCGAAAATATGACTATTACAAGTTACGAATTCATAGAAAGAAATGGTATTCAAATGTTACCGTACAAAAATATCGTCAAAACAGCTGACGGTAAATCTCACGATATTGTCGGATATTGTAATATCCCAACATCCCTTGATGATGTAACTAAGACCATTACTTTCTATGTAATTCCTAACTTGACGCAAAAGGTTTATTTGGGTATGAACTTCTGGAACGAATTTCACCTGACTCCTCAAGTGAGCCAAATAGATAGTAATGATGTGTTTGAAGAAGAAGATTCTGAAATGTCAGAATTTATCAAATTAACTTCAATTCAGAAAATGAAGTTAGATTCGGTAAAAATTAGTTTTCCCCATTTCGGTGAATTACTTCTTGGTATAACGCATGTGGAAAAACATACCATCGATACTTGTGATGCAGTACCAATTAAATCAAGGCACTATCCTCTTTCGCCCGTGAAGCAGGAGGAAGATTACAAAGAGCTTGGTCGCATGTTAGAGATTGGAGTTATTGAGGAAAGTAATTCACCTTGGTGTTCTCCTATTGTTATGGTTAAGATGCCAGGAAAAGTACGTCTGTGTTTGGATAGTCGAAAACTTAACAGCAAGACTGTTAACGATGCGTATCCGTTGTCACATATTTGAGGTATCATCAGTAGATAAGAAGACACTCATTTCATAACTCATTTCATCAGATTCCGTTAGATGAAGAGTCAAAACAAAAAACGGCATTCGCTGTTCCTGGACGGTCGCTGTATCATTTTAATGTGATGCCGTTCGGGTTATGTAACGCCGCACAGAGAATGCGTCGTCTAATGGACCGAGTCATTCCGGCCCGACTTAGACAACATGTTTTCATTTATTTAGATGATCTTTTAATATGCACACCGTATTTTGAAACGCACATAAAAATATTGACAGATGTGGCAGCCTGCCTTCGCAGCGCAAACTTAACAATCAACATTAATAAGTCCAAGTTCTGCATGCTAGAAATCAAGTTTCTTGGATACATCGTCGGTCAGGGCACGCTTAAAACTAATCCTGAAAAGATAGACGCGATGGTAAACTTCCCTCTCCCAAAAACGGCTAGCCAAGTGAGGAGATTTATTGGTATGACAGGTAGGTACAGGCGTTTTATCAAGAACTTTTTAGATCTTTCAGCTCCATTAACCGATTGCCTTAAAAAGCAAAAGAGTTTCGAATTGACATCTGCAGCCAAGGAAGCGTTCCAAAAATTGAAAGAAGCCCTAGTGTCCGCTCCGGTGTTAACTCCTCCTCTGAAGGAGTCGGAGGAGTTCTCTTCCAATTTAATGCAGATGCCAATGAGAAACTCATAGCTTTTATGTCAAAAAAGTTACACAAGGCCCAGAAAAATTACACAGTGACAGAGCTTGAATGTCTGGCAGCAGTGCTCAGCATTCGGAAATTCCGTTTGTATGTCGAAGGCTTGTTTTTTCGCGTCATTATTGATCATTCTAGTCTGAAATGGCTTTTGTCATTGAAAGATTTGACTGGTCGGCTCGCAAGATGGCAAGATGGAGTTTAGAGCTTCAAGACTTCCGGTTTAATATAGAATATCGTAAGGGTACCCTTAACGCTCTGCCAGATGCTCTTTCAAAAGGGGATATGGAAGAGATTTGTATCAACACGGGAGCTGAAAAAATTTACATTGACTCGCCAGAGTTCGAATCTGCTGAGTACCAGTTACGGAAAGATGAAATTGTTAAAAATCAAGCCTCACTTCCGGATCTAGTTGTATCCGACTAATATATAAACAAAAGAGTTAGATTCAGAATGAGGAACTTGAAAACGAAGCTTCTTCGTGGCGGTTGTGGATACCTCACAAAGTATTTGAAATGAAAACCTATTTAAGAATTCGGGAAAAATATTATTGGCCAAAAATGGCGACAGAAATTAAAGATTATGTGAGTCAGTGTGAGGTCCCCAATAAAGTTCTTCGTCCTCCAATTACAAAGCAGATTGTATCTGAGCGACAAATGCAACGTTTGTACATTGACCTTCTTGGCCCATATCCGCGTACAAAAAGCGGAAACGTTGCCATTTTTATAGCTGTTGATCATTTCTCCGAAAGCGACCTCAGCCAACATCATCAAATATCTGGAAGCTGATGTCTTAAATGCATTTGGAACACCTGAATTCGTCGACTTAGACAACGGCAAACAATTTATTTCTTCTGAGTTTGCTAGGTTTTTGGCCAACTATGGTTTGCAACATATCCGAACAGCTTTTTACTCCCCACAGGCAAACATATCGGAGAGGGTGAATCGAAATCTTTTAAATAAGTTGAGAGTTTTTGTACATGGAAACAAAATAATTGGGAGTCTCACCTTTCAAGCATAGCTTGTGCTTTAAGGTCAGATTCTCATGATTCAATTGGTTGTCAGCCATATTTTGCAAATTTGGGACAAAGTATGATAAATCATGGTTCGTCGTATAAAATTTTAAGAAATTTAAAAGCACATCCTGATCCTGAACTGACTATGGTACCACAGGAAGCAAAAATTGTATTTGCACGTTAGAAGTTGACCAGAAACTTACAAAAGGCACATCAAAAATCTAAAGCTACTTACAATATGCGTTCAAAGCCAACGTCGTTTGGGGTGGCAGGAAGTTTTCTACATTCAAAAATGCAAAATTACCTCCCAAGTTTCTGAAAGCTCATGTCTTTCGTGTTGTAGGAAACTGGATGTACGGCCTTGAAACAGTAGCTGGTAAAAATATCGGTATATTCCATGCTAAAGATATCAGGCAGTAGTGCAGGTGAATCATGTATGACATTACAACATTTATCTGATAGGGTATTCTCTATCTGTTCTTTCGCCCGGATAAATTAGTACGTTCGGCTCCGTTTTGTTTTAAAGGCTCACTAGGAACTGAGATTTCGTGGGTTAATTTTGAATGTTCGATGACTTTACAAAGATCCTCAAAACTCAAGGCCCCATGTTACAAACAGCATGTTTATGAAACATCCCAACCTACCCTATTCTCCCTAACAGCTCTTTACGAGAACGAATGGTTCATCCAAAACACATAAAAATTCAAACCGTTGGTAGTTGAAGGTACTTTTCCATATTACAGAGGAAACTCCGAAAAACCATTTGGAGAAGTTTCCCTCCAATACTCCAATACTGAGAATCACTAACCGACACCATACTAAGTACCTAGAAGCTGTGAAAATATAAAATAAAGGGAAAGATTTAAAATAAAGAAAAAGCCTGTATCTAAAAAAGTTCTATTTAAAAGTAAATTCAGAAAAATATTTATTTAAAAAGTGAAAATTTACCCCAAGGGAAACGAGTGCAAAAGGCTGGAATTAAAAAAAAAAATTGTGAAAGATAAACCAACAAGGTGACATTTTTGCTAAAAAAAAAATAAAAAAAGTTAATTGGTAGTTGCACCTAAATATATATTAAAATTGGTTTAATTTAAAGTTTAGGATTTGGATGAGGATCGTTGTAATGGAAAGGTTAAAGATGAGATAGAGAAGACGGAAGAAGGCAAGGTAGGGGGTTGTCAAAGTTAGTACGGCAACCATGGTTAGGTGCGTAGAGGCGAATTTTTCACGCGTCCTTAACATCCTTACGCAAAGACTGGCATGATTTTTGTATGCGTGATTTCGATAGAGGTAAAGTACCTACGTCCTCCAACGAGCAGTAAACCGGTCAAGCATGCCAGCACTGACCCCGACAGCAAAAAAGGAATCCGCAACATAGTGATGCTCAGCTTGAACTCGTCGGACGGGATGTCTCTGAACTAAGACCGCACCAGCAACAAAACACAGACCAGGCCTAGTGAATATTAAATTTCCAAAACAAACAACGGACAGACTTCGACACACCTTAAGGGGCTGCTGATGGAACGCATCTGGCCATTACTGGCCATTAGGCCCAGTTTGGAATTGACCCTATTTTAAAAGAAAAGTTTAGAAATGCTTAGGTTACATCATCTTCACCACCGTAGTAAACTTACTTTCAGACGCCTGAAATTTCCCTTAAAAAATTCATAACAGGTTTAGAGAAGCCCATAAAAACACCAAATATTTTCCAAAATTTCATGGCGTATGCGGAAGTTTTAGGTGCAAAAAACTAACTGTGTGTATATGTATATAATATATATAACTGTTTCTTTAGTGATGTGGGATGGTGACTAGCTTGACATGTATCTGATTCCTCCCAACACTGTTTTTAAAGGCTTCAATGTATCTGCCTGACAATTGAACACAGAACCACCGACACATATGTCTGGACTTTTAACTTTTATGAGCACTAGAAAAAGGTATATAATTCAAAATAAGTGAACAGTATGTTCACTCGCGCTCAGAGAACTAGTCAAAATCGTTTGTACTAATAGTTAGTCGGAACCACCCAACATTTAAAACTCTTCTTTGCCCACTATCAAGATAATTCGATTTTAAATTTCCCGCCAATCATAATTAAAGTACCAACGTATGATTTGGTCTGTTGGGCTTTGACCTTCAGGCTTTTAAACAAAAACAAAACTGTAATGCCGCGTATCGACTACGAGCGGCAAACCATCGAACATTGGCTCGCGCGTTAGCCTCGCTCGCGAGCAATTGGAACGGTGTTGAACGCTTTTCTATGTTCGCGGTTAAGAAAACAGAACAGAGACTGTTGAAAACAAAAAAAAAGTCTGTTCTCGTTAATATAAGCTTATAAATTGATATTCTGTGTTCGTTTGGTTCCCAAAGCAAAGTAAAATAACGAAAAAATAATAAATAATTTTGTCTCGCAAGCATTGGATCATGTGCCTCGCGCGGCAGCCGTGCTGTATCACAAAATTCTCAAAAATTAGCTCGCGAGCCAAACTTTTGATTTACCGCGGTCGAACATGGCTTGCGCGGCAGCCGCGCATAGTCCATACGCGGCTTTAGGTGTTTTATTGACTTTAAAATCAATTTAATTTAAGTCTTGTTGGCTGAACTTCTTTTAATTATTAAATAGTATGAATAAATTGTTTAATATAATGAATTGTAATATCAACTTGGTTAACTCAACTATATATACATCAAACAATTTTAAATGTAATTTCCTTAGAAATGCTTGGTAGTTTTGTATAATAATTATTTGTCCTTATGAGCTAGACATTTAGCAACCGTTAAATAAATAAATAAATAAAAATAAAGGAAGACGTCTAAAGGTCAAAGTCCAACAGACCAAATCATACGTCGGTACTTTATTTATGATTGGCGGGAAATTTAAAATCGAATGATCTTGATAGTGCGCAAAGAAGAATTTGAAAAGTTGGGTGGTTCCGACGTTTTGTGAGTGATATATTAATCGTGTCGGTTAAGTCTATGCGTTTTTCATACGTAATTTTTTTTGTATTTACCAGTTTAGCTAACCTAAAGAGAGCTCTTATTAGGCAGGGCCTGGAAAAAAAATCGAGTTGTTCCAAAATTAAGTGCCGGAATAAAGAGGCACCAATAGAAAGTTCTAATAACGGAAGTAAATTATATTGCAATTAATTTAGATAGTTGTGCTAATGTTTAATTATATGTAGCGATTCAAAGATTAAGATTTCAGAAAATAATTGAATAATAAATAAGGATTTCCGCATACGCCGTGAAATTTTGGAAAATAATTGGTGTTTTTATGGGTTTCTCTAAACCTGTTATGAATTTTTAAAGTGAAATTTCAGGGGTGTGAAAGTAAGTTTACTACGGTGGTAAAGATGATGTGACCTTATCATTTCTAAACTTTTCTTTTAAAATAGGGGAAATTCCAAACTGGGCCAAGAATTTCCAGGAAGGGTGGGTAATGGCCCTCAAGGTGTGTCGAAGTCTGTCCGTTGTTTGTTTTGGAAATTTAATATTCACAAGGCCTGGTCTGTGTTTTGTTGCTGGTGAGGTCTAGGTTCAGGGACAAGGACCCATCCCGTCCGACGTGTTCAATCTGAGCATCACTATGTTGCGGATTCCTTTTTTGCCACCGGGGTCAGTGCTGGCATGCTTGGCCGACCTACTGCTCGTTGGAGGACGTAGGTACTTGACCTCTATCGAAATCACGCATACAAAAATCATGCCAGTCTTTGCGTCAGGATGTTAAGGATGCGCGAGAAATTCGTCTCTACCCACCCAACCATGGTTGCCGTACTCATCTTGACAAGCCCTTACCTTGCCATCTTCCGCCTTCTCTATCTCATCTTTAACCTTTCCATTTCAACGATCCTCATCCAAATCCTAAACTTTAAATTAAACCATTTTTAATGTATATTTAGGTTCAACTACCATTTAACTCAACCGCCACGGAAATAAATATATCACTCACAAAACGCTGAATTTAAAAATCATTAACTATTGAGAAAAACTTCCACGTCTAACTAACAAGTATATATATAATATATGATATTTAAAATCGCCAACAAAAATGCAACAAAAATTAAAAAAAGTTAATCTCTACGTTTATAACCCTTTGGTTATGCCACCGCAGAATTCCTTAATTATAATTTTTGCCAACTAATTCACAGATCCACTTTGGGGATCACTTTCAAATAAAACTTACTTAAGAAAGTGTCGAAAAAAGGTTAGGTACAAAAAACTGTGTGTATATATATATGTTAAACAAAAAAACAAGAAAAATGTGGTGTATATATATAAAAAAAATGTACGGTTAATATCAATTTATATGTATATATATTTATATTTCTGGAGTTTCTGGACTCAAGCGAGCTCCCTCGATGATAATATCTTTTACCGCGTACTTGTACTTATCTAGGATTAACTGTTTCTTTAGTGATGTGGGATTGTGACTAGCTTGACATGTATCTGATTCCTCCCAACACTGTTTTTAAAAGCTTCAATGTATCTGCCTGACAATTGAACACAGAACCACCGACACATATGTCTGAACTTTTAACTTTAATGAGCACTAGAAAAAGGTATATAATTCAAAATAAGTGAACAGTATGTTCTCGCGCTCAGAGAACTAGTCAAAATCGTTTGTACTAATAGTTAGTCGGAACCACCCAACTTTTCAAACTCTTCTTTGTACACTATCAATAAAATTCAATTTTAAATTTCCCGCCAATCATAATTAAAGTACCAACGTATGATTTGGTCTGTTGGGCTTTGACCTTCAGGCTTCTAAACAAAAACAAAACTGTAAAGCCGCGTATCGACTACGCGCGGCAAACCATCGAACATTGGCTCGCTCGTAAGCGCACGAACATGATTAGCCGCGAGCCAATTTCGATGGATTTTTGTGCGCGGCAAGCGTTTGGCTCGCGAGGAATTGGAACGGTAATGAACGCTTTTCTATGTTCGTGGTTAAGAAAACAGAACAGAGACTAATGAAAACAAAAAAAAGTCTGTTCTCGTTAATATAAGCTTATAAATTGATATTCTGTGTTCGTCTGGTTCCCTAAGCAAAGTAAAACAACGAAAAAATAATAAATAATTTTGTCTCGCAAGCATTGGATCATGTGCCTCGCGCGGCAGCCGTGCTGTATCACAAAATTCTCAAAAATTAGCTCGCGAGCCAAACTTTTGATTTACCGCGGTCGAACATGGCTTGCGCGGCAGCCGCGCATAGTCCATACGCGGCTTTAGGTGTTTTATTGACTTTAAAATCAATTTAATTTAAGTCTTGTTGGCTGAACTTCTTTTAATTATTAAATAGTATGAATAAATTGTTTAATATATTGAATTGTAATATCAACTTGGTTAACTCAACTATATATACATCAAACAATTTTAAATGTAATTTCCTTAGAAATGCTTGGTAGTTTTGTATAATAATTATTTGTCCTTATGAGCTAGACATTTAGCAACCGTTAAATAAATAAATAAATAAAAATAAAGGAAGACGTCTAAAGGTCAAAGTCCAACAGACCAAATCATACGTCGGTACTTTATTTATGATTGGCGGGAAATTTAAAATCGAATGATCTTGATAGTGGGCAAAGAAGAATTTGAAAAGTTGGGTGGTTCCGACGTTTTGTGAGTGATATATTAGTCGTGTCGGTTGAGTCTATGCGTTTTTCATACGTAATTTTTTTTGTATTTACCAGTTTAGCTAACCTAAAGAGAGCTCTTATTAGGCAGGGCCTGGAAAAAAAAATCGAGTTGTTCCAAAATTAAGTGGCACCAATAGAAAGATCTAATAGCGGAAGTAAATTATATTGCAATTAATTTAGATAGTTGTGCTAATGTTTAATTATATGTAGCGTTTCAAAGATTAAGATTTCAGAAAATAATTGAATAATAAATAAGGATTTCCGCATACGCCGTGAAATTTTGGAAAATAATTGGTGTTTTTATGGGTTTCTCTAAACCTGTTTTGAATTTTTAAAGTGAAATTTCAGTGGTGTGACAGTAAGTTTACTACGGTGGTGAAGATGATGTGACCTTATCATTTCTAAACTTTTCTTTTAAAATTCCAAACTGAGCCAAAAATTTCCAGGAAGGGTGGGTAATGGCCAACTGCGTTCCATTAGCAGCCCCTCAAGGTGTGTCGAAGTCTGTCCGTTGTTTGTTTTGGAAATTTAATATTCACAAGGCCTGGTCTGTGTTTTGTTGCTGGTGAGGTCTAGGTTCAGGGACAAGGACCCATCCCGTCCGACGTGTGCAAGCTGAGCATCACTATGTTGCGGATTCCTTTTTTGCCGCTGGGGTCAGTGCTGGCATGCTTGACCGATTTACTGCTCGTCGGAGGAGGTAGGTACTTGACCTCTATCGAAATCACGCATACAAAAATCATGCCAGTCTTTGCGTCAGGATGTTAAGGACGCGCGAGAAATTCGTCTCTACCCACCCAACCATGGTTGCCGTACTCACCTTGAAAACCCCTTACCTTGCCATCTTCCGCCTTCTCTATCTCATCTTTAACCTTTCCATTTCAACGATCCTCATCCAAATCCTAGACTTTAAATTAAACCATTTTTAATATATATTTGGGTTCAAATACCATTTAACTTTATTATTTTTTTTTAGCAAAAATGTTACCTTGTTTATCTTCCACAATATTTTTTTTTTTAATTCCTGCCTTTTGCACTCGTTTCCCTTGGGGTGAATTTTCACTTTTTAAATATTTTTCTGAATTAACTTTATAAGGAACTTTTTCAGATACAGACTTTTTCTATATTTTAAATCTTTCCCCTTATTTTATATTTTCACAGCTTCTAGGTACTTAATATGGTGTCGGTTAGTGGTTCTCAGTATTGGAGTTTTGGAGGGAAACTTCTCCAAATGGTTTTTCGGAGTTTCCTCTGTAATATGGAAAAGTACCTCCAACGACCAACGGTTTGAATTTGTATGTGTTTTGGATGAACCATTCGTTCTCGTAAAGAGCTGTAAGGGAGAATAGGTGAGGTTGGGATGTTTCTAAAACATGCTGTTTGTAAAATGGGGCCTTGCGTTTCGAGGATCCTTGTAAAGTCATCAAACATCTCAGTTTCTAGTGAGCTTTTAAAACAAAACGGACCCGAACCTACTAGTTTAGCCGGGCGAAAGAACAGATAGAGAATACCCTATCAGATAAATGTTGTAATGTCATACATGATTCACCTGCACTACTGCCTGATATCTTTAGCATGGGAGATACTGATATTTTTACCAGCTTCTGTTTCAATGTCGTACATTTAGTTTCCTACAACACGAAAGACATGAGCTTTCAGAAACTTGGGAGGTAATTTTGCATTTTTGCCTTCGGCAAAATTACTTTGGGTAAAATTCCTGTAGAAAACTCACTGCCCTACCCCAAATGACGTTGGCTTCGAACGCATATTGTAAGTAGCTTTTGATTTTTCGTGTGCCTTTTGTAAGTTTCTGGTCAACTTCCAACGTGCCAATACACTTTTTGCTTCCTGTGGTACTATAGTCAGTTCAGGATCAGGAAGTGCTTTTAAATTTCTCAAAATTTTATACGACGAACCATGATTTATCATACTTTGTCCCAAATTTGCAAAATAAGGCTGACAACCAATTGAATCATGAGAATCTGACCTTAAAGCACAAGCTAAGCTTGAAAGGTGAGACTCCCAATTATCTTGTTCGCCCTGTACAAAAACTCTCAACTTATTTAAAAGATTTCGATTCACCCTCTCCGATATGTTTGCCTGTGGGGAGTAAAAAGCTTTTCGGATATGTTGCACACCATAGTTGGCCAAAAACCTAGCAAACTCAAAAGAAATAAATTGTTTGCCGTTGTCTAAGTCGACGAATTCAGGTGTTCCAAATGCATTTAAGACATCAGCTTTCAGAAATTTGATGATGTTGGCTGAGGTTGCTTTTGGAGAAATGATCAACAGCTATAAAAATGACAACGTTTCCGCTTTTTGTACGCGGATATGGGCCAAGAAGGTCAATGTACAAACGTTGCATTTGTCGCTCAGATACAATCTGCTTTGTAATTGGAGGACGAAGAGCTTTATTGGGGACCTCACACTGACTCACATAATCTTTAATTTCTGTCGCCATTTTTGGCCAATAATATTTTTCCCGAATTCTTAAATAGGTTTTTATTTCAAATACTTTGTGAGTCAAAGTTTGAAGTATACACAACCGCCACGAAGAAGCTTCGTTTTCAAGTTCCTCATTCTGAATCTAACTCTTTTGTATATATATTTGTCGGATACAACTAGATCCGGAAGTGAGGCTTGATTTTTAACAATTTCATCTCTCCGTGACTGGTACTCAGCAGAATCGAACTCTGGCGAGTCAATGTCAATTTCTGCAGCTCCCGTGTTGATACAAATCTCTTCCATTTCCCCTTTCGAAAGAGCATCTTTCACAGCGTTAAGGGTACCCTTACGATATTCTATATTAAACCGGAAGCCTTGAAGCTCCAAACTCCATCTTGCCATCTTGCGAGCCGGCCAGTCAAATCTTTCAATGACAAAAGCCATTTTAGACTAGAATGATCAATAATGACGCGAAAAAACAAGCCTTCGACACACAAACGGAATTTCCGAATGCTGAGCACTGCTTCCAGACATTCAAGCTCTGTCACCGTGTAATTTTTCTGGGCCTTGTGTAACTTTTTTGACATAAAAGCTATGAGTTTCTCATTGGCATCTGCATTAAATTGGAAGAGAACTCCTCCGACTCCTTCAGAGGAGGAGTTAACACCGGAGTGGACACTAGGGCTTCTTTCAATTTTTGGAACGCTTCCTTGGCTGCAGATGTCAATTCGAAACTCTTTTGCTTTTTAAGGCAATCGGTTAATGAAGCTGAAAGATCTAAATAGTTCTTGATAAAACGCCTGTACCAACCCGTCATACCAATAAATCTCCTCACTTGGCTAGCCGTTTTTGGGAGAGGGAAGTTAACCATCGCGTCTATCTTTTCAGGATTAGTTTTAGCGTGCCCTGACCGACGATGTATCCATGAAACTTGATTTCTAGCATGCAGAACTTGGACTTATTGATGTTGATTGTTAAGTTTGCGCTGCGAAGGCAGGCTGCCACATCTGTCAACATTTTTATGTGCGTTTCAAAATACGGTGTGCATATTAAAAGATCATCTCAATAACTGAAAACATGTTGTCTAAGTCGGGCCGGAATGACTCGGTCCATTAGACGACACATTCTCTGTGCGGCGTTACATAACCCGAACGGCATCACATTAAAATGATACAGCGACCGTCCAGGAACAGCGAATGCCGTTTTTTGTTCTGACTCTTCATCTAACGGAATCTGCCTAAATGCATCTTTGAGATCTAGACCCGTTATGAAATGAGTGTCTTCTAATCTACTAATGATACCTCGAATATGCGACAACGGATACGCATCGTTAACAGTCTTGCTGTTAAGTTTTCGACTATCCAAACACAGACGTACTTTTCCTGGCATCTTAACCATAACAATAGGAGAACACCAAGGTGAATTACTTTCCTCAATAACTCCAATCTCTAACATGCGACCAAGCTCTTTGTTAACTTCCTCCTGCTTCACGGGCTAAAGAGGATAGTGCCTTGATTTAATTGGTACTGCATCACAAGCATCGATGGTATGTGTTTCCACATGCGTTATACCAAGAAGTAATTCAGCGAAATGGGGAAAACTAATTTTCACCGAATCTAACTTCATTTTCTGAATTGAAGTTAATTTGATAAATTCTGACTTTTCGGAATCTTCTTCTTCAAACACATCATTACTATCTTTTTGGCTCACTTGAGGAGTCCGGTGAAATTCGTTCCAGAAGTTCATACCCAAATAAACCTTTTGCGTCAAGTTAGGAATTACATAGAAAGTAATGGTCTTAGTTACATCATCAAGGGATGTTGGGATATTACAATATCCGACAATATCGTGAGATTTACCGTCAGCTGTTTTGACGATATTTTTGTACGGTAACATTTGAATACCATTTCTTTCTATGAATTCGTAACTTGTAATAGTCATATTATTTTCGCTCGTGAAGAGATTTAAAAGAAAATACTTTTACAGGATGACTTTCCGAAATAGGAATTTCTCTTTGCAGAATTCTGAGAGGACCATCAAACAGTGAAACCTAACTGACCTCATCATCTGAACAATCTTCAGACATTACGACCAAACTCCGATTTTTACTATGACAAAATTGTTCACTCTCTATTTTAGCTCCGACTTCTAATTCTGTTTCCTCGGGTTGGAGTAGCTGTTTTGGAATCAATTTTCTCCGACAGCTTTGTCGATCCCTTGACGGTTTCCCTGGCGTTTTTGGCATTCTGGGCTACTCACGCGCCACAGAGAAAACAGATTAGCTTTCTTTCATGTGATGGACACTGAAAGAAAGAACGACCAACCCTGTCACAGTTCCAACACAAAAGGGAAGAAGATGGTTGACGATAACCACCAGACCTGCTGAATGCTGCGACTTCTTCCGTTACGTCATTTTGCTCTTTTTTTGATCGCTCATATGAACAAGATATGTATAGCAGATTCCACCACGCACTAGAAAAATCAGACAAGAAAATAAAACACCTAAATGACGTGTCTTCACCAAAAGTTGCAAGTTAAAAATTCAAAACAAACCGAAGGAAACAATTGAAAAGTAAAAAAACAATTATTGAAGCCAAAACTAACAAACAATTTTGTGAATCAAAAATGTAATAAACAAATTTAAAAATAATATAATTGTGCTAAAAAAATTATAATCACAGTAAAAGAGTTGAAAAGAATCAATTA
This sequence comes from Baccha elongata, assembly GCA_951217065.1. Taxonomy (NCBI): domain Eukaryota; kingdom Metazoa; phylum Arthropoda; class Insecta; order Diptera; family Syrphidae; genus Baccha; species Baccha elongata. The sequence continues at coordinate 326,266 of CATNUY010000036.1, forward strand.
ATGAAAACTATATTATTAAAAAAAAAACTAAAATGAAATATATAAAAAAAACTGTAGGTATCTACTAAAAATTAAAGCTAATCTATCAACTAAACAAAATTAATAAACTAACTGAACTAATAACTGAAAAATTAAAAACAGTATAACAAAAACTAACTCTAAACTTAATAAAGCTAAAACCGAAAAAAAAATTATTAAATTGATGACATAAATAGTTAAAATAAAATTAAAATGAGACTATCGCTTACTAAACCTATGTAAAATTAAACCTTAAATTAACTCACTAACTAAATACTCAAAAAAAAAAAACAGTTTACAGAGAAAAATTAAGGAAAAATATCTTTTCCAAAATAAAAAAAAAACTGTAACTATGACCCTTAATCTAACTAACTAACTAACTAAACCTTACTATTATCAAAATAGTTTACAAACAAAATTTTAAGAAAATTATCTTTTACAAATTTAAATGAAACTAAATGTAAATAAATTTACTTTTACCTAATATTAACTTTTCTATTTAAAAAACAAAAGTTTCAAATGCTAAACTAGCAATAAAAAATGAATTTACGCTTACTAAAAAAAATGAAAGAATTGGATGGCTGTTGAAAATAATAAAAATTAAAATATTGTTTTTTAAAAGGAAATGCCACCAAAATATTTGTTTATAGTGGAATACCACTCAACTTCACCAACTTAACACAAAGCCACAATTTAAAAGTAGACGTTATAAAAAACTCAAAAAATAACTATTAAAACAATTTAAAAAAAACTTAAATGCTTTGAAACATTCTTTTGTTTATAAAAAAAAACTAAACATCATAAATGGATCTGTAAATTTCGAAGACGAAAGATGGAAAAGTTCTACGAGCCGAGATAGGAGAAATAAAAATTAAATAAACTACGTTAACTATTTAAACTACTCTACGAAAAAAAAAATTTATGCTATCTTTTCTAGCGCCGTTCGCAACCAAAACTTGATTACAAATTGACTCTAGAAAATTCGCTTATGTAGATGGAAGGTGCACTTGAAAACTCAATATGAATCATCTGTGACTCTTCCATCATTATTTGTATGTATATGATGTCTTTGCAAATCTGGGCATTAATGCCAGCATATAATCTTCTAGCTTTATGACTCAGACTGCTTAACACCATGTCTGTGTATTTTAGAACTGACCTACCTCATCGCAAACGCAGTACCAAGGACATGCCTCGGATACTGGGACTTATGAGGAAAGTCAGCTTCTCAAAATAAAAATAAAAAAAAGTAAAAAAAAATTGAAGTTAAAAGAAATACACAAAAAAAAAATTAAAAGGATCAACAAAAAAATAAAAAAAAAAACCAGAAGCTAAAATTAAAATGAATAAAAAAAAAACTAAAATGAAAATTTAAAACTGAAAAATTACTTGAATGTAAAAAAAAACTAAATCAAATGAAAGCTAAAGAAACTACATATCTCGACCCTTACAGATTCGCTTCTTTGCAGTAGCGAAACCTCACGCTGCGGGCGCCATTGTTGCGGATTCCTTTTTTGCCGTCGGGGTCAGTACGGGCATGCTTGACCGGCCTACTGCTCGTCGGAGGACGTAGGTACTTGACCCCTATCGGAACCGCACATACAAAAATCATGCCAGCCTTTGCGTCATGGTGTTAAGGCCCCGCGAGAAATTCACCTCTTTTTTTTTTTTTTTTTTTATTTATTTTTTATTTTTAATTCAACTTATAACTACTTAAATGCTAGACAAAAACCTTAAAAACTAACTTACAGAATAACTTAACTAACTTACTGGCCCCATACGGGCGCTCTAAATTATACTATAACTATATATTAAAATGCCTTTCGACGTAAAAACTAACTTAAATTAAAATTCAATATTTCTTAAAACTAAACGAGAAAATTCTTAAAAACTCGTTTTCCTATAACATTTTATATAAAAACTTAAAACTACCCTCTACCTAAACAAAACTAAAATATACGTAAAATATACGTAATAATTATACCTTAATAACTTAAAACTTCTTAAGATACTTAAAATAACTTGAACAGCCACCAGCAGCTTTTTTTTTTCTGCGCAGCAGCCTATGCATATGCCCACACGCTTATAAGCCCACAGACAAACGCTTTTTTGGATTTTTTAACATTTTTTTGTGCCACCTTCACTGTCCTACTTAATCTACCCTAGAAATACGTAGGTTGGCCAAGGCAACAACTTTGACTAACCATCAATATCAAGGTGGTCACCCAACCACCAGTATTTTTGAACTTGCTTATAAACGTCCTTTTTGTCCTGAAGGGGCACAGCTCTACTGAACCGCAGACGCTCTGCTCCGTTCCCAGAGTCGACGTCTCGCCCATACAGGATTCGCCGATCCACAGTTCTACGGCCGACGTGGTAGATTAACGGAACCGGGGCTTACTACTTCATTAGAGTAGTAAGCCCCGAAAATAAGTCCATTGGCTGAGGTCATCGCTCTTGCAATGTGACCCCGAATCAGCTTAATTAAAAAGTTATCTATCATGTTTATATTGGCCCCGTTGTATAAGACCTCGTTGGCATAATAATGTTTGTACCCCGACTCTGGTGTCTTTATGCCAAAAGGCATTTTTTAATATAGTTATAGTATACTTTAGAGCGCCCGCATGGAGCCAGTAAGTAAGTTAAGTTATTCTGTAAGTTAAGGTTTTTGTCTAGCATTTAAGTAGTTATAAGTTAAATTGAAAATAAAAATTGAATTTAAAAAAAAAAAAAAAACTCCGACTCTGGTGTTCTGTGTAATCCAAGGCAGCGTCTAAGACACTGCCTCTCAAACACCCGAATCTTTTCCATTTCAGATGGGGCAACGTTGAACCACACAGGGCACCCATAGGCAATCATTTACCGGATAAGGACCATGTAGCAAATCACCTTTACTCTGCTGTCAAGGCGGCTGCTATAAAACAACCGTCTTGTCAACCCAAAGGCTCCCCTAGCTCTGGCCAGAGCAGCATCTACATGTCGATTGAAATATAGATACTGATCTAGCCAGATGCCAAGGTACTTTACCACATCTTTACTCGCCAGTGGATGTCCACTTGGTCCAACGATCACTAGATTTCTCCAGTTCTTTCTTTTATCCCTAGAAGCCCTAGACAACGGGGCTCTAAACAGGATAGTTTCTGATTTCTGAAAGTTAATTTTTAACTTCCAGTCATCACAATAACGCTGAATCTTGTCGAAGTCACGCTGCAAGAGAATTCTGATGACTTCAACTTTCGGACCCTTTCTGTACGCTACAAGATCATCGGCATACGCTGGTGTAAATCGCTGGTGTAAATACTAAAAAGAATCGGTGAGTTCACAGCTCCTTGCTGTAGACCATTTTTAATATCAAAAGTTGTGGTAGAAGTAACATTGCCACTTTTGACAACAAACTTTCTACCATTGAGCATGTCATGAAGCATATATAACAGTGGTTTACCTTTGCCAAATCTAGTTAATTTCAGATGAAGACCCTATAACCATACGGTGTCGAAAGCCTTCTCTAAATCAACAAGAACGGCACCCGTGCATTTAATTTTTCGATTTGTTCCATTGAACATCAGAAACTAACTTAGATGCAGCATGAACAGTGTCATGTCCCGCCTTAAACCCAAACTGATTGTCTGGAATAATATTTTTGTCCTCAGCCCACTTGAACAGAGCTCTATTGAGAATCTTCTCGAATACCTTACTGATACTTGGAAGAAGACTTATCGACCGAAGATTTGCCGGATTGGAGCTGTCCTTTCCCTTTTTGGTTAGAGGATAGATCACAGCTGTCTTCCAACTCACTGGATAATATGCATTATTCAATGCGTTGTTGAACAGTGTGGTATAAATGTCTATGGCTTCCTCAGGGAGATGTCGTAACACAATGTTGGGTATTTATTTATTTATTTAGCTACAAATTCAATTCTTAGCTTTTAAAGTAAACATACATAGGAACATTAATATAATTTTAATTTTAGTCTTGTAAATTGTTTCTTAATATTATTTTTAAATTTCTTGAGTTTGAATTAAAATCTATTAAATTAAAACAATTATTAAAATCGACACAAGCAGCAAAAAGTGGTTCATGAATACCATAGACAGTTCTATTAAATCTTAAATTTAAAAGTTCAAAATGACGGAAAGTTCTGTTTGGAACATTAATGGTTATTTTAAAAAGCAGATTATTTGAATCGATATTTCCATTTAATATGTTAAAAACAAAAAGGATGTTAGATATATTTCTTCTTTTACTTAATGTATCAAGGTTCAAACGTTTTAAGCGACTGTTGTACGATGGTAGGTTGGTCGATCTATCCCAAGGAAGATACCGCAAGGCAAACAACAGGAACTTTTTCTGGACATATTCAATGCGGTTTATGTTAACATTGTAACATGGACACCATACGTTGCTACAGTATTCTAAACCCGATCGCACCAAAGAATAATATAGCATTTTTAGTATATGCGGATCTTGAAAATCTGTAGCCCACCGACGCAAAAAACCAAGCATTCGATTCGAATTATTCACAATATAGTCAAAATGTTTATTAAATGTCAGTTTTGGATCCAAAATAACACCAAGATCACAAACATAATTTACACTTTCGAATAGAACATCATTGATTTTATAGTTTTTCTGGATCGGCAGTATTCGACGAGTAAAAGTCATTACGTTGCGTTTCGACATATTAAGCTCCATTTTATTAGTACGGCACCATTTTACAACATTGTCTAAATCACTTTGTAACCAGTTAGCTTCCCTTTCATTTTTATAAGAGAAATACAATTTAGCGTCGTCAGCGAACATTTGTATATTTGACCGAACAATAGCATTGCACATATCATTAATAAACAACAAAAATAGAGGGTCTCCAGAATAGACATTTATTTGTTTTGAAACTTTGTTTTTAAACAACACAAATTGATTTCTACCTGATAAATAAGAATCCAACCAATTTAAAATCCAGATAGGCAGTCCTATCCATTTTATCTTTTTCAATAGAATGAAATGGTTCACACGATCAAAGGCTTTTGAAAAATCCAAATAAATGGTATCAGTTCGGTATCCGTCTTGATTTTTATTTATGACATCCGAGCAAAATTCCATTAAATTTGTAGCCGTAGATTTTCCTTCAGTGAATAGGAGAAATTATTTGTTTCCAATTATTCTTTAAGGCATCGAATACAATTTTCTCAAACATTTTTGGAATGCAGGACAGGACAGTTTGGCAATTCCTCTATAATTTTCTATATTACATTTATTGCCTTTTTTGTGTAAAGGTATAATAAAAGAACTTTTCCATTGTGTAGGAAAAACAGCACTTTTTAAATAAATAACAAAGAGGACGTACTAAAACAGTTACGAATTGCTTTAAAACACAAGATGGAATTTCGTCAGGTCCAGAGAACATAGAGTTTTTCAGTCTTAAAATATAGTCTTTTATCACAGTTTCGTTGATTACCGGAGAAGGAAAGCCTAGTTGCGGAAAGTGTTGCACATTTTCTTTCAAAGTATCACAGCTAATAGTATCACATGAATCAGGTTTCTTATAAACTTGTTCAAAAAAGTCCGAAAACATATCACAGATTAAAGCAGAATCATTGGTAGAATTATCACAGTAGTTCATTATGCTTGGGAACTTTTAAGACTTCCTTTTTGTATTAACAAAGTTCCAAAACTTTCGTGGATTTGTTGGAATTTCACGTCGAACACTAGCCACGTAGTTCTTATAAGATACTTTTAAACATGATTGAAGTTCCCTTCTGACAGTACTATAATTAACGTAGTCTGAAACAGAGGACGACTGCTGATACTTCCTAAACAATTTCGTTTTCTTGTTACGCATAATTCTTATGTGTTTAGTTAGCCATGGTGGCCTGTCAAAATTGTTAGACATTTTTCTTAACGGTGTACAAACAGAAAAACAATTATTTAAGTGGACATAAAACTCGTTACAACATTTATCAATATTAGTTTCAGTGTAAATTGAATTCCAATTATAAGTCAAGAAAATTTGTTTAAATTTCTGTTCATCAATTTTCTTGAAATCCAGCTTGTATCTACTTTCAGTTTTATTTCTTCTTTTAATTCTATCCACAAAATGCTTAAGTTCGATTGGAACATGATGTTCAGATTCAGGAAATAGAAAATAATCGGCTTTCACAATTGAGTTCATTTCAGGCTCGTCAGTAAAAACAAGGTCTAAACTTTTCCCATTCGAATTTAAAATATTATTTATTTGTACAATAGCGTTAACGGAGCATTCATCAATAAAACAGTTAGCATCATCATTATTTGTTTCCGGTAAAACTGGTATTAGAAAGGCTCCATATTCAGGATCAGGAAACCAACAGATTTTCGGCAAATTGAAGTCCCCAGTTATGTAGAGAATGGAGTTTTTTGAGCTTGCAACTACATTTGAAATATTCTCAGCGTGCTTTTTGTAAATATCACTTCCAGACATCGGAGGAATATAAGAACAAGTAAACAAGAAAGATTTATCATAAATAACAGATTGTACACAAATAAACTCAATACCATTATGAATTACAGCAAGTTTTTTTGAGTGATGAGAAGATTTTATGGCAATAAGAACACCACCACCTTCAGATTTATTGCTTGAATATAAATTTCGGTCACAACGGAACACATTGAAGTCATTACACAAAATTTCGTTATCACGGACAGTTTCATTTAACCAAGTTTCAGAAAGAATAAGAACATCATAATCAATAGTAAACGATTTGACATATAATTGTTTTAATTTAGATTTCATCCCACCAACATTGTGGTAAAAAATAGAAACAGCAGATACAGGAAAATTATTTAGTTTTTTGGAATCTGTGTTGTATTTTGTAGAAGAACACGATTAACAGTTTCACGCGTACGAGTTTCAAATTCACGCACAACAGTATTTTCGGGCCATTTTGACGGATCAACAATTAAATTAAACAAGGAATCAGGCAGTTTTACAGTAAAGGATGCAATTTCCCGGGCAGTTCTAAATTTAAATTTATTACATGATATTCCATTGGTATTGTCAAGATTCAGTACCGCTTTGATATAATTAGTAATATCATCTTCCGACGTAGATGAATCAAACCTCGAAAGAAAGATAGTTTTTTGTAGAGGGACCAGTCTCAAAGTTGGTAACACCACATCCTTAAGGGGCAAAGAACACTTATCAACAAGAATTACACTATCACTCAAAGTTTCAGAAATCGGGTTATTAGGCACTTCTGAGACCCTAACTGTCTGTTGTGTTGGAGGATTAGCATCAATTTCATTTATAGACATATTAACGGGTTTCAACGAATCAGGAACATTAATAGGATTAGGTTTTGATGATGCCGAAGCACTTTCAGAATTTTTTTTGCTTTTTTTAACTGGTTCAGAATGATTTTCATTACTATTTTGTATTTTATTAGTTGGCTCAGTTTGACTTTCGGCCTTACGTTTTGCAGAACGTGTAAAAGGACGCAAAGAAAAACCCTCCATTGCAGTTTTCATGTCATCGATTGCATTTGAAATTTTAATAAGTTCAGATGAATTTTCGTTTACCATCGAATAGAGCGAAAAACACTTACTAAAATTGCATTTATCGCAAAAGTAGTGAACATTCGAAGTTTCACTGATTAATTTAAAGGTGTTAAAAACAATCTTGGCACATGATACATGAATCAAGGACTTACATATACCACTGCACAAAACATACTGTTCATCAGCTTTAATCTCTCTCAAACAGGATAAACACACATATGCCATTTTATTAAAGTTTAAATTTTAGTGACTTTACTGTATATATTTTGTAAGTTTTTGATCACTGAAGTATGCAATTGAAATTGTAGTCAAAATTGTATTGTATATAAAACTCACTTAAGTATGCAATATAAACACACTTAATTGTTGCTGAATCAGGAGAGAATTCCCAAATGTCAACTCTAGAATTTTATTAAATTTCAACTTTTTGGCAAAAAAATTATTTACCAATTAAACACTTTAAACACAATTATTAATCAAAAACACTATAACTCCAGATACACAAACGCTTAATAATAGCAAAAGTCAACAATTAAAAAATATACAGCTTTTCAATTAGACGAAAAAAAATAATCAAAATAGATACAATTAATTACGACTAACACTTGCAACAGGGTTGACAGTAACTGATACACTTGGTATACTATCGACCCCCGCAGATATCTTTTTCTTTAATGTTTGAAAAATTAACTGAAGTTCTACCTTCGAAATTAACAATGAACTGGGTCCATTTCGCTCGGCGATGGTGGCATTTGCCAAGTTTTCGTCATTGAACCCGGTGAAACCAGTATTCTCAGATCGCCATTGCGTTATGTTATTTCCAAGATAGAAATGGTACAGCAAGGCTCTGTTCTCCAGGTCATGATTCGGACGAATGCTAGCATTCACCTTATACACTTGCTGGAAAGCAGCCCCTACAGCTTCTACCTTTTCCTGAGGATCTTCTATCATATAAAAATTATCATCGAAAACTGCACCTTCCGGATCAATTCCCGCAATCATTAGTACTTCTTCGTTATCTGTTGTCCTCTGGAGTTTAAGACATGGAAGATCGTTTTGATAATTTCTTCTAAATATCTTATTTATTTATGGAAACATACTAGGGTCGCTAGAATTAACAGCTTGAATTCTGTTATCCCAATATAAATTAAAAGATAATCTATAGTTTTGTCTAATCAGAACGTTAATGTTTTTGATCGACGACTTCAATGTCCTAATCTCCAAATCACGTGTGTCCGTGAAACGTCTGTAAAGAAGTTTCAATCTAGTCAGCAGTCCACTTTTTTATCGGTGTAGTGCGTCGATTGTCGCGTTCTTGTATAAACCAGTAGGATCTTGTTCCTTATATTTTGGGATTGTTCTGTCCATTGTTCGTTTTATTGTTGTATCCATTTGATTCAGGTACCCATCGATCTCGACGTTCGTCAGGTTTCTGTCATTTGGTGGAGAAATGTTATCGGAACGTATTTCTCTTGCCAAGGCGTTGGAGAAGCGTGGCCAGTGCATCTTACTGAAATTGTAAGAGTGCACAGGCACATACTCATCCAACTCCACAAGGTCGCTTGGAAGCTGTATTACGGTGTCAAGTACGCAGTGATCACTGTCGTATTCAATTGTTCGTAAACAGTTTCTTGTCAGTTGATTTGTTGCGTCAGTTATAACAAGTCGTGATTCAAGCAGTAAAAGATCCAGAAAGCCACCGTTCCTAGAAAACGATGGTCTATCTGTCGCAAAAAGATCGATCCTACACTCAACACTGTGACGACCCATCCAATTAAGTAAATGGTTCCCTCTCGGATTTTGAATTTGATTTCCCCAATCTTCATGTTTGGCGTTTAAATCTCCTGCCATGACATAATACTTTTCATCCAAGTGCAGTCTTAAGCATTCGAAAAGTTTTTCGAGTTCTGCTATAAAATTAGCAGGCTGAATTGCTTCGGTTGCGTACGCCGCGATCACGTACATTCGTTTCCCCTGAAGGAGCGAAATTCAAATCATGCAGGCTTCTAGCTGCCCAAATCTTCGCACTTCACTATTATATATAACCTTATGTTAAATGCCCTTTCGTATGAAGATTGCGACCCCACCCACTTGAGAGGAGTTAGGCCGATCCCTTCGCACGATATTGCAATTATTATAAGTCAATTTGTGTTTCTGGGTAAGTTTAGTTTCGCTAGCCATAAACACATTAGGACTTTGGTCTTGCAGCAAATGAAAGAGGTTTGCTCTACGTTCGGTCCAAATCAGCGAATTTACATTCACAGCTAGGATCATAAAGGGTTGCTCAGGCAGCGCGCCTTTAACCATTTCGCGTTGCCGGCAGAATAGAGTAGAGGTAATCCACCCTAGCCGCCTGCTCCCTGATCTGTTTTTGAACGTCGGTTAACTGACCATGAATGGTCAGCAACACCTGCATCAGATCTGCCTCTGGCACAGGAGCCGTAGGCACTTGGACCTGTTTGGCTACCTGTGGTTGAGGCTGTACCGTGTTTCCCTTTCCAGACGCGCTTTGGGCGTAAGAAATTGCGGGATTGACGGAAGTTGGTTTCTGGCGTACTTCAGGGCGTCTCACCTCAACTGTTTTATTTTGGGCTTTGTTTTGCTTTATCTCCTGAAATTTCGGACATCCCCGATAGTTTGTGGGGTGCCCGGTGCCTCGGCAGAGCGCACATTTTAACTGTACCATATCTGTGACCCTATCTTGTCCGAGTTCACACTCCCCTGTTTTGTGGGTGTCTCCACATTTAACGCAAATAGGGTCCATATCACAGTTAATTGCAACGTGTCCAAACCCTTGGCAGTTCATGCATTGAAACATGTCTTTCTGCTTGGTAAGTTTTTCCCATCGTACAATTTGGTAATCCAGGACTGTTATATTCCTTAGACCACTCAATTTGCTTTGGGGCGAGAGTTGAACTAGGAAAAATGGTAAGTTCCGTTTCTCCCGTCTGTCTTTGACTGTGGTACACGGTCTGACCCCGATAAAATTGAGATTGTCGCTCGCCACTTGACGGAGCTCTGCTAAGAGCGCCTGCGGATCCGTAGAGGATTCGATACCCTTCAGGAGGACTGTTTGAAGCTTGTCTTCCTTAGGGGTAAAACTATAAAATTCAGTTATAGTTTGAGACAGAAGGTCTTTGACTTTTTTGTAGTGCTCTAAAGATGAGCACTGAATAGAATGCCGGTCTGCGTTACGCCGCTTGGTTGTTAAATTGTTGCCTACGACCGACCTACCTATTTATAGTTATAATAGTTTCTTTTATTTCCATCTTAAATGTGTTAATGGGTGGCACCTTACCTCGCTTTGCTTGTGGCTGCTGCTGTTGTTGCGGTTGTTGTGACTGCTGCTGTTGACGCTGCTGCTGCTGCATCGACTGATGTTGGGTCTGCTGCTGTTGTGACTGCTGCGGTTGTTGCTGTTGTGGTTGTAGCTGCTGCTGTTGCTGCTTCTGTGTCTGTTTTTTGTTTTTGTGGTTGTGGTTGTTGTTGTTGTTTTGCCTGCGGCTGCTGAGTCTGCTGCTGTGGTTGCCGGAGCGGTTGCTGTTTGTGAAGCTGTTGTTGTGGCTGCTTCTTTGATTGCTGCTTCTGTGGCTTCTGCTGGTCTGAGAGTGGTTGTTGTTCTTTAGGAGGCTTCTGTTGTTGTGTAGCCTGCTCTTGTAGAGCTTGTTGGCGGTTACGTTGATCAAGAGCAACTATGCGCTCCTTCTCACGTCTTGCCTCTTGCTTCTTTTTGAGCGCTTCAACGAGCTCTATGAGCGAAGAAATTTGCTCCGTTAAAGCCTTAATTTGCTGGTCCTCTTCTTCGTCCGACAGCTCGACTACCTCGCCACTGACGTAATGTCCTTCTCTTTCCACAGACATATATGAGATGTCGTCAGCATCTGCGTCAGCGGCGTTTTCTTCGCCTGTTAGACTGCGTCCTGGTCGTTTGCATTGTCAGCGGCGATCGCTCCGTCAGCCTCTTCGACGTGGATGTGATCCGCCGCAGCTTCATCGTCGCCTTCTTCGTTCTTGTCGTTGTTTTCGTTGTTGTCGTCATCGTCGTTGGAAGAGCTATCCAGCTGCCTCTGTATTTTTCCCTGAGCCCTCCTATTTGCCGGGATGCTACAACATCTGCTGTTTTTTTCTTAACAATCAGATTTGGCTTATATCTTATATAGCGCCTTCTTTTCAATGGGTCTTGTTCTTCGGCACGTGCCGGTCCTGTACTTTTCCCTTTAATAGGGCTCGACGTTTTTGCAGTTGCCATGCTGCTGGTTCCGCTCTCGGCCTCTGCCGATGACGATGTTGTTGTCGTTGTCGTTGTTGTTGTTGCTGCTGCTTTCTTGGACATAGACGGTCCAGCTTCTGTCGTTGTTGTTGCTCTTTGAGGTTTGGACTGCTGAGCTGCAGTTGCCCTTGTTGTTGCTTGGCCTGATGGCCCCGCTATTTGACTGTCGGATGATACATCACCTGATGCTCCTCCAACTGTCTTCCTTGTTGTTGGGGGACCATCTTTCGATGTCCCCGTTGCTTTGACCATCTGATGTTGGTTTTGTAATGGGAAAAAATTTAACTTCCATCACACATCATGGTAACAGAGAACGAAACTTGCAAAAACAACTAAAATCAAAAGATTATGATTTGTAAAAAAAATGTCGTCCTTGTGAGAATTTCCAGATTAGGGAAATCTGTTGTCACATATTGTGCGACACGATATGTAATGGAAGAATAAATTTTTTAAAAAATAAATAAATAAAAAAACAGGAGGCTTATACACAAAATGCTATATGAAACTAAAATTCAGAAAATTAAACTGTGCGACCAAAAGAAAGATTTACTTGAGAAAAACTCTAGAATATCCCATTTCGTAGCATCGCTGGGTTCTAACTATGACTCTATAATCGACAGTTCAGTTTCCATCCTTTGAATATCAGAATATTCGCTAGGTAAAGGTGTTATTACTCAAGAATTAATTTTAAACACATACCTCTCATATCTCCTAAATGCCACACATAAAAATTTCGGGATCGATGATTCAAAGACTCCAGTGGGGGACAGTTTCTATCCCCTCTCTGAACGAGCATTAGATCATTCAGAGAGGGGTAGGGCCGCTCCCCAGTCAACTCCTCAAAACACCGAAACCTATGCACTTAGATGTCATGTACACTGGTTCACAAAACCTCATAAATTGATTGGAACTCTAATAACTTATTTGCTTCTTCAAAAATAATAAGTCATTATCGCCGTCTAATGATTTAACCCTCGCTCGAGAAAGTAATGTCCGTATATAAGTTTGCTTTCAGAAGGTGTTTCTTCCCCCTGACCTTATTAGAGAATAAAGTTGTTATACAGACAAACTCCCCAGACGATGATTAAAAAAAGAAACTAATATAAAAAGAAATCTCTAGCTCCTATTCAATTATATACCTATCACGTCTCCACGAGTTTTCATTTAAACAAAGTCAAAACTTGAAATCATCTTAACGTCAACTCGGAGGAATAGGGTTTTACCGCTCGACTGCTGCCACAGGTCCGGAAAAATTTCCTTCGACTGGCTCAGTCATCAGGGAAGTGAGTCGATGCTGCAGAAGCGAGTAGTGGGTTTACATATTATTGGACCTGGAATCTAGCTATTGGTTGACTCAGATAATTTAAATTGCAAAGCTAAAAAGCTAAGGGCCGGAGGAGGAAAAATTGAGTTACGTTAAAAGCTGAAGCTAGAAAAGCGATGAAGCAGATTTTGACAGGACAGGATGTTTGTTGCCTATTTCGGATTACATTATCCCATAACCCATCCATACGTTCCTTATCATCCGATTATATTTACAGGAACCCTAAAAAGGTGGGGGAAACAGATGTCGTTATTTCCCCCTATTCGCCTACCTACCCGACCTAAAAGTGACGAAAAGATACTACTTTTCCGAAACTTCCCAATTGATATACCTACTGGCGATATATTGATATAGGTACATCCCTCTAAAGAAAATTTAATATCTGCACACTATTCCATTTTGCTATTAAATTGTCCAACCCTACCAAGAATGACTTGTTGTTGTTGTTGTTGTTGTTGTTGTTGTTGTTGTTGTTGTTGTTGTTGTTGTTGTTGTTGTTGTTGACAATAGAACGCAATAACATTAGCCAAATGCCTCCTGCATTCGAACCTACGGAGGCTCCCGAGCCACTCCGAGGTCCGATAACTGAACAGGAGCTGAAAGAGATTTCAAAGCTATCTGACGCTGTTAAAGAATTGCAGGTATTTGACGGCAATCCTGTGCATTATATTTCATGGGTGCACAGCGTGGAAAATGTTCTTAAGGACTATAAAATAGTCCGTAAGAAACCCATTTATCGTGCTATTCTCCAGCACATTCGGCAGAAAATAAGAGGCAAGGCTGACTCTGCCCTTGTTTCGTACAATGTTTTTGATGACGAATGGCAAGAGATAAAAAGAGTTCTTACTCTTCATTATGCCGACAAAAGGGATCTCAGAACCCTTGAAAACCAGCTAAATAAATTGACTCAAGGGAGTTCGAGAATTGATGATTTTTACGCTACCGTTAATCATCAATTCTCTCTTATAGTCAACAAGTTAAGGGTTGAATCACGTTCGCCCGAAATTCTTGATGCTTTAGTGGAGTCCTATAGGGATAGGGTTCTTGATGTCTTCATGAGAGGCCTCAACGGCGACTTGTCCAAGCTCATTATAGTCCAAAAGCCTAAGACATTACCCGAGGCATATTCTCTGTGCCTTGATATGCAAAATCTCAACTTCAGAAATAATCCGGTGCATGTGAAAGCGCCAAACACAATCTCTGCCCCCATTCATTACAACTTTAAGAACGATTCAAATTATAATAGAGGTCAGTATGGGAGCCGCTATCCTCCACATAGCCAGAATAGACGGCAATACCCAGGGTCTTCAGAACCACCACCAAGGCCTACAGGACCAAAACCACCAATTAAAATGGAATTGGGATCTGGTCAAAGCCGAAACGTCAATTACATGAACCGGCCAAATAACCCATTTAAAAGAGAAGCTGGATCCGATAATTATAACCCTTATAAACAACAAAGGCTATACAATGTGGTAGCAAGTACTTCAAATGACACAGAAAATCAACAAATTGAGCCCAATAATGAAGAGGATTTTATGGAAGGGGCCTCTTTTCCAGCGTACCATACTTAGAGTATGTCACGCGTAGCGGGAAAACACTCAGTTTTCTCGTGGATACTGGTGCAAATAAGAATTTCATCAGATCCGAATTAGTAACAAAACCTATCCCTGTACAGACTCCCTTCGAAGTAGCCAGCCCTGCTGGAAAAATTCCAATAAAAAATAAAACCGTTGGGAAATTCTTTTCTTCCCTTGGTTGTGATTTGGACATCACCTTTTTTATCTTGCCAAATCTTCAGTCCTTCGACGGGATCATTGGAGATGACACATTGAAACAACTCAGGGCTGTCATAGACAGAGATCAGAATAAACTCATTATTAATTCAAATAGTCAAATTCCCCTCAAAAACCGTGAAGCAACCACGGTTAACAGCTTGTCAATTATGTGCAAAAATGCTTCAGAGCATGCAGAGCTCCAGCTCCAACAATTATGCAGGAAATATGAGGAAATATTTGGACCAGTTTCCAATGAAAAAGTCAAAACATCAGTAAAGGCCGAGATCCGCACCATCAACGAAGACCCGGTATATATGAAGAGCTATCCGTTTCCAGCCTGCATGCGAGGAGAGGTAGAAAAACAAGTCAATGAATTACTGGCGGAAGGTATAATAAGACCCTCCAAAAGCCCATATAACTCTCCTGTCTGGATTGTGCCTAAAAAGCCAAAACCAAACGGAGACAAACAATACAGAATGGTTATTGATTTCAAGCGCCTAAACGCTGTAACCATTGCTGACGCATATCCTATCCCGGATATTAACGCTACGCTTGCGAACCTCGGTGACGCAAGATTTTTTACAACCCTTGACCTAACCTCTGGTTTCCATCAAATATTGATGAACGAAAAAGATATTCATAAAACTGCATTTTCCACTATGAATGGAAAATATGAATTCCTGAGGCTTCCTTTCGGGCTCAAGAATGCGCCCGCCATATTTCAGCGGATGATTGACGATGTACTCAAAGAAATCATTGGAAAAATTTGCTATGTGTACATAGACGATATTATTATCTATAGCAAAACCGAAGCCAGTCATTTGAGAGACATAGAAACCGTTTTTCAGAAAATCTACAGTGCCGGGTTGAAAATCAACCTCGAAAAGACTCAGTTCATGGCTAAGAAGGTCGAGTTTCTCGGTTATCTCGTTACCGGAGAAGGAATTCTTCCCGATCCAAAAAAGGTCAAGGCTATCGAAACAATTTTACCTCCTCAAAACCTTAAAGAGTTAAAGAGCTTCCTTGGCTTAACATCATACTACCGAAGGTTCATCCGTGATTACGCAAAAATAGCTAAGCCTCTTACAAATATGACCAGAGGAGAACTAGCGCAAATAAAGGCCAACCAATCAAAGAATGTCCCTATAACACTGGACGAAGAAGCACTGAAGGCATTCAGAAATCTGAAGGAACTGCTTACCTCAGCCGAGGTCCTTGCCTTCCCGGACTTCGACAAACCGTTCAATCTGACAACAGGCGCCTCTGACTATGCCATTGGAGCTGTGCTGTCCCAAGGAGAGCAGGGAAAAGATAGACCGGTAGCATATATTTCTAGGTCCTTGAACAGGACCGAGGAAGGATATGCAACAAACGAGAAGGAATTGCGAGCAATAGTATGGGCACTCGACAATTTAAGGAACTATCTTTATGGCGCAAAAAAAATAAAAATATTCACGGATCACCAACCTTTAACGTTTGCATTAAGTAGTAGAATCTACAATGCTAAGCTTAAACGCTGGAAGGCGAGGTTGGAAGAGTACAACTACGAGTTGATTTACACACCTGGTAAATCAAACTTTGTGGCCGATGCTCTTTCCAGATTAAAAACGGAAGTCAACCACTTGTCTCCTCTTGCTCCTGGTCCGACAACTAGCAGTAGTTCAGTAACAATGACTGCTAGCGAAGGAGATGAAGCCACAGAAACCGCTAACGAAGCCAATGAAACATGCACGGCTGAGGAAGGATTCTGCGAGCGGTCCAGTGATAATGAAACTGTGCACAGTGCTGACCAAGATGGTTCCGACCTCATTCCACATGTGGAGGCGCCCTTGAACGTTTTCAGAAATCAAATGATTTTTAGACAAGGAAAAGAGCTGTCCTCTTATGAACAACCACACCCAAAATTTCATCGCCATTATATTTCATCTAGAATTCTAGACTATTCTTTCATCAGAAACACCCTTAAAGAAAAACTTAACCCAAGTGTCATAAATGGAATTAAAATTCCGGAAGACAAGCTTGGAATACTTCAGTCTGTTTATTTAGAGAACTTTTCAAATTACAAAATTCGAATCACGCAACGAGTTGTAGAAGATGTCGCTAACGAGAATCGCAAATTACTCTTAATAGAAAAAGAGCACAAAAGAGCTCATCGAGCACCAAGGGAAAATAAGGAACAAATCCTTGAAAACTACTACTTTCCCCACATGATGGCATACATCAAAAAATTCGTTAAGTCCTGTGAAATTTGTAACTCTAACAAGTACGATAGGCACCCAATATCCCCTGAACTGCAAGCGACTCCAATTCCAAGATATCCATGTGAAATCCTTCTATGGATATCATGGAAATACAGAATGAAAAATTCATAACTG
Organism: Baccha elongata; assembly: GCA_951217065.1. Lineage (NCBI taxonomy): Eukaryota > Metazoa > Arthropoda > Insecta > Diptera > Syrphidae > Baccha > Baccha elongata. Next base: position 343,565 of record CATNUY010000036.1, read on the forward strand.
TCATTGATAAATTTTCTAAATTTTGCAAGTTTTTTAGAATAAAAGAAAAGTCATCTATCTACATTAGATCAAAACTAATCAAAATCCTACACTTCTTTACTGTACCGCAAGTTTTAGTCACAGATAACGAAAAGGGATTCTTGAGCCCCATTATCTTGAACTTTATTAAAAGTTTAGGAGTAAAACTGTACTTGACACCGTCCTACCGTAGTGAAGTCAACGGGCAAATAGAGAGAGTCCACTCCACCATCTTAGAAATCTATCGTTGCCTAAAGACAGAATATTCTCAGCTTAATGTCCATGAATTAATATACGTGTCAGTAGATCGTTACAACAACACAATTCATTCTGTCATCAGGCAGAAACCTACAGACATATTTTTTAATAGAAGTCAAAGGGTTAATTACCAAAATCTTCTCAATATACGTTCCAAGGTAAATAGGGACCTAAGAGGGATCATAAAACGTAACATGGAAGCTCGAAACATTCGGCAAAATAAAAAAAGAATTCAACCGAAAAAATATAATAGGGGTGAAGTAGTGTTTGTGGCGATGAAAGGTATTAAAGCCAAAGCCAAGCCCTTATTTCGAAAAGAGATTGTTGCAAGAGACAATCGTGTCACTATAACAACAGAAAGTGGCAAAAAGATTCATAAAGCACATTTGAAAAACATATCACAATGATGGAGAAGGGGTTGCACAAAAAAAAAAAGAAAAAAAATTATAAAAATTGTTTTTGAAAATGATTGCACTACATAAATACAAAATATGAAACGGTGCACCACAAAATGTAAAAAAAAAAAAAAAAAAAAAAAAAAAAAAAAAAAAAAAATTACGATGCTAAGTTATGAAATAATACCTATATGTATTTAATTTAAATATACGAATTTATGATTTAAAAATATATATAATTATTCCAAACATTATTGTCAAAATATATGAAAATTGTTGTATAATTAATCTTTGAAAAACATTTAACTATTTTAATTATGAAATTAAATTAGTATGGCCGAAATAGGTCAATCCCTTTTTCGAAACGAGCAATATTTGTATTTACTTCACAGATTAACGTTTTTCACGATCGCCCAGGGATTCCAAATCCACAATTATAAATCGCACTTAGTCTCTTTAAAAGAAGGAAGAGGATGGATTATTGACGGTACTGTTAAGCTTGTACATACCATCGACCTGGAACCTTTTGAACGTCTTCAACAAAGAATGACTACTAGTTTAACTAACAATGTTAAAGATCCATACAGGAGGGTCATCATCGAACATTACTTGGGGCAAATGAAAGAACGCCTTAACCAATTGCTAGGCAAACCAACTCGAGTACAGAGGTCAATAAACTGGATTGGGTCAGCGTGGAAATGGCTTGCAGGGAATCCTGATGCAGAAGACTGGAGCAAAATACTTCAAAGTGAACAGAGGATAATT
>CATNUY010000036.1:350000-365000 GCA_951217065.1 Baccha elongata
TGTTGTTGTTGTTGTTGTTGTTGTTGTTGTTGTTGTTGTTGTTGTTGTTGTTGTTGTTGTTGTTGTTGTTGTTGTTGTTGTTGTTGTTGTTGTTGTTGTTGTTGTTGTTGTTGTTGTTGTTGTTGTTGTTGTTGTTGTTGTTGTTGTTGTTGTTGTTGTTGTTGTTGTTGTTGTTGTTGTTGTTGTTGTTGTTGTTGTTGTTGTTGTTGTTGTTGTTGTTGTTGTTGTTGTTGTTGTTGTTGTTGTTGTTGTTGTTGTTGTTGTTGTTGTTGTTGTTGTTGTTGTTGTTGTTGTTGTTGTTGTTGTTGTTGTTGTTGTTGTTGTTGTTGTTGTTGTTGTTGTTGTTGTTGTTGTTGTTGTTGTTGTTGTTGTTGTTGTTGTTGTTGTTGTTGTTGTTGTTGTTGTTGTTGTTGTTGTTGTTGTTGTTGTTGTTGTTGTTGTTGTTGTTGTTGTTGTTGTTGTTGTTGTTGTTGTTGTTGTTGTTGTTGTTGTTGTTGTTGTTGTTGTTGTTGTTGTTGTTGTTGTTGTTGTTGTTGTTGTTGTTGTTGTTGTTGTTGTTGTTGTTGTTGTTGTTGTTGTTGTTGTTGTTGTTGTTGTTGTTGTTGTTGTTGTTGTTGTTGTTGTTGTTGTTGTTGTTGTTGTTGTTGTTGTTGTTGTTGTTGTTGTTGTTGTTGTTGTTGTTGTTGTTGTTGTTGTTGTTGTTGTTGTTGTTGTTGTTGTTGTTGTTGTTGTTGTTGTTGTTGTTGTTGTTGTTGTTGTTGTTGTTGTTGTTGTTGTTGTTGTTGTTGTTGTTGTTGTTGTTGTTGTTGTTGTTGTTGTTGTTGTTGTTGTTGTTGTTGTTGTTGTTGTTGTTGTTGTTGTTGTTGTTGTTGTTGTTGTTGTTGTTGTTGTTGTTGTTGTTGTTGTTGTTGTTGTTGTTGTTGTTGTTGTTGTTGTTGTTGTTGTTGTTGTTGTTGTTGTTGTTGTTGTTGTTGTTGTTGTTGTTGTTGTTGTTGTTGTTGTTGTTGTTGTTGTTGTTGTTGTTGTTGTTGTTGTTGTTGTTGTTGTTGTTGTTGTTGTTGTTGTTGTTGTTGTTGTTGTTGTTGTTGTTGTTGTTGTTGTTGTTGTTGTTGTTGTTGTTGTTGTTGTTGTTGTTGTTGTTGTTGTTGTTGTTGTTGTTGTTGTTGTTGTTGTTGTTGTTGTTGTTGTTGTTGTTGTTGTTGTTGTTGTTGTTGTTGTTGTTGTTGTTGTTGTTGTTGTTGTTGTTGTTGTTGTTGTTGTTGTTGTTGTTGTTGTTGTTGTTGTTGTTGTTGTTGTTGTTGTTGTTGTTGTTGTTGTTGTTGTTGTTGTTGTTGTTGTTGTTGTTGTTGTTGTTGTTGTTGTTGTTGTTGTTGTTGTTGTTGTTGTTGTTGTTGTTGTTGTTGTTGTTGTTGTTGTTGTTGTTGTTGTTGTTGTTGTTGTTGTTGTTGTTGTTGTTGTTGTTGTTGTTGTTGTTGTTGTTGTTGTTGTTGTTGTTGTTGTTGTTGTTGTTGTTGTTGTTGTTGTTGTTGTTGTTGTTGTTGTTGTTGTTGTTGTTGTTGTTGTTGTTGTTGTTGTTGTTGTTGTTGTTGTTGTTGTTGTTGTTGTTGTTGTTGTTGTTGTTGTTGTTGTTGTTGTTGTTGTTGTTGTTGTTGTTGTTGTTGTTGTTGTTGTTGTTGTTGTTGTTGTTGTTGTTGTTGTTGTTGTTGTTGTTGTTGTTGTTGTTGTTGTTGTTGTTGTTGTTGTTGTTGTTGTTGTTGTTGTTGTTGTTGTTGTTGTTGTTGTTGTTGTTGTTGTTGTTGTTGTTGTTGTTGTTGTTGTTGTTGTTGTTGTTGTTGTTGTTGTTGTTGTTGTTGTTGTTGTTGTTGTTGTTGTTGTTGTTGTTGTTGTTGTTGTTGTTGTTGTTGTTGTTGTTGTTGTTGTTGTTGTTGTTGTTGTTGTTGTTGTTGTTGTTGTTGTTGTTGTTGTTGTTGTTGTTGTTGTTGTTGTTGTTGTTGTTGTTGTTGTTGTTGTTGTTGTTGTTGTTGTTGTTGTTGTTGTTGTTGTTGTTGTTGTTGTTGTTGTTGTTGTTGTTGTTGTTGTTGTTGTTGTTGTTGTTGTTGTTGTTGTTGTTGTTGTTGTTGTTGTTGTTGTTGTTGTTGTTGTTGTTGTTGTTGTTGTTGTTGTTGTTGTTGTTGTTGTTGTTGTTGTTGTTGTTGTTGTTGTTGTTGTTGTTGTTGTTGTTGTTGTTGTTGTTGTTGTTGTTGTTGTTGTTGTTGTTGTTGTTGTTGTTGTTGTTGTTGTTGTTGTTGTTGTTGTTGTTGTTGTTGTTGTTGTTGTTGTTGTTGTTGTTGTTGTTGTTGTTGTTGTTGTTGTTGTTGTTGTTGTTGTTGTTGTTGTTGTTGTTGTTGTTGTTGTTGTTGTTGTTGTTGTTGTTGTTGTTGTTGTTGTTGTTGTTGTTGTTGTTGTTGTTGTTGTTGTTGTTGTTGTTGTTGTTGTTGTTGTTGTTGTTGTTGTTGTTGTTGTTGTTGTTGTTGTTGTTGTTGTTGTTGTTGTTGTTGTTGTTGTTGTTGTTGTTGTTGTTGTTGTTGTTGTTGTTGTTGTTGTTGTTGTTGTTGTTGTTGTTGTTGTTGTTGTTGTTGTTGTTGTTGTTGTTGTTGTTGTTGTTGTTGTTGTTGTTGTTGTTGTTGTTGTTGTTGTTGTTGTTGTTGTTGTTGTTGTTGTTGTTGTTGTTGTTGTTGTTGTTGTTGTTGTTGTTGTTGTTGTTGTTGTTGTTGTTGTTGTTGTTGTTGTTGTTGTTGTTGTTGTTGTTGTTGTTGTTGTTGTTGTTGTTGTTGTTGTTGTTGTTGTTGTTGTTGTTGTTGTTGTTGTTGTTGTTGTTGTTGTTGTTGTTGTTGTTGTTGTTGTTGTTGTTGTTGTTGTTGTTGTTGTTGTTGTTGTTGTTGTTGTTGTTGTTGTTGTTGTTGTTGTTGTTGTTGTTGTTGTTGTTGTTGTTGTTGTTGTTGTTGTTGTTGTTGTTGTTGTTGTTGTTGTTGTTGTTGTTGTTGTTGTTGTTGTTGTTGTTGTTGTTGTTGTTGTTGTTGTTGTTGTTGTTGTTGTTGTTGTTGTTGTTGTTGTTGTTGTTGTTGTTGTTGTTGTTGTTGTTGTTGTTGTTGTTGTTGTTGTTGTTGTTGTTGTTGTTGTTGTTGTTGTTGTTGTTGTTGTTGTTGTTGTTGTTGTTGTTGTTGTTGTTGTTGTTGTTGTTGTTGTTGTTGTTGTTGTTGTTGTTGTTGTTGTTGTTGTTGTTGTTGTTGTTGTTGTTGTTGTTGTTGTTGTTGTTGTTGTTGTTGTTGTTGTTGTTGTTGTTGTTGTTGTTGTTGTTGTTGTTGTTGTTGTTGTTGTTGTTGTTGTTGTTGTTGTTGTTGTTGTTGTTGTTGTTGTTGTTGTTGTTGTTGTTGTTGTTGTTGTTGTTGTTGTTGTTGTTGTTGTTGTTGTTGTTGTTGTTGTTGTTGTTGTTGTTGTTGTTGTTGTTGTTGTTGTTGTTGTTGTTGTTGTTGTTGTTGTTGTTGTTGTTGTTGTTGTTGTTGTTGTTGTTGTTGTTGTTGTTGTTGTTGTTGTTGTTGTTGTTGTTGTTGTTGTTGTTGTTGTTGTTGTTGTTGTTGTTGTTGTTGTTGTTGTTGTTGTTGTTGTTGTTGTTGTTGTTGTTGTTGTTGTTGTTGTTGTTGTTGTTGTTGTTGTTGTTGTTGTTGTTGTTGTTGTTGTTGTTGTTGTTGTTGTTGTTGTGGTGACCATGATCGTCGCCATAGTTGAAAAGCTTCAACCCGGATCTTCGTACCTTTACTCCCAGTCACGACTCTTCATCTTAATTTTCTTAAAACTCCATATTTAACCTATAATTAAAACAGAATCTTCGAAAAATACTTCCCTGCTATTGCTATATAATCGCATCTTAGATCAAAGAAAGAAAATAATACTGAAAAACTATGGATTCAATTTCAATATTCAATACAATTTACTAAGTAAATCTTAAAACTAACATTATTTTTGTTTAAGCTCAATCCTAAAATACTATATTCAATTGAGTATCGAAAAAAAACTTATTCTTGAACTAAAATAAGCAACTATGCTGCGGCCCTTAACCTCATTCGATAAAAAAAAATATCATATTATTATAACTTCAAGTAGGTATGTCAAAAGTTAACAAATTAATTTTTGTATCTTCAATACAAAATCTTCAGTTAATTTAGAAACTTATCGTAAATGAAAACAAAGTTCATCAAAAGTCATAAAAATATTTAAGTCGAGAAAAACAACTCGTCTAAGTCCTCTACTAGTACGTAGGTATCAAAAAAAAAGAATCGAAAATGATTATGTACGTGACTTTAAATCGCGGTCGAAAAATTTTGCTTTGTCCAAGCTGTGTAAAGCACGAGGGTAAAAGTTTTGTACTTCCCTCTCTTCGCGATGAAGTGAAATATTACGACGAATATCACTCAAAAAAAAAAAAAAAACCGGAATCGAATACAAAAAAAATAAATTCGAATGAATTGAACTGACAATCTTTCGAATTTGTATGGCGGTCGCTTAACTCTGCAATAAAAATTTTATTTCTAATGCCAGTCAAGGTAGATTTAGACGCAGGACCTTAAATTCGACAGATGTTAGTTTATACCCGTCTGATCACACAAATCAGAATTTTTAAAAATTAAACGCGAAAACGAAAAACGTAAATTGAAACATATACACATATGTCCACACAAAATTTCAGAAAAACTCTCTTATTCAAAAGAAGTTTCTGAATAAAAACTTTAAAAATAAATGTTGCGAAAAGAATATTAATGACCAAAAGTCAGTACAAGATAAACATCCCTTTCTCAAAACAAAAATAAAAAAAAACTCTTTGATAGTTACCAAAAGATTGGCACTTCGGATATTAAAGTTAATACAGGTAATGAAATATGGACGAGACGCTATAAAAGTAAAATTTAGTAAATGTAATTTTATGTCAATATAGTGATATTAATATAATTCAAAAATATAATATTTTCTAAAAAGGTACGCAGAATGAGAAGGTGCACCCTATCACCTATAGTACAGACAACACTAAATACTTGAACGATGATGTATTTAGTATTCAGTTTTATGATTACAATGACAGAAAAAATGATTATTCGTTTTATTTAAAATTTTTTTTGTTTCAGATGTAGATATATAAGTAAGACCCTAATCGAATAAAAATGATATAATTTCAATCAACAATTATTATTATCATTGAGTGACGTAGTTCGTTTTGTTGAACTCAATAAAAAAAAATGTTTGTATTTATTCGACTTTGAACGAAATGTAAGACGAGGTAAGCGAAATGTAGGTACACATCATATTTCGCTTTTCTGTTGCTTTGCATACCCAAGATCTAATCACGATATATTTCATGAAAATTTACTTAGACGGTGGTGTTCCTTTACAAAAAAAAAGAAATGATTTAAGAAATTTAACTTGAAATAGTAATTTTAGTCAATATTAAGCAAATAGTCACATTCAATGACATATACGTAGGTACTATATAACTTTTTCTTTTATAGAAGATTATAATTTTTTTTGTCTTTGTCAGACGGACTTTATCTTAACGGTCTTGATTTATTCACCTTAAGGGTGATATAGAATATTAGCTCTGTACAAATCGTACGAACGTATGCAAAAGAAATTCAAAAATAACATCCATGGATGTATATAACTCTACGTGTATAAACGCACAATTTTCTGGTATCTTAGAAGGCGATACCTAGTTATATAAAAAATTTCTTATATTTTTTTTGTTGATTTCAAAGAGGACACTTTCTAATTGTTTTTATTAATATGACTGTACGGATACACAAAAGATTCAATGTATAAACTTTCAGAGACTTTTTTTTTGTATCTCAATACACAATTCAATTATACAATAAAAATTTTATCTTTCATACCTCTGGATCCTTTATATTTGTTTTTGTGAAGTAAATGTAATACTCAAATGTTGTCTCCATTACAGCAACTGATGGAATTGATGCGCGTTGTCCCACGTTGGAATTCTGCTGCTAGCCGCATAGTAACATTATTCGTACGATGAGATTTTTGTGAAGATTTTTGACTCATTCACTTTTCTTTGATGCAATTCAATTTTTCCGATCGATGTGGTGTTCATTGGTGGCGTCTTATACGATTACGATGGCCATGGATTAGTTATAAAAACCAGGCAGAAGGCCTTTGGGAGATTGGAGGACTTTTGGTAGGTAACGTGGTTGAGCGAGTGGACACTTTTTGTGTGGCGAATGTCCCACTACACCACTGAGTTACCGATGACGTCCTCTGCCACGTCTCCAAATTGATTTCTGCCTGTGTGAAAGAAAGTTTTATTAGAATATGTCTTCGACAAGTGGACATTTGTAAATTTACATATATTTCAAAGCCAAAAATTAAATATGCTAAAAATCTGATAAAAATTGAGATGCACAAAAATCGTAACTTAGATTTTCCACTTTTTGTACTTAAACCTTAGGTATACCTATACGCTGACGATGATTTAGGCGCTTTTCATTGAAATACATGTGACGACACGTGCATTAGATGGCCATAGAAATTTTCTATAAAAATTTCCACCTTTTTTTTCAGAGTTTTTTCTTAAATTACCTGGTTTTTCCAAATCGTTACTGCTAATGATTGTGCTTCGGTTAATGCAATTTTTCCCTGATCAGAATTTTATTTCGTTTTCTCGAGGTGCTTTTTTTTCTCCTTTAAGCTGCCTCGACTGTACTTTTCCAAAAGGGTGGATTGCTCCTAATCTCATATAAACAAATCGAAGAGATTTTCTCTTTTAACTAGACACAACTTTTTGGACATATTTTGTGGTAATTACAATGTCGATAATTATGGAAATCACTTAGGAATTGTCACCAAAAGAAAGAAATTTCTTACCTGATGTTACTTGTGCTCCTTTTTCTTGGACTTATAATGGCTGATAATTTCGCTACAATCTTGAAATATGTGATTAATCCTTATGATTTTCTCGGAACTTTACTTTTTCTTTACGCTCAACTGAATTTTCTATTGGACTTAGTCACTTTATTGAGATTGGATCTTTCTTATTTGAAGGATAAAAATTGAAAAGACTTACGGAAATTAATGTGTTCGCTACAAGGGTAACTTTTTCTTCTCTCAAATTGGAAATCGATTATCTGCTGATCGTCAAGTATATACTTGGCTGTAGATGGGCTTTTATTCTGTTACTATCATTTATAGTACCTGAGTGAATTTGCACCTGGACTCGTGAGGTAATTCACATTGAATGTTACTCGCAATGATGAAATGGATTTAATTAACATAGAATTATTTTTCTAATAGGTAGTAAGTATTTATGTTGAAATATCAATTTCTGTAAGTAATTTTAATTTTAGTATGTGTTCGAAAAATAAAAATTAGTGTGTAGTAGTGTTTCTTTAGATTTTCTTTTCCTCGTGTAAGTGATGATGTTACTTTATTTTTAAACTTAGATTAAGTGAAATGAAATAAGTTGAGAATTTTTTCAACAAAAAAAAATTAATCAAGTTTCAGTAGATTGTTTGCATGTCGTAAGTAACTCGTGTGACAATATTTTCTTTTCGAGTTTTCAAATTTTACATTCAATTCCTTCACGAGAGTACTACTGAGTTTGTAACTTTGGACTTTAGTCTGTAACTGAATTTCAAGAAGATTTTTCTATTTTTAACTACAGCTTTTCTGTAAGTAATTTTAATTTTAGTATGTGTTCGAAAAATAAAAATGAGTGTGTAATAGTGTTTCTTTAGATTTTCTTTTACTCGTGTAAGTGTTGATGTTACTTTATTTTTAAACTTAGATTAAGTGAAATGAAATAAGTTGAGAATTTTTTCAACAAAAAAAAAATAAATCAAGTTTCAGTAGATTTTTTGCATGTCGTAAGTAACTCGTGTGACAATATTTTCTTTTCGCGTTTTCAAATTTTACATTTAATTCCTTCACGAGAGTCCTACTGAGTTTGTAACTTTGGACTTTAGTCTTTTACTAAATTTCAAGAAGATTTTTCTATTTTTAACTACAGCTTTTCTTTTCCTCTGAATATTCCGTTACTACGACAAATATTTCTCAATTCTTCTAACACTGGGTAGTACCCTTTTAACTATTTTTTTTTCGCATCAAACTTGTTGAGTCACTAATTCTTTTGACCTATGGTCACTTTCTAAACCTACCGGTTTTTCATTCCTTTTATTTTCTTAAAAGAAAACTACTCATGATTCTTAACTTCAATTTCAATTATTTTTACTTCAACTAAATTGCTGGAGCTATCAAAAAACGTAAACTTTCCGTTCTGTCAACAGACCACTTTCATCTGTCAGATGCTTTTTATATCACTACACTCTATAATTATCAATATTCGTTTTTCTATCATTCTGTCTGACTGAACTAATATCTTATCACATCTTTTTTTTTGGAAACTTACTAAGGCTTTGACACATATGTAAAATTTACCTGGTCCACAAGGGTACGACTCGTTCTCGTTTCGTCTTCTTGGTAGTACTAGTTGCCTTAGTACGTCCACGTATTTGTCCGCCATTTCGTTGAGTTTTACCTACTCGTGCTGCCTCTTTTCCACTCGGTCGTATGCCTCTACAAAAAGCGGCGCCTCCACTTGCCTTCAATTCATATTCTCCTCTGACAACTTCGGTATTTGCGCTTATGCAGTACATTTATTTTTAGGCAGTAAAACTTTTGCCTTCATGTACCGATAGATGTCGTGAAGATAATAATAATAGTTTCAAGTTTGAGCTACTTTTCGTGGATTTTGTCTTGGATAAATAAAACTCTTAGCGATGTATGAATCGATAATCTCGATATAGATTCTTATGTAATTCGATAAACAGACCGATAGAAAATTTTCGAGTTGGTTGGATTTCGATGTTAGTGTGAATGTTGAGTTACTATTACAGACTTTTTATATTGTTTACTGCTGGCATAGGAAAGATGACTTTTCCTACAAAACATCTTCGTTGTGTGTAGTACCACTTCATGCAACGACGATGGAAACGAAAAGTTACTTTGCTTTTGACATTCTTATGAATAAAATTTCGGAACTTCAAATATTACACCCACGACCCTTTTGTCTCGTGCACTGCTGAGTTAGCCGGTTGTACTAGGTTGCTTTTCATCCTTTGACACACTATTTCCTCAAGTCCTTGGTATGTACTACCATTTCGAATCCTTTTTCGTCTTTGACTTGATATAAATTATTGCCAACAACTTTAGTTACGTGTGCTTTCAAGAACTTAGGACTTTATTTAGCATTTATGTGTTTGGCTGCACTACTAAGTGTGAAGTTTCTTCTAAATACCTTATCTCCTACTTGATAAGCAACTAATTTACTTCGTTAATTGTAATTGTGTGCATAATCTTCGTGCGCTTGGTTCAATGCGGTCTTTAAATAGGCGTGTATTATACCCATTTTCGCGGCTTTAGGCAACCAATTAATCTCAGCTTGATTCAACCCATCTAACTTCCTTAATAACCGGTAGTCCGAACCATGTTCGACCATCTGCTGGCCAAATAATGCCTCATAAGGTGACATACCTATGAAACTATGCACCGATGTGCGTAAAGCATTACTAATCTCTGTTAAATGTACGTCCCAATTGGTTTGCTTCGGGTCTATGTAAGCGCGTATGGCACTCAGGATGGAACGGTTGACCCTCTCACTGGCGTTAGCCTGTGGTGCGTAAGAAGCGGTTTTGATATGTGTTATGTCAAAATTGTTTAAGCAGGTCCCAAAATCTTTGCTAACAAATTGTGATCCGTTATCAGATAACAACGTTTCCGGAACCCCGAACATCAAAAATATTTCTTCTGTAAGAAACTTTATCAACTCATTTAAATTTGCTTTTTTCAACGGCTTTATCAATACAAACTTCGTTAACTGATCGAGAGCGATGATTATAAACGTATTTCCTCTTTTTGATTTGGGATAGGGTCCTAAGAAATCTACATATAAATGCTGAAATGGTCGGTCTACTGTAAAGGCTTTCCCCATCTCCGTACGTAAAGTACAATTTGGTGCTTTGGTGGTCTTGCACGTGTCGCAGTTATTTATATATAGTTTCACTTGACTACTCATAGCTGGCCAATAGAATTCCTGTCGGAGGCGATATAATGTCTTAGCGATACCCCCATGCGACGATCTAGGTGGACAATGAGCTTGCTCTACCAACTTTCCAGTCAGCTGTGATGGAACCCAAAGCTTCCAAGACAAATCTTCCTGAAGCGGATTCCCCGTGGAATGCTTGACTCGTTTATATACATAATCATCGGATATTTGCAGATCCAGTAAACGTTCTTGATTGTCTTTTATATGAGCAATGATCTGGCTATATTATTTTGTCTTAAAAGCTGGATCATTTAAATTAATATGTAGCACGTCAAATGCTTTAGATGTTGTAGTCACAGAAGTGGATTTCTCAGCTCCGAGTGCGTCTACCTCATAGACCCTCGACAATGCGTCTGGCACATGGTGCTGAGAACCACGTCTATGAATTACCTCAAATTCGAAACTCTGAAGCTTCCGGCTCCACCGAGCTAACCTCCCCGTTGGATCCTTCAAGCTCATCAACCACCGTAGACTCGCATGGTCAGTTATCACCTGGAATTTATATCCCTCGACATATGGTCGGAATTTGTAAATTCCTTGGACAGCGGCCAAACACTCTCTCTCAGTCACGGTGTAGTTTCGTTGTGCAGAATTCAGTTTTTGAGAGTAGAAATAGATCGGTTTCTCGTTCCCCTCTTCATCCAACTGACATAAAACGCACCCTATCCCTGTGGACGAGGCGTCGCAACAGATTACGAATTGTTTGTTAAAGTCAGGATTGATCAACACTGGTGCTGACGTTAACGCTTTCTTAACAGCTTCTAAAGCTGATATTGCTTCTGGGCCAAATTCGAATTTAGTTTTCTTTTTCAATGTATCAGATATTGGAGCTGCTAAAGTAGAGAAATTCTCTATAAATCGTCTGTACCAGCCAGCCATTCCTAGGAAGCGACGGACTTGTCTGATTGTGATTGGTACAGGAAACTCCAAAATAGCCGATATTTTATTCGGATCGGTTTTTAAACAACCTTGCCCAACAATATACCCAAGATATTGTAATTCTCTAAAACAAAACTTCGATTTCTCCACATTGATAGTTAAGCCGGCATCTGTCAAATGCTTAGCTTCTTTAGATAGAACTGAAATATGATCGTTAAAATCTTTTGAGATGACTAATAAGTCATCAAGGTAAATGAACACTAACTTGGTCTCTCAACTCTCGAGGAATCACCTTGTCCATTAAACTCGTCAAATTTTGCGCAGCGTTCGAAAGTCCGAACGGCATTACTTTAAATTGATAAAGGGGCTGCCTGGAACTGTAAAAGCTGTCTTCTCCCGAGATTGTTTCTCCAGAAGCACTTGCCAGTAAGCATCTTTCAAATCCACGCTAGAAATATAGCGTGTTTCGTAAAGGCGTGCTAGCAATCCTTCTATGTGCGCAATTGGATTCGCATTTTTCTTCGTTACGGCGTTAACTTTTCGGAAGTCAAGGCATAGTCTGTTTTTTCCCAGTTTTCTCACCAGTACGACTGGTGAAGACCATCCACTTTGACTTTCCTCGATAACACCTAACGAGATCATACGATCCAACTCCGTGTACACAAGGCTTTGTACTGCTGGCGATATGGGATAGTGACGTTGCTTTATGGGTTCTGCGTCTCCCGTATCTATCGAATGTTCCATCAAATGAGTCCGTTCGAGACCTGAAACGGCGAATGACGGAAATAGCTTAATAGTGTTTTGAAGAATAGTATATTCCTCTACGGATAGGAGACATTCCGGCTTATTTGCCTGACCGGTTGTTGTCTCGGTAACCGTTTCTAATGATGAGATGACTTGTGGAGCTATTTTAAATAACTTCCAAAAATCTATACCTAAATATAAATCTTGAGGTAAGGAGGGTACTATGTACAGTTCGATCGGAAGAACTAGATCTTTGTACTTGATATTTGTAGTAACCACTCCAGCGATACGCTGTTTAGTTCCATCAGCGGTAAATAAACTCGAATCGAATTTTCTGAATGGAATATTAGCTTCTTCAACATACTTAGCAGCACCGTTACCGAGGCAACTAATGCTCGCTCCGGAGTCGAGTAAACCAAGCCATTTATTATTAAATAATTCTACTTTCAAGTAAGCTCGCGGATCGTCTTTAAGACATTCAACTTCGGCTATGTTTACCGCTCGATATAATTTGCGTTTCTGTGTGAATCTATTTCGTAATTTAGTAATTTTATCTACATGTTTAGGGTAAGTGTATATGCGTTTACGCGCTTCAGCGTAATCAATTTGCCTCTGGTATAGAGATTTAAGAGGTCTTAATCTGGGAGTTGGAGTAGTTTTTGAAAAAATATTTTTAAAGTTTCGGGTTTCTAAGTTTTTAAAAATGGTAATTTTTTTTGTTAGTTATGGGCAAAGATTCTAGTTGGGATTTCCCGAGTTGTCCATCATCGTCAGCTCCCTCTCGGATGACCGCTGACTCGATGTCGAGTTTCCCTTGCATTTCAAACAATTAGGGGACAGAATGTCCGGTTGTCCACAACGATAACAAAATATCTTGTTTTGGGGTTCAGTACAGTCTAGGAATATGTGACCTACTTTATGGCAATTCCAGCAGATGGCCTTGTCAAAGTTGATTTTCGTATCCTTAACTCGGTTCCTTTGAAAAGCTTCCAAAGCTAGTGACATATCTTCTTGAACAGGTTCGGTTTGTATCTCGATTTCGTTCACTTGTTTCCTTACTTGGTTATTGTAGATTGGTGGCATTCTAGGTCTAATAGGTTCATATTGGGTGAGATAACGTTCCATTTCTCGGCACGTGTACACTAAGTCTGCAAGCCTCGTAGTCCTAAAAGTAAGCAAAAAATCACCCATCCGGCGTCGAACATTCTGCCTAATTATTTCGGCTAGTTCTTCGTTGGGCCTTGGATTCTTCATCTTTGAGTTCAGCTTCAGCAGTGCGTCGTAAAAATTATCAAAACTCTCGCCTGGCGCTTGTTTCCTTTCTGCCATCTACCTCGAAATCTCAGAATCCGTCTCCAGGCTGCCGTAATGGTCTACGAGAGCTAACTTTAGTGCAATCCATGATGTTTGTGGATTGTTCTTTAAATATATCCAATACCAGGCTTCTGCGGGTCCACTAACGAAGTGATGGAAATTAGAAACAATTTCGTCCCATGAAGCCCCATAACTGTCCTTAACCTTGTCCAAGCGGAACAAAAATTCGTCCACAGTCATGTTTTAAGAATTGAAAGTTATTCCCCATTTTTGATAGTGAGGTGACCTATACATTGATGTAGCTGGTAATGGTATTGGCATTCTCGCGTCCCAATTGGCGGAAGTGTTGTCGAATTGTATCCTATTTAGATGTTCATAGAAGACTGGCTCAACATTGCGATTTGCTCCCCTTCTAGTCGTTGATGCAACTCTTTCCGGCCATACTCTAGGAAAATCTGGAACATTGGATCGGACGTTCACATTTGGCTCTCTTTGTGTGACATAAATAGGTCGGTTTGGCGTCGGTTGGTCGCAAAGAGGAATCGAAGGAGCTGCTGTTTGTCTGTTAAGATTGAATTGGGCTAATGCATTATGCATTGCCTCGTTCATCTTTTCCAGCAGTATCGCTTGGCTTTGTGCAAGCGAATCCTGCAAAGCTTTCCTATCCTCAGCATGATTAAGACCAACCGCTGCCAAAGCGACTTCTTTTATATAAGTCTCATAGTCTTCGTCACGTCTTAATGGAGTTCGTCCTGCAAAGGGTTGTCTTTCGGGTGTTCTGAGAGTTTCATCTGCCAGAATCCTCACTCTGTCCGCGCCGTGTCTTTCCGTGTTGGATGGGCCAGCTTCTTCTTGACGGCTCTCGTCAACGGCTTCACCAGGTTCCATGGTCATGTTGAGCAAAAGATCCTGGTTCTTGCGGAACCTGGTGTTGTGCGGCTCCGGCGTAGCAATTCTAGGGTCTTTCGGTGATTCGGGATCGGACTGCCTCTTATTATTCTTTTTCCCTGACGCAGATCCTTTATTCTTTCTCATTATGGACGCGATTTGTACAATAAAAGTTCAAAAAAAAAATTCTCTTGGAATAAGTATTAACAAATTTCGTAATGAAATATTTGTTCAGAAGGTCTAAACAAAACAATGTTTTATATCTAACTAACCTATTCACTAACTATGAAAACTTAACTACTGTCTACTATAGTCTATCAACTAATCCTAGTATATCTTACTAACTAATATTTCCAAAACTAAACTTCGAAAATAAACTAAATGATCTTCCAGATAGATAACTAAATCTGGTTTGACTAAATATCGAAAATTTCCAAATAACTAAACTCTATTACTAAATTGTTTGAAATTCATAAATTAAATATAACTTGATAATAATGTATATCTATAAATCAAAAAGTGCTACCAGCATACTAAATCAAAATATTAAATGTGCTACCAGCATATATCTAAACTAAAGGCGCTACCAGCATATTAAATCAAAATATTAAATGTGCTACCAGCATATATCTATAAACTAAATTTGCTACCAGCATACTAAATCAAAATACTAAATGTGCTACCAGCATATATCTATAAACTAAAGGTGCTACCAGCATACTTAATCTAAATGTGCTATCATCAAAATGAATATCTAAATAATGGAAAATCCTTTGATAAATTTGCCACTGAGTATACTAAAAATAATTCGAAAAATTTTCTCCAAAATGTTTCAAAATGAAAAAAAAACTTAATAAAATTTTTGTGTACTATATACATTACAGAATCGGAGTCGTGGCTGGAATTTGTACGTTTTCCAAGCAACTTCCCCAACAACAACAACAATTGGTGTGCAGAATACATAAATCTTCGTCGTCTTCTAACTCAAATAAAAATTGTAAAGTCTTCCTGCTATTCTCTTCTACTCATCGCAT